>JABWPP010000050.1:158781321-159381321 GCA_016920855.1 Puya raimondii | reverse complement strand
TTTGGGATCGAAAGATTAGGATCTTATTCGGAATTGAAAAATTAAGAGAATTGAATATACGCAGTACGAAATTTAAAACTTAAAGTCTTATTGTCTTATTCGGAACCGACAGAATAGAACAATGGATTAGGTCAAGGATTGACGAGCATTTATACTATGCAACTGAGCACATGATAAATCAAAATTTTAAAATAATTAACCAATATGCTATGCAAATCGTCTTGCAAAATCCTAGTATTCAAACTGACAAACCAAACAAAAACTAAATAATTTTTTTTATAAATTTGATTCCACACCATTTCAATTTTCTTCCGTCAAAATCAAATGGGAGGGCTGAATCACTAACGTTTATCACTTCGCGTTGGCAGTTGGCACACGCGCGCGCAGATGCTATGGTGCCGAGTCCCACCGTCTCTAGCCGCTCCTCTTCCCTTCTCCTCTTCATTCGGTCCCTTCCCCTCCCGCCCGACCCCTTCCTCCTCCCCTCCACCTTCAAGGCCTGCGCCGCCCTCCGCTCCCTCCTCTTCGCTCGCCAGCTCCACTGCGTCGCCGCCGTCTCCGGCCTGTCCTCCGACCCCTTCGTCCAGTCCGCCCTCGTCCACGCCTACCTCAAATGCGACTCCCTCCGCGACGCCCACCGAGTGTTCGACAGAATGTCCCCCCGGAGCGTCGTCGCCTGGAGCGCCATCATCGCCGGATACGCCGCCGCCGGACGTACCCACGACTCCATCACTCTTTTCCAAGACATGCGGACTGCCGGCGTCCCTCCCAATCTGATCACCTGGAACGGCCTGATCGCCGGCTTCAACCGCAGCGGGTGTTCCCGGCAGACGGCACTGATGCTCCGGAGAATGCACGCCGAAGGCTTTCTTCCCGACGCGGCGAGCATCTCGAGCGCCCTTCCTTCGGTCGGCGACGCGGAGGACGTCCGGCTGGGCGGGCAAATACACGGCTATTCGATCAAGATCGGGTGGCAGACGGACGCTTGCGTGGTCAGCGCGCTCATCGACATGTACGGCAAGTGCGGCTGCGCGAAGGAGATGGCCCGAGTGTTCGACGAAACGGCGCAGACGGACGTCCCTTCCGCCAACGCCCTCGTCGCCGGCCTCTCCCGGAACGGCCTTGCTGCCGATGCGCTGCGCGCGTTCAGGCGGTTCGTCGATCGAGGGATGGTGCTGAACGTCGTGTCGTGGACCTCGATCGTCACGTGCTGCGCGCAGAACGGAAGGGACGTGGAAGCGTTGGAGCTATTCAGGGAGATGCAAGTGGTAGGAATAGAGCCCAATTCGGTCACGATCCCTTGCGTTTTGCCGGCGTTCGCTAACATCGCCGCTCTGATGCACGGCAGGTCGACCCACTGCTTCTCTCTCAGGAAAGGCTTTATCGGGGACGTTTACGTGGGCAGCGCTCTCGTAGACATGTATGCAAAGTGCGGAGGGATTAAGGATGCGCGAACTTTGTTCGACGCAATGCCCGTGAGAAACGTAGTTTCTTGGAATGCGATGTTGAGCGGGTACTCAATGCACGGGAAGGCGGCGGAGTGTATAGAGTTATTCGAACTGATGCAGAGATCGAAGGAAAAGCCCGACTTCATAACCCTCACTTGTGTGCTGTCTGCTTGTGCCCAAGCCGGTCGGACCGAAGAGGGGCAACTCTACTTCGACAGAATGTATCAGGAATACGGAGTCGTTCCGAGAATGGAGCATTACGCGTGCATGGTTAACCTCCTCGGCCGCGCGGGCAAGCTCAGGGAGGCGTACGATTTAATCGAGCAAATGCCGATGGAGGCCGACGCCTGTATTTGGGGGGCTTTATTGAGCTCTTGTCGGGTCTATGGCAACGTGAGTTTGGGGGAGATTGCTGCGGAGAAGCTATTCGAATTGGAGCCAGGAAATGCTGGGAATTATGTGTTACTTTCAAACATTTATGCTGCGAAGGGGATGTGGGATGGGGTGGATAAGATAAGGGGTACGATGAGGAGCATGGGATTGAGGAAAGACCCGGGCTGCAGTTGGACTGAGATTAAGGATAAAGTGCATATGCTGTTGGCAGGGGATAACTCTCACCCGCAGATGAAGCAAATTACCGAGAGATTGGAGAAGCTCGCTGTGGAAATGAGGAGATCGGGATACCTTCCGAGTACAGACTTTGTATTGCAGGATGTGGAGGACCAAGAGAAAGAGCATATCCTATGCGGGCACAGCGAGAAATTGGCGGTGGCACTGGGGCTCATAAGCACGAGTCCTGGAACTCCACTTCGGGTGATTAAGAACCTCAGGATCTGTGGTGACTGTCATGCTGCTATCAAGTTCATATCTAGGTTCGAAGGAAGAGAGATACTCGTCAGGGATACTAATAGGTTTCATCACTTCAAGGATGGAGCATGCTCTTGTGGGGATTACTGGTGACGAAGTTAATGCACTCTGGGGAGATTTTTGAAGCCTGCGCTAACATATTCTCTCAAAGGCAACAGTTTGGGACCCGGAAAACATGCGTAGAATTGTCACGATTCCTTCTCCTGCTGGACCGGTTTTGGTAGATTCTGGTGTAGATGTCGAGTTAGTCCTTGCAGTTTGAGTTTCAATGGAGGAAGAAAGAGTAAGACAAGAAGCTGGTGCGAGAAAAGCTGCTGAAGAAGCTGTTAAACAATAAGCATGAACCAGACAGCAGTTCAGCTCTTCCTGCAGATGATAAGAGACACCAACTAATGGTACACTTAATCCGTAACTCCCCTTTAAATTTTTTATATATCCTTTTGCTTCTATTCAAAAAATTTTCTGATTGTAAGATACTGAATGTTGTATCCTGATGCTCCAAATTTGGTCTAACCATTCTGCCCAGTATATGATTTTTTCTTTTTTCTTTTTTCTTTTTCCTGCAACTTTATATTTTTTCTGGTAACATGTATATGCTAGCTTTTGCTAAATTATTTTCAACCTCCTTAACAGTAGAAGTTAGATATTGTACTATTGTTTTATCTTGCCGAGTATTGTTGAACAACTTTCCGGAAAGATCCACTTATGTTGGATATTTTCTTTTGTATTAAATTTACATTTTAGGCTCTATTTCTCTTCATTCTGTTGAGTGTTCTCTGTTCTTTGCACGATAACGTTATTATCTATTTATCTAATCTTTGAATTTCTTATCGTACATGTAGCCAAAACCTTGCCATAAAACTTGGCTTAATCTATGAAATATTTACTCAGTAATGGGCGTAAACTACTGCATATTCCCATGTTTATGTTAATTTTGTGGATGCTAGATTTTTTTCTTGAAGTCTTTGCTTGTGAATGATCTTACATACTAAAATTGAGCATCCATGATCATTTCATAATAAACTGGATTCTTTTCATTTTGTACTGAAGTAATGATATCAGACTTCTAACTCATCATACAAAATTAATCATGCTAAAATCTATTGCTTTACTCGACGTTCTTACAGGACGATGGCGCTGCACTGGTAGAGCTAGTTCTTGCAATGTCCGCAGATGATGTTAACTTTCGGGAGCAGAACTGTGACGGAACCTGATATGGAATACACTGCTGTTGATGGTGAAGAATTGCCATTGATAAGGATAAGAGCGAAGTAAGTGAGAGGCCCACAAGGTATATGCAGTGATCTCTTTACGTAAGAAAGAGACTCAAAGTATTGATTATTTCCTTTCTCTTCTTTTGTTTACCATTCCTTGTTGTTTTCTCGTTGAGGTGCCTAAAGAAATAAAACACCCCGTAGGCGCCACCAGATAAGTCCAGCTCCCCAAATCATTCATTCTGTAATATGTATGATATGAACTTATCCCCAGCATCTATAGAAAATATGCAATGTGTTGCTCTCATTATTATTATCTTTACATTATTTTCCTTTTCCTCTTCTCTATGCCATGTGTAGCTCACATTATCTTTGCATTTGGGACTTAACTGGCTCCCTTTAAAAGTGATGTGAATTTATGTTTGTTTGTGGAAAGGTTGAACATTGAGTAAGAGCTTCCTTTATGTATATGTGTAGTAATAATAATTTGGATCTTTTAATTAATGTTCTTGTAGTTTGTTTTGTAAATGCATTTGAACTTTTATTTTTTTCTTAAAAGCAGGTAATTATTGTTGTATCGATCAAATCTTAGGCATGTAGTCATTAGCGTCAGCAAAATAGCTATTTTTATCCTCATTTAAAGTTGAGAATTTCTCACTAGAGAAGTGTAGAAGTGTATCGTACATGCAAATCTCCTTCCTTGTTGGTGCATGGAAATGCCCTATCATGACTTTTATCTTTTTCTCTCTCTACTTTTTCGAATGAAGGCTTTCGTTTTCTTTTTTCCCCCTTCAATTTGTTCTAGTTTTTCCACCCATTAATAGGAATATACTATGTATATATAGTCCGGCTACTATATTCTTATGAGTACGATCACCTTCGTACTCGTAAGTCATTTTCGATGATGAAATTTTCAAATCGACGATTAATATAGTTAAACATGATTTAGAGCATTTGAAATTCTTAGAAATCAAATTTCATAATTTTTCGACGTCATTTACCTTACGATAAAAAAAATCTCAAAATTGACAATTTTTAATGGCCAGTGTGGGATATTTGCTAGTTTAACGGTGTAAAAGAATTAGAATTAATTGAATTTTTTATAGAAAATTTTATTTACTATTTAGGTAAAGATCAATAACTCTGTTTTTAAATTGAAACATTTGATCCCCTATTTAAGAAAGTTCTTTAATTTTAACCGTTCATTTTATACCCGCTTGATGGACTTTTATTATAATTTTTAAAATTACGAAATTTATTTTCTAGAAATTTTAAATGCTCTAGATCATATTTAACGGCGTGGATCATCGATTCAGAAGCTCCATCATCATAAACGAATTATGAGTATGAAGGGCCCGACCGAGGAATTATATTTGGAATATTTATTTAATACTTCTAGAATTTGAAATCCTAGAAGTGAGTCGGTGAAATTTTAGGTAGAGAAGAATGATCAATGTGGTGTTTGGTGCACTCGACTTTTTACAAATTAGCAAACTTTCAGTAAAAATAGTATTAATTAATACTATTTAGATAGTTCTGGTTGTGCTTCTGGGGTGTTACTGTGTTAGAGTAGTTTCGTCGCGAATACGGTGCGAAAACGGAGTTCAGTGAGCATAATCTGCAAAACTGTAGGTTTGTACTGTGTACACCGTATTGTAAAATGGAGTACCGGTACTCACTAGTGATTTCAGTTGGGAGGTATCTCAGGTTTTGAGGGACTTTTGAGTACCGCCATTAGCTGTATTGTGTACCGGTACTAAATTTGAATATCGGTACATAACAGAAAAGTTGGCAGATTCAAAGTTCCGGTTCTGAGGAACTTCTGAAGCGTACCGGTACTAACTGCACTGTGTACTGGTACTAAATGTGAGTACCGATACTCAATACTGCGAAGCTGAAATTGCATTGTTGCAATTTCTCTTGTTTGGAGGGCTTTTGGGGATATTGTACTATTTATATATATGCCCCTTTTCTCTTCTTCCTCTTCTCATTCTCTTCCTCCACAAGAGAAAGGTGAGTTTTCCCCTTCTCTTCATCTCTTTCTGCCTCTTCACTTTCTTCTCCTATTTTCCACTATTGATTTTTCTTTATTCTTTTCCTCTAGAAGCTTCAACCAACTAGAAGCTTGGAGTTGGAGCTTGAGGCTTAAAAGAGAGGTAGCTTGGAGCTACCAATCCTCATTCCTAGCACCTTGGACTTGATTTAGAGTTTGGATTGAGGTTAGTAATTAAGTCTAGACTCTCTAATTAGATAAATTTGAGAGTAGATAGAAAATTTTCTAGTTTATGTCAAACTAGGATTAAAATTGGGGATTTCTAAATATGGGTCTTATGCTTGGAATTGATGTGGGTGGAAATTCTTTTGTACATTGGAATTGAAGCCCCAAAACTTGATTTGGAGTAATTTCAAGGATTTCTTAAGTTAAGTTATTTTCTACCTAGTTTCTATATGATTTTTAGAAAATTTTGTTATGAGAATTTTTCTAAGGTTTTCATCACTTGGAAAAATCTCTTATGGAGAAAAACGAAAGGATTTTGCCGATTATCTGGTGGATTCGACCTAACCGAAATCGGTAAACTCCTTTTATGTTATCTACCTCTCAAATGATCTCAATCTTTGATAAACATGATATTAGAAATTCTCATTGTTGATATGAAATATGATATTTTTATTTTATGCGTGTTAGTTATACATTCCGTAATATATGCGTATGTAGCATATGTTGAACATAATTTTTATATATGTTGGTTGCCCTCTACTCCAAATAGTATGTTCATGTAGTCAAGATACTTGAACTTCATTGTGAGACATGGACATCTACTTAGTAGTTACATGGTTACTTTCTGTTCTCTATATTATATTGGTCGAATTGAGATAAACGAACATCTTACTATGTAGTGTACCAAGTTTCGGTATGCTATGTTGAACTTTGGTCAAATTGGGCAAAGTACGGTTGAGAGATGATTTAAACATGCTTGGAAATAAATTACGAGGATTTTGTAATGATTAGAAGTGAATTAGAACTCCAATGAGCAAAAATGAGAATTTTTGAAAATTTTCATTTTGAGCTGCTGGACCCTCAGGGTCCGGACCTTGACTTCAAGGTCCGGACTTCGAAGTTTTCCAGAGTATCAAAGTCCAGACCTTGAGGGAGGGTCCGGACCTTGGCTGCGAAAATTCTAAAACTGCGTACGGGTTCCGGACCTTGCTTCAGGGTCCGGACCCTCCGCTCGCAGAATGCCCAGTTTAAGGGTATTTTGGTCATTTTGGCTGAACCCATTAAAGGGGAACCTCAGCCCCTTCTCCCTATTTGTGAGAACACAAAAGAAAACACTCTCTCGCTCTCTCCTTCTCTCTCTCTAGAAATCTCTCCAACAATTGAGGATTTGGAGGGATTGATCTAAGAAAAGGCTTTAGAGGAGAAAAGCAAGCTTCTTGGAGCAAGTTCTGCTTGGGAAGCTTGGGCTAGAGATGAGTTCTTGGTATTTTGAGCTAGGGTTTTGGGTTTGATCCTTTGATTTGAGGTTTTAACAAACCCTAGGCAAATCTAGACCACAAATAGTGGAAATTTGCTATGAGATTTGGAGGTTTTGCTATTATTTTGGAAAACCCTAGTTGAAAAGAGAGCTTTTGTTTTGGATGAGTCTAAAAATTATTTGACTCTTTAAATCCTAATTGGAGGGTAGGAAATCATGTGGGACAACTTGATTTTATGAAATAAAATCGTTTAAGGGTTCGAAAATGGTAACAAACTATTTTTCTTGTGTCAGGGCAAAGAAGCTGTAGCACAAGAAAAAGAGTCTAATTGCAAGTGACTACAAGCAATTAGGGATGTGCTTGGTCACTTCTCATGTCTAGAGAGTAGTAACTAGACTAAGTTGTTTCTTGTTGCATGGTAGTCTAATTGTTAAGATGTGCATATTAGAGGCATATGCTACTTGGAATAGTTAATTTCACTACCTATGCATGAGTAGATGTGCATGCATGTAATACATGTTGATTAGAGTGCCAATTTCATGAGATAAATGAATGCATGCATGGTTAATTTGTGAACCTGTGTTATGGACTAAATAGTAGGTTGACTTTCTCTAGGGTTATTAGAGAACTCAACATATGAACATAGAGAACTTAGTGCTATTGGAACATAGGTTGGAAAAATTTAGTGGATAGGATACCACTTGGAGAAGATGACTTGAACCTAGAAAGGTTGACAACATAGGGTAAAGACAATGGATCCTTGTGACCATGAAAGAAGAAATTTCGGAACTCCTAACAACCTATGGTCAGGGGGTGTGCAAATTGCCACCTAATGCCAAAGGGGTGACACGATACCTATGAGCCTATGGTCGGGGGTGTGCGGAAAGCCACCTAATGCCAAGGTGAGAGGTGAGATGAATGAACTCGCTACCAATAATTTCGGTGGTCGGGGGTGCACGGAATGGCACCTATTACCAAGGAATGGAGCGACTTCACAAGTTATGGACTTATGGCCGGGGGTGGACACTAATCTCGTCACCTAATGCCAAGATGGAAGCGGAGAATCCGCACTCGATTGACTCAAGGTTGAGTCGGGTGACATGAATAGGATAATGGAACTAGTGAGTAAAGGATAGTTTACATCACATGAATAGATTTCATTATCATGAGTAGAGGCATAGGCATGTTATTTCTTATATGTTTATATATGTTGAACTAACCCATACTTATGTTGCCTTTTTTGGGCCTGGTGGGTCGAGCTTGTCCCTTAGGTGGCCGTACCCACTGAAAACTATGTTTATAGTTCTCACCCCTATATTTTTCAGGTCCATCTGACACGGACGCGACGGAGAGAGAAAAGGGCGTAGCACAATAGATAGCAGCATTTTCCATATTTTGAGGTCTTTATAGATGTACCCCATTTTGGACAATGTAATTGTAGGGAACAATGTAAAGACAGGGTAACCAAAATGTAATATAATATTTTGGATTGTATTTTGGAAAGAGAACTTGTATGTAATTGAATAGAAAAAAAATAATGTAATAGTAGTATTATTTTATTGTCTTGTGATGCTTTCCTTATACAATCCATATATTCAATTTTTGTTTGGAATATCTTGTGTATACATGCTTGTGACGCCTTGGGCGGATAGAAAAAATTATGTCCGTTCGGCGGGTTTAGTGCACGTGCTCGATGAGTGCTTCCGTTGTGGGCTCGGGGCGTGACATACTAGGTATGAACTTCTATTGAGATTACTTGTTCGCACAAGTTCTAAATGACTATGTTGAGACATAATATTAGAATTGAGAACTTTTATGTGGCCGTGGGTCAAGTACTTGGGATTCATGGTCTTTGAGCATTATGTATGAGACTAAAACTTGCAATAATTGAGTTCAACTAGTACATTGCTTGTGAGGGTCAAGCTAAGACACTCCAAAGGTATAGCCATTGCGAGCAGACTCGCCCTTAATTTTTTAGGGCCGATTGCGCGATTGGTCAAAGCAAGCTAAGACACTCCAAAGGTATAGCCATTGCGAGCAGACTCGCCCTTAATTTTTTAGGGCCGATTGCGCGATTGGTCAAAGGCACAGCTCTTTATGTGGGATGCTGAACACAATTCATGAGGCATGGCGCAAGCAAGGCCCGTATGCAGGTCCTCAAGAGATTGGATAAATATTGGTATTGGACATCATAAACCAAATTGATGCATAGTTGAAAATTGAGACACGATTCCTTCCACTTCATGTAGCATAGAGGTATAGTAATATTATTCCAATCTTATGGTTTTCTTATCGTAGTTAGATTTATTTAATGTTTCCTTTAATACAGTTATTATTTTCAGCCTTACTTACTACTGATGCCTTGGATTACCTAGTGGTGTAGTGCGCCCCTTTCGGCGGCGGTACTCACTGAGAACTATATTTTATAGTTCTCGCACCTGTTGTTTAGTGTACTTCTTACAGATCCATCCTCTACGGGGGAGGCCCGAGATTGCGGAAAGGGGATCGCGTGATAGCTAGTACTGTTTCACCTGTGTTGGACTCGTAGAGGTTGACCATCTTTCATTTTGGAGAGTATGTACAGAGATAATGATGTATTTAACTATGACAAGTTTATGTATTATTTTGAGAGACATGTAATAGAATGGTATCTTATTTTGGTGTGATTATGTACTAGAGATGTATCTTCCTTAGGGTTGATGTTTGGATATAAATGCTTAATGTTTTAAGTTTGGTTATTAGTTACTACTTATGCTCTTGATACCCAAAACTTTTGTTGGATGATAGTAGTGGTTGAAATTTGTTGCTGGTTGATGCTTTGTGTCCATGGGGGCGTCCGTGTGCACACGGCGGATTTGTCCATGTGCCTGGGATCGGCATCTGTTGTGGCCCGAGGCATGACAGAAATAGAGAGACACGAAGAGAATGACCCTCCATAACTATCTCTTTTTTTTTTTGTTCAAAAGTGGAGAAATCAAAAGAGAGAATTATCTTCTTTTTTTTTTCTTCCCTAGATCCAAACGTTGGGATAAAATTACCTTTTTTCTTTCTTTCTTTTCTTTTCTCTCCTTTTCTTTTTATTTTTTTATTTTCTATTCTCTCTATCCAAATGATACATTAGCTTTCGTAGCTAATAGTCTTTGGTAGTGTAAGACCTCGACTTCCATATTGTTACTTAAATTTTAAAATTTGTATATTTGGCCAATTAGATGTTATATGTGTACTCTTTTGATTTGAAAACTAGGTTGACCAATTATAGCACACTAACATAATTGATCGTCGAACCAACTTCAACTCGAATCAATAGGACGATTGACCATATGTGAGGTCTAGTCAATCAAGCCAGCTGATGCAGCTGCTTCTACCTGCCACACCCCACTCCTATTTTTCTCCTTTCCTTTTGCTGGAAGGAGGAACACCAAGTGCCCATTTTTTCTCTCTCTCCTTTTCTCTATTTCTTTCCCCGTCTGGTCGTCGTTTACACACACTCTCTCCTGCCCTCTACCCTTACCTTCTTTCTCCATCCTCCTCTTTCTTTTCTTCTTCTGAGCCTTACACTTAGGGGTGAAACCAGTCGACTATGGTCAAATTTTTGACAAAACCTTACATCCATGTCTTTTTACGGATGTGAATTCGGATGCAGATATGTGTTGGATGCTAAATTTTCGTTACCATATCCACTAAAAACGGATTCGGATTCAAATATAACTCGGATTTAGATTCAGATATTGTTCGGATAATAATATATACTAATGTGCATATATCAATATGAACTAAAATTAGCGCGAATTAGACACACAATATAATTAAAGATTCACACTAGTGTTCAAACTTCATATACCTCTATTTTATTCAATAAAATTTAATATTTAACAAACATGAATGCAGTTTAGTATGAAACTCATAATAAAATTGAAAGAAGGGCAAAAGAGCATACCCTCTTGGGTTGAATTGATGAAAATATATAGTACAAGAGATAGGTCTACTATAGTAACATTGCCTACTATAGTAATACTACAACTAGGATTACATACCATATAATCCTACTCTATATATGATAATAATATACAGTATCCTAATATACCATAAGATACTAAATATATTGTAACATATACTAAATATATCGTAACATCCCCCCGCAAGCTAAGCATCCACTGGCCGGATGCGAAGATTGAGCCGCAAAGCCGAAAATCGAGAAGGTGACAAAGGCTTTGTGAAAATATCAGCAAGTTGCTTATCAGAAGAGATGTGAACCAATTCTAAATCACCAGACTGGACTTTTTCGCGCAAGAACTGATGGTCAAGCTCAATGTGCTTCGTTCGAGCATGGAGAACAGGATTGGCCGCAAGATAAGTCGTGCTGAGATTATCACAATAGATGCTGATGGAGCGCCATAAGAACACACCAAGGTCACGAAGTAAACGTCGAATCCATACTGTCTCAGCAAGCGCGTAAGCCACAGCACGATACTCGGCTTCAGAACTGGAACGAGAAATAGTGGGCTGTTTCTTAGCGGACCAGGAGATAAGATTGGGCCCTAGAAATATACAATATCCTGAAGTAGAGCGACGGGTATCGGGACAACCAGCCCAATCAGCATCTGCGAATGCCACGAGAGAAGGATTGATACAGCGGGAGATAGGAATGCCATAAGACAGCGTCCCGCGAATATAACGCAGAATGCGCTTGACCGCTTGCATGTGGGGTTCACGAGGTGCATGTAAATACTGGGCAACAGAGTTGACGGCATACGAGATATCTGGTCTTGTGAAGGTGAGATACTGGAGAGCACCAACGATCTGACGATAAATGTAGGGATCCTCAAGAAGGCGCCCCTCATGAGAAGAGAGACGAGAAGTCGGAGAGAGAGGACTAGAGACGGGCTTACTATCAAGAAAGCCATGGCGCTGAAGTAGTTGATGCGCATATTTCTGCTGAGTCAAATGAAGACCAGAAGACGAACGATTAACCTCAATGCCCAAGAAATAATGTAGCGGCCCGAGATCTTTCATAGCAAATTCTCGTTGTAAGGTGACAATAAGAGCCTCTAAAAGAGAGGAACCACTTAGCACCAAATAAGAACGGCCGCACCAGGGAAAGGACCGAGCGACACGAGCAACCAGCGAGCGGTACGAGGATAGTCCGAGCGGCACCCGAAGAGCAAAGAGGAATCACAAAGAGGCTGAAATTACTGTAGCGCGCGTACTGTAGCGCGCGTACTGTAGCAGTACTGTAGCGCGCGTACTGTAGCAGTACTGTAGCGCGAGTACTGTAGTAATACTGTAGCGCAGATACTGTAGCAGTACTGTAGCGGAGAGATAGAAGTCCAATGATAAGAGGAGATAGAACACCAAAAGGAAAAGAACACCTATGGAAGAAGGTGAGACTTGTTGTGGATGATAGCTGTGGATCAATATCCCTAAATTAGGGTTCCCGCTCTGATACCATGAAAGAAGGGCAAAAGAGCATACCCTCTTGGGTTGAATTGATGAAAATATATAGTACAAGAGATAGGTCTACTATAGTAACATTGCCTACTATAGTAATACTACAACTAGGATTACATACCATATAATCCTACTCTATATATGATAATAATATACAGTATCCTAATATACCATAAGATACTAAATATATTGTAACATATACTAAATATATCGTAACAAAAATAAATGAAGAACGCGATAAAAAACTATTTTATTTTTGTATAATATATATTAGCGTCCCTCTTATCTCCTAACTAAAGGCCCGTTTGGCAATTACCGGAATTAAAAACAAAATTTTATATTATGTTGTATTAGGTTGGTATGAAACCCTGAATACTCTAAAATATTTTACTCTGTTTTTTCGTGTTTGGATAAAATACTGTATTTTTACAGGATTGAAATAACAGCTAGCCGTTAGCTTTTCCAAAAACTAGCCGTTAGAGTATTTTGAATCTCATATATACACTTAAAAGTGATCAAACTAGCCGTTATGATGACATAAAAATAATAAAATAGTTTTACAATATTCAAAAGTGGTCAAACTAGCCGTTAAATAATTCGAACTAGTCAAACTAGCCGTTGGAGGAGATTTTTTTGGAATTTACCAAAAGTCTCTAACATCTATATAATGCTCAAACCTTTCACTAGAATGGCATAAATCATTTCTTACATATTCTACCTATCTATATTCAATTTTTCTATATCCTTTGTAAGAACATATGGATCAAAGTTATTGGAGAAGAATGCTAGAAGACGATGATTATTGAAGGAAGATGCAAAAAGATGATGAAGAATTCATGACAAACTTTTTTTTCTATGATGAACAACCATATGGCAGCGAGAACATCTATTCACTCCTCAAGTCAAACAGGAGCACGTTATATCAATGAAGTTCTCCAAGGTCATGAACTTAGATGCAAGAGGGAGTTTCGAATGGAAAGTCACGTTTTTCATTTGTTAATCAAATGTTTGAAAGACAAAGGTTTTTTACGTGACACGAGATACGTCACCGTTGAAGAACAGGTAGCTATGTTTTTACACACCTTAGCAAAAAATGCAAATAACCGAACTTTACAAGAACGGTTTCAGCATAGTGGCGAAACGGCTAGTCGACAATTTCGTCATGCTATATGCAGTCATGCAACTCAGTAGAGATTTTATTCGTTTGCCACGCCCTATCACGCCGCCAAAAATCAGAAACAATTCAAAAAAAATTTCTTATTTTGAGGTGATTTTTTTTTTTTACTTTTACATTTAATTCAATATTGAAAATGAGTATACTAAAAGTAATAACTTTTTTCTTTACAAATTTTAGGACTACATTGGTGCTATAGATGGCACACATATTCCTATAACAATTTTGACAAGTTTGCAAGAACCATATCGTAATAGAAAGCAAACTTTATCACAAGATGTCATGATTGCTTGTGAGTTTGATCTTCATTTTGTATATGTAAGGGCAGGTTGGGAAGGATCGGCTTCTGATGCGAGGGTACTACAAGATTCACTTAACAACGATTTTGAGGTTCCACAAGGCAAATATTATTTTGTTGATGCTGGATACGCAAACACTCCCAAGTTCATTGCACCTTATCGCAACACAAGATATCACATAAAAGAGCAGGGGCAAAGTCGAGAGAAGCCTAAAGATTATAAGAAACTATTCAATCTACGTAATACACAAATCTATTTTACACAATTTTATACGGATACATAATGGTGAAACCAACTGGCTTAACGAGAATTCCACCGGCATAAATAAAGATCATGCCGTAGTGATGCCTGACGGCGATGAAGAGTATGCTGCTAATATTGAATATATGAACTATCAAAAACAATCTGGCGATCGAAAACGAGATGATATTGCACAATATGTGGAATGACTATGTTGCAAGACGTCATGTTAGAAATTCTTAAGCGGCAACTCCCTACTTTGTATATCATTGTACTCACTTTGTTCGAGTTATTTGCATGATTATAATGTTCATTTTATATGTAAGAGATTGTACTAATTATCAACAGTTCACTTTACATGGAATTAATTTTATGAAATAAATATCAAGAAGTACACATATTTATTTGAAACATCGATATTATATAGTGCATCATGATCCCAAATATTACATATTGTGTCATGGTCCAAAAGGTGAGTGCATTATATGAACGTTCCAAAATTAGTAATTTTGCAACATAATACCAAAATGAAAAAAATAAGATTCTAAACATAATCCAAATTATCATAAGAAATATAAGATATCAAATGAAGCCGTTGGTTTTCAATCATATTTTTCGATCACTTTCTTCAATGGAATGAAATATTTCACACTTATCTTTACTTGTAAAGATTTGTGCCGCCTTCACTCTTCTCCTTGTTTAGGCTTGGAATTACATAAAGTGCCTTGATACACTTACTTATAGAAAATGCATCTGCAATTTCATGCTCTTGTTGCCATAAGCAATGTTCTTCTTCTCTCAACGCAAGATAGCGATCATCAGATTGCTTCTTCAGTTCGATGAACTCGGCTCCAAATCGACTAATAGGATTATTTTTTACTTTCAGCTTTTTTCTTTGTCGGCATTCTTCATGCTCTGAGGGAGGGACTGTTGGCCTTGAGAGTTGTGATTGTGTCTGAGTTGTAGGAGGAGACACTTGAGACATTGGTGGATTAGCTAAGTCAGTATATTCTTCTTCACTTTCATTCTCCCAATCGAAGCGACGAATAGAATCTCCAGGGGCAGAAATACTTGGATTTAGAGATGTTAGTTGTGATGGTAAGTCCATTTGGGAGATAGGAGAATCAGTTGGAGGTATTTCAATACAAGAGTTACTTCCACGAGCACGCTTTCTTTCGGTGTATTTACTTATATTACATTATGTACAAAATAGTAAATATTAGTATCAATTTTACATTTAATATTCTTTCCATATGAATCAACTGATCATAAAAACTAACCTACACAGATCTTGAAAAGCGTGTCAAAATGTGAAAAAGGCTTATTATACCATTTCCTTGCTTCCTTGTTAGACTTCAATAAGAAAAATAAAGTATAATTATTTTGTAGAATGATAAGAAAAAATTATATATTAATCAAAAAATATTTGACTAACCTATAGAATAGGTTCCCAAACATCTTGCGGAATAGAAACCATATTGGTGGTGGCATCCCATCCAAGACCACTAAGCTCAGTCGATGAATTCATTAATCGAAAAGCTCTTTTTAATTATTGTTCTTGATCTTTAATTTGATCCATTTATAATTGAGCAGTAGGAAATATTGCATTCATTGCTTTTGAAATATTGAACTAAGCTTCTTTGGTCCAACCATTTTGAGCACGAAATCTAGGATTATTGTGCTCTTTCAATAATGTTACTAAATAATTTTTTTACATTTCAGTTCATTTTGCTCTACTTTTTATTTTTTGGTCATTACCTATATGATATATCAAATATATATAAAAGAAGTCAATCATACAATTAAAAAAAATGAAACATATGATTATGTTAGAAATGACATCAACATTTGTAGTAAGTATAACAATATGAAAGAAAACATACATGAAGCTAAATATCCCAAATTTATCACAAGAAAACAACTCAATATCTTAAGCTGAATCAATGTATCATAACCAAAGAAATTAAACAAAAACATCACCAGTAACTACTAGAAATCTCCTAACCCTCATTAAATTCCTCTCCAAAATACTAGATTGCATTGTAGATAAATTGGTATCAATAGAAAGGAAATCAAAAGAATATAAAGAGTGGGAGCATGAATTAAAGACCTTTTTTATGAGAACGATCAAGTAAGGATCGATTGCACCTCCATTTCTCGGCTTTTCATCCTCTTTCCCACGTTTTTTTTATTTTTTTTTCTTTGTATGTGATGGGAAGAGGTTTATCAAATTAGTATTGAGGTGAACTCTAAAAATTAAAGAAATCATATCATTGATCATAAGTTACAATCAACAGGCCTTTTGTTTGGTATTTTTTTTCATAGTCAAATATACTTCCTTATAACAACTATAGATGCTAAGATCATAGTCATCCTTTTAATCTTTTCTTTTATTTATGCATTAAAAAAATTTTAATAAAAAATAATAAAAAAATAGTACAAGCCAACAATAAACTATCCTATTGCCTATCCTTTGTTTAATCTTATGATCCCCCAACCTTTTTCTTCCTACAATGAGAGATGGAGCCCACTTCTTCTTTTGAAATATACCCTTAACAAACCTCTTTTATACTAAGTGGGTTGCCTCATTTATGCATAGCCCTTATGTATGCTTTTTTTTTGTCTCATTATTTCTTTCTTTTCCATTAATTTCATGGATGAGAGGGCATGTAAAATCAAGGTATAAAAGAGGGTTTTGTAAGGAGAACTAGGGCACATCTATATATGTGTAGAGAAGGAGGAGGAGGAGGTGGAGGAGGAGAAGAGAGAACAAACCTGAAGATATTATATGGAAATGAGGTCTACCAGGAGGGGAGTGGTGATGGGGCAACGAGGCGAGGCGAGGATGGTACGGAGCGAAACATGAAATAGGGCGTGCGAGGAAGAGCGCGATAAATGGAAAGAAATTTTACACCGCTCCAGCTTCTTTTTTTATTTTTCCCAATATTACTCTGAAAAACTCATATTACACAGTAATAATTTTATCTTATTGGGCTATCCAAACGGGCTAACTTGAAAAAAAAAAAATTTCTGAAAATAGAGTAAAGTGGCCCAAAACAGAGTATTGAGGGCTTCCCAAACGGGCCCTAAGGGTGAAAACGGTCGAATACGGTCGGATTTTTTAAGAAACCATATTCGCATCCATTTTTTTTATTTTTTTCGGATGCGAATTCGGATATGAATGTGTCGAATGCTAAATTTTGACATCTATATTCGTATTCTATCGAATCCGATATCAGATTCGATTAGAGTTTATCCTAACCACTTTTGCCCCTATATGCATTTCACCATTGCAAGTAAGGTTGGTTTCTCCTCCTGGACTTACGATTCGCATGTGGTAGCCAACGACCCAAAGATGCGAAGCTTGAAATTAGGGAGTGTGAAGATCATAAGTCACGATAGGATTGTTCTTTGACTTCGAATTGATGCTCGAAATTCCAGGTAATTGCCTTGTATATCAATATTTCCTCGTGTTCTTATCCTTAAGTTGGATTTTGTGTTATTGTGGCTCTTTTGGTACATTTTAAGTTTATTTTTGGTATTCTAGATTGTGCATGGTCGACCGGCCGCATCCTGCGGTCGACTGTGGCACGCATTGATAGTATCTTGGCCTCGGGCTATGCTAGTTAATCGATTCAGGGCAGGGTCAACTCTAAAGGGTCAAGCGATCGAGCTTAACTAAGGTCGACCGAGGACTACTTAGAGACTCTTAATAGACCTCTCGACGACTTCTACTAACCCTTCAAGTATCGACAACCTGTGAGTAGGAACTATTTTTTAGAGTTACGCCACTTAAATTAAAATATATTCTTTTATTTAATTACTGCAACGTTTTTCTTTTATTCATATTGAATGCATAGGCACTATGGTTGAACGACCTTTAAAACTAATAGCATGATATGAAGATTTTGTCTATATATTCTCAGGACTAGCTTGTATGTCTTTAGGTAAATTATTAGATTACTTAAAGACATAATCTGATTTGATATTTGTATACTACAGATTTTTTTTTATATGTATAGGGTTCATATTATATTTGTGCTTTCCCGTCTGATCTCGTATGTGGGAATATAGCATCGGGCATCATGAGTCGTGTTGTTCAGTTTGAGACATTTGAATACAGTTGAATGTGTATGAGTTTTGTATGATGTCTATTGTGCATAGTCCAGTGGAACATGTCATGTACAATGGGATTGATGAGTTTTTCCTAGACGGGGTATTAATATTGTGATTATTGTCGTAATAAACAATGGACTGAATTTTTCCTTGGATACTGGTTGTGTATGTGGACCAGGTAGAGATATGAGGCTATATGTGCCGAGCAAAAGCCCGAGGATTTATGATTTAGTCAAGGACTTAAGATAAAAAGCTATATGATTATACGTGATCATGTAGTTAGGAAAAAAAATAAGTGTTTACCAATGATACTATTGTTTTCATAATCCATAAAGTGGAGATTTAGAGTAGAATGCAGTGAGTCCATGTATGTCGAGTTTAGTAGGTTGAAACTTGACACTGCCTAGTGTGACAGAGGTAGATCGGATCCTAATATCCGTACACCAGGAGCGCCGGGTAAGGGCAAGGTAACGAGGGGCTAGCGTAATTATGTGAGGATACTACGCTAGAGTTAGCTCAGGTAATATCAGCGCAGAATAAAAAATGTATGCATGGACAGTCGTATACGTTACAGCGAGCTATTGTGGAGTAATAAACTGTGTATGGAGGTGCGAGATATGGATTTGTGGATGGTTATGATGGTCATTCTATGTTACAGTACCGAACGTACCTGCATGTTGCATTTAAAATGTAATGTCGATATTAGTGATGTATATCATCATATGGGTGCATCTAGTATACATATTTATCAGCATCTTGGAAAGTACAATATAATTATCATGGTTGATTGTTTAAATCCATTAATTAATTATTAATTCTCTGAGATAGTATCTTAATCACCTAGAAAATTTTGCCCAGTTATTTTGCAGATTAGCCCTTGGATAGTGTGCCCATGGGAGCGAACTGTGCAGTGAGATTTCACAGATGACATGTTTGATGCACTCTAGTTATAGATAGAACATATACTGTATTTATTCTTATATTTCTTTATTGTATTTCCTAATAGATACATCTTGCTTCTATTTTTCACCTTGTTGTGCCACTTTGATTTTCCCCTCGGTAGTGGGTAAACGAGCATTTCAGTATGTTCCTAAGCCTTTTATTTTCATAAGGTTCAAGTTAGAAATTTAATCTGAATCTTATGAAGGTGCCGCAATCACGACTTGGATAGAGGGGGTTTGGGTCGCGATCGGTCAAGTAATTATAGAAGTAACTATAATTTTATCCTTCGGTCGAAGAAAAGTCTATCTTCGTCCTAATTAAGATCATCATTCTTTCTACCGCCATCTGCAACTTTCATCTTCACTTCTGGAGATCTAAAGTTCTCCATTCTCAACAAGCATAGTCAAGATCATCGTTCTTTCCACTGTTATTTATGGCTTTCATTTTTGCTTGGAGATTTAAAGTTTTTCTTATTCTCAACAGGTCAAAATTTTTTAGTTACATGTCCTAAAAACTAGATCCACTGCAAGTTTCTCATACTTCATGGCAACTGAAGGATCAAGATTATAAAGATAGTGAATCTAACCAGGTTGTTTTTCCTTTGATTTTCTTGGTTCTTGAAGATTTGCTTTGTATTTCATCTTTCTTGTTTTCAGAAGGACAATCGTAAAAGAACTCATTTTTACAGTAGAAACTTGTTAACTAATATTTAGTTTTTAATTTATTAAGTTAGATTTTTTAGATTATTTTAGTGTATTAAACGTAACTTTATATATAGTTAAGTTTTATATCCGTGCAATGCACATGCTATTATTTATCACAAATTGTTATTGGTGATATATATGTTAAAAATAATAGAAATTGGTAAAAATAATCTTATTATAGATTTAAAATCTTTTTAGTTTTGAATGATTTAAAATGTATTGATAGAAATCTTAAATTATAATGGCAAATATATTAAAAATACTAAAAATTGTTCTCTATTTAGTTATAAAGGATCCATTTGTTTATTTACTTAGAAGGTTCTTTATTTTGATTATTTCATATTTATGTAATAGTACAAACAAAATATATAATAAATAAAGTATATTTTATTTAAATTCTGCTATTGTATATTTTTGTAAAACATGATGTATTGGTTAGTTAAGTAAAAAGTAGTTTTGTATGTCTTGATTTTTGTTTAATTCTTTAATTTTTTATGCCTAATTATTCTTATTATTTTTATGTGAATAAAGAGAAAGATAAGGACTTTACTACGTTGACATTTTATTTCCCTAGAAATTTTTCAATCCTACACTTTTTAATTGTGTGCAATCGGACAAAGAAAAGTTGATTTTCTTTAACAGACAACCAAAAATTATTTGTTGAAAATTATTATCCAAATGTATGTTTGACCATCTAGCGAATCTAGTATGATTTGTGCGGCTAGAAATAAAGAAACAAAATTAAGAGTCTTATGGTTTAAGTATATTACTTTCGAGTCCGACAACTTTTAGATGTATCATTTTTTACTATTGGCAATTGCATCTGTAGAAACATGATAGTGGCTCCTTTTTTTCGCATCACTTAGAGTAGAAGCTATATCATATTGCAATTTTGTGGGTTTAGATTCACTTTCATTGACAATTTGTAAAGAATTGAAAACACTAACTTTAGTTCAACTAGAAGTTTACTTTAACTTGAATTTCACTTTCGATGAAATAAACAAGCCCTAATGATATAAGGATTGTGGGTTTAGATTTTATGGATTTAGATTCTATGTATCTTTACATATTTAAAAATCTAGTCATTTAAGATTTTTTAGAATAAGTTTTAGAATTTTAAATGTATAATCTGTGTGAATTTGTTAATTGTTACAAACAATTTCAAAATTTAAATTTGATTTATACAAATTTTTTTTGTAAAGTATAATTTGCAGTATTAAAAAAGATAAATTTGTCTCTAATTTTATTTAAATTGTGCCTGTTTAAGTTGTCTCAGTTTTGCTTAAAATTGGGTCCTTTAAATGTCTCTTGAATTTTCTTGTTAATTATTCATGTTCATCAAATCCTCTTTACAAACACTTTATAGTTTACCTATAAAATTTAGCTAAAATTAATATACTTATCTAGATTTAATTTAGATAAAGTTAACTATGTTTCGAAATTAGGACCTTAGGTGCCAACCATTAAGCTTTTAGTCAAGATGCTATAGTTATCTTAATATATATTTTGTGTTAATTGACTATTCTTTATCGTCTAATATAGGTAAATGAATGTTTAATCATTTCATAACTTCCACGTAAAGGTGTTCGTGGACCGGGTTGGGTCTGGATAATTAATATACTGTATCCGTACCCTAAAAGAAAATGGTTAGAAAAAAAAAATACCCTACCCATTTAACTTCGGGTCGGGTCCGAGTCTGGGTAGTGACTACCCGTATATTATCCATTCAAGACCGGGTACGGATCGGGTCTACATCGGGTTCAAGTACCCTTATATATATATATATATATATATATATATATATATATATACTTTATTAAATAGTCTATGACAAACCCTAAAGCGGAAATGAAACAAAAAAATAAGTAAAAAGTAAAGAGTAAAAAAATTAGAAAATAGAAGAATAAAAAAGCGGCTAGGGTTTCACGAGGATGAAAATACGTAGAGACCCCTCATCTATAAGTCTTATTAAAATTGATCCCTCAACTTCAAAAGTTCAAATCTTTTTTATTTATTATCGAATATTTCATCGGGTCCGAATATGGGTCCGGATTTGAAAACTATTCCATACCCTACCCATTTAAAAGTCGGGTTCGGGTTGGGTCCAAGTCGGGTATGGGTATAAAATATTCGGACCCATACCAGAAACTTTATGGGTAATTTTTTTTTACCCGTATACTATCCATTTTTTATCGGGTTCGGTTCGGATCCGGATCGGGTATGAAATATCGAATATTTTGGACAGCTTTACTTCCACGTCATTTTTTTAAATTTACTTTGTTTTCAGAGGAATGGATGAGGTGGGTTCATATATGATTTTAAAGTCTTCAAATTTATATATATTATATTATTTAATAGATTATATTATATATGCATATGCATCTATATATAAAAAAATATATATACATTTTGGGTTTTTAGTTTAGGTTAGTTTTTAATTTGTTTAACTCTACATTAAACTATAATTTTTAAATTTAAATTGTTTTTAAAAAAATTAAATTATTTTAAACCAAAATCAAAGCTCCATCAGCATCTCCAAGTTGGTTTACTTCCCAAGCAATCAAAAAAAAAAAAAAAAAAAAAAAAGAAGAAAGAAAAAAAAGCACATAAAGCAAAGGTATACAACAAGGCCCTCGCCCCATTCTCAACGCCCCCACTATCTCCTTCGACTCTTCTCGTCTCGCTTTCTCTCGCTCACCATGGTTCTCGAGGTTCCTCCTCCTTCGAAACCCTAATTTCGATCCCCTCTCTTTCCCCTTTTCCCCTCTCCTACCTCCGATTCTTGGGCTTTTCTCACACAAATCTCTCTCTCTCTCTCTCTCTTAATCTCTTGCAGGCCACCATGATCTGCATCGACAACTCGGAGTGGATGCGGAACGGGGACTACTCCCCCTCCCGGTTCCAGGCCCAAGCTGAGGCCGTTAACCTCATCTGCGGAGCCAAAACGCAGGTAAATTTGTCCTTTGACACGATTCAGTTGGGGAGCGCGTCGATCCTAGGGTTAGGGTTTCTGATTATGAACGGTTGGTTGTGATTCTGGTTGTGGTGCAGTCGAATCCGGAGAACACGGTTGGGGTGCTGACGATGGCGGGGAAGGGGGTTAGGGTTTTGGTCACGCCCACCAGCGATCTTGGGAAGATCCTCGCTTGCATGCATGGTAGGATTGTCATTTTCTCTGTAAAAATAAAATTTTAAAAAAAATTAAAACTTCGCTGTTTCGTCGTATGCTAGGAGTAATCTTTACCATACCATCCAGTGCCTTGATTTATTTCGCTATTGCGGGACCTCGATATCCTATTGATTATTAAATTGATCAAGTAGACCTCCTTTAAGTTGTAATTTTTTTTGTTTTGGTATTTGGTTAATCTGTGGGGGGAGACAGAGGGAAAGCATAAGGGTGAAGCAGTGTAGAGCGCAACTGATTAGGTGTATAGCCTATAACATATTTCTCAGGGTTGTTATAACGATCAAACTTTACTAGAAGTTGAAGAAAATGGAGAGATGGTGTTTCCTGCCTCATACTATCTAACAGAAATACCTTGCTCTGAACTCTAGAAACTGCCAAGTGAAGACGCCACTTTGAAGTTTTTAAAGGACATATTTGTTACTTACAACTGTATAAGCATATGAAATTTAGGTCAGAGCCTGCCCTGACCATTCAGATTGACTTGCTACTAAGGGGTTGTTCGTTTCGCCGGTTCATAGCATCTCAATAATTTCTCTACATTTTATATTTGGAGTGACAAGATTGTCACCATGCTACTTGGTCTTGAAGGTTGCAAGGGACTTCGGATTCTTGCTAATGAAGTGCTTATTACCATTGGGGATGGGAGTGACAAAACCCCCTTACCCATGGTAACGTAAGATGCAACTAGTTGGGAACCTAGGGTGTTTCCGTCTCTTCCCCTTAACTTCTTACCCAACCTAAGTTGCACGTTGACAATGTCACCATATTTAATAGGAAATTCAGAGAATTACTGGAATATTAAATTGGCGAAACAAACAACACCTAAGTGTGAGAAGTTTGGCTTGGCGACATGGCGAATTGAAAATCCTGTTCTATAAGCTTTACCGCTCATATTCAGTGATCATTAGAAGTCAAAATTGAGAATAAAGTGTTTAATTATCTACTGCAGAAATAAAAATGAAATGATGTGAAATGTAACTATTACAATCAAAATAGAAGAGAGTTAATGCCAAAGGCCTGTTGGGGCATACAAATGCACTATCCAAAAGTTATAATTTCCCTTCGCAACTTTGAATCCTAACATAGTAATAGAAGCCTGAGGCACTAACCCTGAGCTCCGCTTCTGTAAATTGTAGTTTACTTTCAATTGGCGATAATTGAATACATATCTATGTGCTATTCAATGTTTTAAAATCCAGGTCGAACCAACCAATTCAACCGTGACCCAGTTAATAAAGTGGTTCGGTTCAACCCATTAAACTGGATATGCGAAAAACCCGCTTTGAAGCATTCGAACTGGCAGTTTGACCAGTGAACCAATGAACCGGTCCGGTTCTAAACAAACCGGCTTGGTTTTTTTTATTTTCCGTTTTTTCTTCATTAGTGTAATTTTTTAATTTTATTTATGATTGACTTTTGCTAATTTTATTTTTTGTTATGAAATGTGAAACTTGAAAACATGTGTCCACTTAATTTGGTCTAAAAATCAGTATTTTATAATTATGATACTAGAATAATAACATATATATGTTTCTATATAATAAAATTTTTAAAAAATAAATATTTATGACGTCATACTGTCATCATTGGTATTGGTTGAACCAGTGATTCTTGCCCAGTTTCGGGTCGTTGTTCGACGCGATTTTTAAAACATTGGTGTTATTCATAGCGTACACATTAAGCAATTTATACTTAGTTTTGTCCTTTATTATATCTACAATTCCCTATAAGTAATGTATTATAATCTGAGCTCTTATTTCTAACTTTTTAACCATTATTAGTAGACATATGTGTTAGGTACCAATTATCTACAGCATACTCTTACCTATATTTTTACTTTAGGACTGGAAGTTGGTGGCGAGGCAAACTTGCCTGCTGGAATCCAGATAGCTCAGTTGGCTCTTAAACACCGCCAAAATAAGAAGCAACAACAAAGAATTATAGTATTTGTTGGAAGGTATGTAATTTGTCATTGTGATTTTTTTACCTGTATTGTTCTGTGACTTTGTTAAACTTTTGGCCAATCTTTTCGATGTACAGTCCAGTTAAGTACGACAAGAAAACATTGGAGTCAATCGGTAGAAAGTTGAAGAAGAACAGCGTCTCTCTTGACATTGTCGATTTTGGAGAATCAGACGAGGGGAAACCTGAGAAACTGGATGCCCTTGTTTCTGCTGTAAACAGCAGTGATAGCAGCCACATAGTTCATGCTCCTCCTGGTCCTAATGCTCTCTCTGATGTTCTTATAAGGCGAGTATTCATGTTTTCCTGTAATTACCACATAATTTTGGCTTATGGAGTAGGCTCCAAAGAGCTGAAGCTTTAAGTACAAGATGCTTGACAAACAAAACAATTCTGGAATTCCTAGAATGGTGGGAGGGTGAACTGAGATTGTGGACTCTAGGGGCTCTGTTTGGCCTGTAGTATGATATGATATTGTTTGATGGTATGTTTTTTAGTACTTCTATTAGGAGAAGCACTATATTAATATCACTGCAAGTCTGCAATATTTCTCTATAGATAATATTGTTTGATGATTTGTTTTTTTAGTAGTTCTGTTAAGACAAGCACTATATTAACATATACACGCAACTGCTCTCTGTAGTAGAGAAGCTTCAAAATAAAATTTCTTCTTTTGGGGCTTAGGGTCTCATTCGAGCTCTCTGCTGCGGCAGGAGCTCCAGAATTTTCAGTTTGCCAAATGCTCTACTCGAGATAACTGCAGTGAAAGGCAGAAGCACAAGCAGGCCAAACAAGCATTAAAAGGAGAAGCTCTAATTTGAAGCTTCCATCTCTTCTGCAAGGGCGATTGTAAAGCAAATGGTGCTGGTGCTTCTTTGAGCAGCTCAACTGAAATAGCACTCTTACATAAGCGCTTTTTTTCTTTTTTCCTTGGCCAACAAAGTCCTAAATCTGTTTTATTGCATAGGGCGCAAATGATCTGATTTGTTTGTTGTTTCACAGCACACCAATCTTCACGGGAGATGGAGATGGGGGAAGTGGTTTTGCTGCTGCAGCTGCTGCAGCCGCAGCAGGTGGGTTTGAGTTTGGTGTGGACCCCAATGTAGATCCAGAGTTGGCCCTTGCACTTAGGGTTTCAATGGAAGAGGAGAGAGCGAGACAAGAAGCTGCCGCAAAAAAAGCTGCTGAAGAAACCACTAAACAAGAAGCATCGAGCTCTCGTGATGCTACTATGACTGAAGTAGAAAGCAGTTCTGCTCTTCCTGCTGATGATAAGAGACACCAGCTAACGGTATTTTCAATTCGTAGTTCCTTGTAATTAGTTTTTGTATCTTCTTTACCAATATACAAACATGTTTTTGATCGAAATAACTAAGAGGGTTAACTGTAATACTTTAAATTTTGTCTAAAAATTATACAAAATATACGTTTCTGCAATTGTATTCGTCTTCAACTAATGTCTATGTGTTTGGCTAAAAGGTTGTCGAGGTTCTGAACTATATTGAAGTCAAATATCATAGTAAATAGTTCTTCCCCAGTGACATTTGTTTTCCATTTCCTATTTTCTCTTTTATATTTGCATATTTTTTTGGTAATATATTTAAGCATTTAGCTTTATTTCTCTTTGTTGGATCAAGCATTGTCTGGTTTTCTAAGCTGCATGTTGACCGTACCTGATAAGTGCCTAATCCTCAGGTTTCTTTGTTGTGCAAATAGGCAAATGACTTCTATGAAAGTTTGCATAATCTGTAACTATTTCTTCAGTAATTGGCTTTTACTAGTAGATATTTGAATAATTAAGGTAATGTCTGCAATGCTAGATTTGTCTCTTGAAGTCTTCTCTTTAAGACGGTCATACGTGCTAACAATTGTTGTGCATGATGCATGTGTGGATGATCTTCGTCTGTGGTATGACTATATGTGTACATATTTTGAGACTTGTCTTTGGGAAATGCATATACTTTTCAGAAGGCTTTATTTCTATTATGTTTGATATACCTTAGAAGTACTATTCTAATGGATTGCACAACCATGATAATTTCACGATGAATCACAATAGACAGTATAGTTCTCACTTTGTACTAGTATTGGCATTGGCTTCCATAGTTATCGGACAAAGTAATCATGCTAAAATTTCATGATGTACTTCATATTCTTACAGGATGATGAGGCTGCATTGCTAGAGCAGGCTCTTGCAATGTCCATGGATGATGTTAAGTCTGGGAGTGGAGCTACATCAGACACTGCTATGTCAGATCCTTCTGTAGATGACCAAGACTTGGCGTTAGGTTAGTAGTTCTCCACTTAGCTACTATTTAGCTCAAGAATATCAGGTTTATACATCTTCATTCGACTACGAGAAGTAGGGTGCATATATAATTTTCCTTTTAGAAAGGCTTGGTGATAATGTTGTGTTTGATATAAGTACACAGCTCCACCCGTCATTCCTATTTTAGTGAAGGTGATAATAGCTTGTTATTGTTATTGTATCTTTTTAATCAGATACGCAATGTACCTGCAAAAATCATCTACTTTTGTATACATCCCCGCCAAAACTAAATTCTTATATGCCCTTCAAAACTGTAGGTTGTTACATACATACCCTTGTACTTACAAAAATACTCTCTTTGAAAAACTTGTTCGTAATACCAAACCAACTTTGCTGCATGAAATGGACCATAAAGGACCTTATCTTTAAAGATTATATACAGTTGGTGCATCTCCTTCTATTGGTGCTGTCCTCCGTGAACCCTATTTTTCTTTGTTTTTTTTTAATTAAAAAAACATTCAAATCTTATCTGCTTTTATGCTATGAGTGGCTTTGCTGATTTATCAGTTTTACACCTTGTGGATGCAGCTCTTCAAATGTCTGTTCAGGACAGTGCAAAAGATTCTTCTGAGTCTGAAATGCGGAAAGTGGTCGAGGATCAGGCCTTTGTTTCATCTATCCTAACTTCGGTATGATTTTTCCTTCGAATTTTGTGATTTACTACAATTAGCAACTTTTTGATGCCTCAACTATTGGGGAAAAAAAATCTTTTTTTTTTCTCGTCTCCTGCAGCTTCCAGGTGTTGATCCTAATGACCCTTCTGTGAAAGATTTATTAGCATCTTTGCAAGGCCAATCAGAGGTATGTTTATGAATAAATATATTTTTCCAAAGATGATAATTATTTCTTATAGTCACAAGAAACTCAAATGCTACTGTCATGTGGCTTTAAATCTATGTGTTCCATCTATGAGTTGGTGTGACCTTTATTTTGGACCTCTGTTTCCATGTGATTGCATTATCCTACTTAACCGCATGTTAGAAGAAATTTTTAGTCTAGAATAATTGTATCTAGGAAGGTTGATCCAGTTGTATGTGTGTTATATTCATCTTTTGGGCTTCTTTTGTTTGATCTAACATCATGATTGGTCAACCACCACTAATTAGCCTATTGTTACCAAGATTGCCATCTTAAGAGGTTGGGGTTTCGATCTCTTTACTGGGTATTTAAAAAAATGGGGCTTCATCACCTGGCTCTTGGATTATAAAATAGGATAGGTTATGGGGCTTAGTGGGGCCTAGGGACCTGAAGGCGTAAATAAAAGAAAATGACAAATGGCTTATATTTAAGCGAAAAAAGTCAAAGTATTGGATGTATCTTATCAAACGAATCCTTCGAAGTTCTCAAATTGAGCTTTTGGTGAGATGTATATCATCATGCAATTATTAGTTTAGAAGCATAAATTGTTGCTCGAGTATGGCCATTTGATATCTGGCCATGCTACTTGTTAAAATTTGTTTGCCAAGTTGAACTCTAATCATTTGCTTGTAAAATCGAAAACCATAAATTATTTATCAGCGAGTGGTTGCTACTTTCAGTTGTCAGCCAGGTTATACCAGCAAACCTAAATTTGTTCGCAGTGGTGTGTTTTGTGTATATTTTGTGTTTGCAGAGCTCTAGTCTTGTTGTTATTTGACGAATTTTAACTCATGCTGATTTTTCAACCTCAGAAAAAGGAAGAAGAAAAAAAGCCGGAAAATGAGGATGACAAGTAAATGATACTTATGAAGACTGCTCCATCTCTGCTTGTTCTCTGTGTTGAGGTTCAGTGCGTGCTGAAGGAGAAAGTGAAGGTTGCCTTCTATCAAAGCTTTTCGGAACTGATGATGTGCTAAGCTATTTGATCTTTTGTCGTTATCTCAAGTAATAGAAAAACTATTGCACCTTTATTATTTTATCAACATTGTTGTTTAGCCGGTGGATGTTGGTTAGCCAGATCCACTGGCTCTTTCTGTTTTTTTTTTTTGGTTTGTAAGTGATATAACAGAGTTTTACTGTGCAATCTTATTTGAAGTGCTGAATAGCATGAAAGTCTTTAAACATTCCTTTGTAAGAAAACGTTTTCTTTCTTTACACTGGTGATTTCAGCTAGGAATAGTAAAAAGACAAATCACATTTTAACACAAGAAGTTGGAGAGGCATTATAGTAATTTTAAGTAGAAAAAGGTGTTACTTGTCTGATCTTTTCTGACCTCTAATGTGTCAAAAATGTGATAAGCCAATTAATATTCTTGTCGGAATCACCGGTGCAAAGAAGATACTGCCTTGTTTCAGATGTTTAGGCCTTACATTGCCCTCTGTATCGAATGCATCGAGCAATGCTGCACGAACATCGGCCTTGATGATGTAAATCTTATAACACCAGCATACAATGATGTAAATCTTGCAACACCTACAAAGAATGTATGCCATTCTCACTTCCTGCTTTTCTAAGTTCAGTATGCCCAAATGCTAATCAAAATCCTCAAATTCCATATTGTAAGATTTACATCACTTTGAATGATGTACATAATATAACATATTTCTGGAATGGATAGTGTAAGCTGGTATTTCTTTATACTAGCTGTGGGCAGCTTGAAAAGAACTGCTGTTTGATCAGAATTGTCTGCAAAAGCACAAACAACTGTCAAAATCCCACTAACAGCTCCCTCATGCAACAGCAGAAGTTTCAAATTAAAATTGGAAAAATGACAACAATTCCAAGTAAGACCTTAGTTCTCATATGTCAGGCAACGTATTCGTGGGCGCCGCCGTGCTATTCCCCTCTCCCTTTTATGTCTCATGTATTTTATGTGTTATGAATCTACACCATGAAATAATGCCTCCTGCACTAGTCTTTGGTTGCAACCACTGTACAGAGCAAAGTCAGTAGGATCAAATCATTCTGCTTATGCAGGTCTAACATGAAAATTGCTCTGGGTTACATCGGATGACTGGTGGATTCGTGACAGATATTCTTTTCTTTTTTAAAAAAAAATCTGATTCCATCAGCAGTAGACTGGTAGTTGCTGCATTCCTTTCTGTTCATAATTTATGGAGATAATAATAATTTCATTGTATGCCATACTAAATTAAGCTCTCTCAAATGGTTATATTTTTACAAAGGAAACTGTTCTGAAACAATTGCCACAGAAGTCTATTTCTCAAGATTCTATCATTCCCATCTAAATTATAATCCAAAATTGCGACATCCATGCTAACTACTTTCAATCAGCATAATAAAAGTTGTCCATGTTAATACAAGGGAATAATAGACAAAGGTCCCCTGAACTTCTACATTTTTGCAAATAAATGCCTGAACTTTTAGTTTTGACTATTAGATCCTCTAAACTTTATCAAATAGTTTAATAGACCCCTCTTCTCAACCGCAGTTACTAATCAAACAACATTTTTGATCGCATGTCTCGCGCATAGTCTTGTAAGAGTTCAAAATGTAAATAAGCATATTTTTTTTCTCTCTGTCTTGATAATTAAATATGAGAACTGAAAAAAAGTGAGCCTCACTTTGATTTTTATTGCTTATTTGATATGTTAGAATAGAAGAAATAAATTTCTCCTTCTTTTAAAGCTTTATAAGATTATACGCAAGACATACGACCGAAACAGCTATTTCGTTAGTTACTTCGATTGAGGGGAGAGGCCTATTGAGTATTTGGTAAAGTTTAGGAGATCTGATTGCCAAACTTAAAAGTCCTAAGCTCTGTTTACAAAAGAGGTGAAGTTCACGGGATCTTTGTGTATTTCTTCCCTTTTCCTCTTCTTGTCTTTACATATCTAACTCGTTTAGGAGAAAAAACAACAATGTTTATACCACAAATCAGAGAATATAAGAGCTCTCAAATGTTCATACTTTGGAACTGGATCTCTCAATTGAGCTGACAATTTATGTTATACATACAAACAAAAAAAGCTTCTACAACTGATGTGGGGTCACAAACTACACTTATATCTCTTTTATAAGATTGCTACTCCTTTGAGCTTAGCACCAGCAATCCCAAAGCACCAACCAACAAATACTGCAATAGAGGAAAAGAAAAAAGAAAGAAAGAAAGAAAGAAAACCCTCAAAATTAAAGGGTTTAGCAAAAAGAGTCACATTGTAATTTGAGTTTTAAGCATCCACAAATGTTAGTGTTAGCATGATGTGATCTAAAGTATTAAAGGCGCGAATGTGCAGACCTTGCCTGAACTATAATACATGTTGAAATAAGTTCACGAGCTTTAAACTTCCAAGTTTACTACCTAAGCTGAACTATAGCACATTTCTTTTACATTAGTACTACAAGGTTCGGTAGTGAAATCAAAATTTTTAAACTCCAAATACTTATTTTTGAAAATACTATTAAGGTTAGATCGTAAAATCACATATTTTGAAGTTCAAATACCTGTTTCACACAATTTGTCAAAGTTCCAGTAAGATATGCACAATTTTAGCGAAGAAAATTTCCCCCTTCATAGCATTACCTAATAGCATCTATATTCATTAATATCAAGACGACAGTCGACATACCTTAATAATTGGTTTCTCAGTCATGATAATGGTAACCCAGCCAACATGTGGTAAATATCTGTATCAACCCAAATCACGGAACAAAGGAAATGCAGGAAAAGCAAAAGCAGTAAGCGGATGAGTAAAAGCTATAACGATAAAGATAAATTGTTCAACCAAACGCCCCCTTCGTTTCTTACCCTACGGCTCGTCCGATTACATGATGCCTCTCAAGCCAAAATTGACCTTGAGGGTACAAAGATGTGTCATCGATGGGATTATTATCTCCTGAGGATTCAATCAAATGGCGGTTAGCTAACGAAAAGACAAACGGAGCTAAATGGTTTAAAGTTATTCAAAAATGAAAAGACAGGTAATATAGAGTATTGCAAAGTAGTTTGTTCGTCTCTACATATCAAGGATTATTTCCTATGCCTCCCTTAAATGTACAGCAAAATGGGAAAGGCTATACGGTCCCGATGTGGTTGCGTTTTGCCATTTTGAGTAGATCCCAATCTATTCTGATTCTGATCCTAGTTTGGATTTAGGTCACAGGCTTAAAACGCTCTTCAGATATTTAACAAATGAATGCATGCATAGGGCATCGCCCTTATAATCTCCTTTTTGGATTAAAAAAAACTAAACAAATTGGATATGCAACAATCATTTTACTTATTTGTTTGAAGACATAAGAACAACAAAGGAATTGGAGCATTTTGAATCTTCTTAACTACATATATGCATTTTAGAGCTATCATCAAGGACAGAACTAAGAAATTTTTTTTGGTTGCAAGAAAGTAGGAACAAATAATCCATGCTGTAAACCTCCTATAGGATTTAACTTCGTACCTAACACGTAAATGTATTCTTCTGTGAACTGACGATATTCACTTGCTATATGGTGGGAAGATAGAGTGATATCCGGATTTTAAGAACCTCAACTTTATATTAATTGTGTCGATTACGACTTTTAGCACGTCAAATCCTTGCACACCCCAATTTAAAAACAGCTAAAATAAATGACTCAAAACATCAAAACCTTTTGTTAGAATATATACATCTCCTGTATCTTTCCGTTCATGGACCTGCATACGAAATTGAAACTCATTAGGAAACCAAGAGAGAGTCATTACTAAATCCAATTATATAGGGAATAGGTGATTCTTTAATTTCTTATCAAAACCAACAAGCTTAAGAGTCCGCACAACGGTGCAAGAAGAGCATCCAGTGACAGGAGCAGGTTTTTTTTCATCATGGTAAGATAGTTCATATAACCAATATATGCAACATTCATAAATCCAATTGAACAAGAATAGTGCTTGTCATGTGCGGACGCACATATGCCAGGCGCTGCATGGGTTAGCCTAACTTAGATTAGTAAACTTAGATTAGTTAGTTGTTTTGGAAATTAGTTAGTTGTTTTGGAAATTAGTTAGTTGTTTTGGAAATTCCTAGAATCAAGGAGAGCCTTCTCCATTTAGGTAGGTTGTTTTGGAAATCCCTAGAATCAAGGAGAACCTTCTCCATTTAGGTTGGGCCATTGGCCATATATACTTGTAATCGCTGAACAATGAATTAAGCAAGAATTATATCTCTAATCTATCTCTCTTTCTGTTAAGCCTCCGGTCGAGGGGAATAACCTCACCGAAGAAGACGGCCGACGGCTACGAGCTACGTAGCCGCGGACCGGCCAGTCGAGGGTTCGACGCCCTTGACAACCTGGTATCAGAGCCACGTCGATCCTCTACCACCCGCTCCACCCATTCTTCCACATCCGCCGCCCACCAGCCTAGCCCTCCACCATCACCGCAGTCCTCCACCACTGCCGCTCCGCAGCCACCAGCCATGAGCAATCCCACCATCGCCGATGTGATGGAGATGTTGAAATCCCTCACCACGGAGATGACATCCATGAAGGCCGACATGACGGCTATGAAGGAGAAGTCGGCCTCGTCGTCGGACAGCGGCGCCGGCGGCCGCTCGGAGGGGCCGCGCGATCTTGATCGCCCCCCAAAATTCCACAAACTGGATTTTCCCCGCTACGACGGCAAGACCGATCCGATGCTCTTCATCAACAAGTGCGCATCCTATTTTCGCCAACAGCGCACCATGGCGGAGGAGCGCGTGTGGATGGCCTCGTTCAATTTGGAGGACGTCGCGCAACTCTGGTACATCCAACTCCAGGAGGACGAGGGCACGCCATCGTGGGGGCGATTCACGGAGCTCCTGACCTTGCGGTTTGGGCCTCCCCTCCGCTCGGCTCCGCTGTTCGAGCTCGCCGAGTGCCGGCGTACAGGGACCGTGGAGGAGTACTCCGATCGCTTCCAGGCCCTCCTGCCTCGCGCGGGCCGCCTTGATGAGGCTCAGCGCGTCCAGCTCTTCACCGGCGGACTCCTGCCGCCGCTCAGCCACGCCGTCCGCATCCACAACCCGGAGACACTCGCAGCCGCCATGAGCCTGGCGCGACAAGTGGAGTTGATGGCGATCGACCGCCCGGTGCAGCCTCCCCCTCGGGCGCCCCCGCGCGGCCTCCTTTCCGCCCCCGCGCCCCCGGCCAGCGCTTCCGGTGCCACAGCAGCCGCTGGCGCTCCCTGCTCCTCCGGTGGCCGCCCAGCAGGGTCGCGACGAGGGCAACCAGAGGCACCTCACCCCGGACGAGATGGCGGAACGGCGCCGTCTGGGCCTCTGTTTTAATTGCAATGAAAAATATACCCGTGGCCATAACAGATTTTGCCGGCGCATCTTCTTCCTTGAAGGCGTGGAGATCGGGGACGCCATGGACGCCGCGGGCGACGCGGAGCACGACGCCGAGGCGCCCTGTTTTTCCCTGCAGGCCGTGGCTGGGGTTCCCATGGCGGGCACCATGCAGATCGCCGTGGCACTCGGCTCCGCGTCCCTCGTCGCCCTCCTCGACTCCGGCAGCACGCACAGCTTCATCTCGGCGGAGGCGGCGCGGCGCTCCGGTCTGCCCCTCCGCAAATGCCCCCGCCTCACAGCCTTGCTCGCCAATGGCGAGCGGGTCACACCTGCACCGGCGTCATCCGCGACGCGCCCCTGCTCATCGACGGCGATTCGTTCCCGGCCGACCTCTACGTCATGCCACTGGCCGGGTACGACGTCGTCCTCGGCACCCGGTGGCTCGGCGAGTTGGGGCTCATTGTTTGGGACCCCGGCCGCCGGCGCATGTCCTTCCCAGCGCCGGGGGCGCTCCGTCTCCTGGACCGGCGTGGCCAGCCCCTCCGTGCCGGCCCTGGGCGCAACAACAGAGGTCGGTTCCCCTCCTTTCAGCTCGAGGACGAGCTGGCCTTCGAGGCGGGGAGAGATGTCATGTGCGGACGCACATATGCCAGGCGCTGCATGGGTTAGCCTAACTTAGATTAGTAAACTTAGATTAGTTAGTTGTTTTGGAAATTAGTTAGTTGTTTTGGAAATTAGTTAGTTGTTTTGGAAATTCCTAGAATCAAGGAGAGCCTTCTCCATTTAGGTAGGTTGTTTTGGAAATCCCTAGAATCAAGGAGAACCTTCTCCATTTAGGTTGGGCCATTGGCCATATATACTTGTAATCGCTGAACAATGAATTAAGCAAGAATTATATCTCTAATCTATCTCTCTTTCTGTTAAGCCTCCGGTCGAGGGGAATAACCTCACCGAAGAAGACGGCCGACGGCTACGAGCTACGTAGCCGCGGACCGGCCAGTCGAGGGTTCAACGCCCTTGACAGTGCTTGTCCTCTTTGAAGTAGAAAAGCAAATCTATATTATCATATTTAAACATCGAAATGGCTCAAAGGCAAAGGCTAGGCTATTTACAAATTGATGACAATGGATAAAGCAACAAATACACTGAATCAGTAATTGGACTAAATTATGGCCAAACTCCTGAAAACAGAAACCAAGAATCTGGTTCATAGGAAATGAATGCACCGAAATCGAAAGATCAATGGAAAAGGAAAAACCAAAAAAGAAAAGCCTCACCTTGATAACACGATGGACAATAGGAATATCACGTCCCTGCAGTAAATACAATTGTTTAATACATAGTAGACAGCAGTTCAAAGAGTACATAAAGGCAGTGAAAGAAACTTTAGCTAAATATTGTTGAGTAGACAATTGTTTGTCTTTAAAAGTTTAAGCTGTCAGAAAATGATGCTTTTATGTTTTATTTATAATCAACAATCTATCTTGCGTCTGCGCTTGAGACTTTTGATTAGCCCAGGACATGGACTTGGATTAAATGGTAGGAAATCAAATAAGATTGGGAGCTTGCCGGGATTCAAATTCAGGACCTTCTCTGATACCATGTGAAAATATTATTTTTCTTTAAAAGCTTAAGCTACCAGAGAATTTATACCCAAGAGGTATAAAATGCAGGCAAATGCAACTAAGCAATATACATTTGCTAAAAGCAAAATAAGAGGAAATGTTTTCATTGGTTTTATTCGTTCCATTCGAAATATTCCAAAGCATTGATCAGGGAACCGTTTTTTGTTTGCTAAAGTAAAAGATTGACGATATTGATTTTATATTTCGCAATCTTCATAAGACAAACTGAAAACTGTCAAAAGTTAGTTTAAAAAACTTTGTTTTCTTGGTTTATGCAATGTACATGGAGGGAAAATCCCCTAGGGTTTGTGTGGTTTGTATGCAAGATGATAAATCAAAAGAAACTAGAATTGTAGAATAAACACTTACATCCACATTATATACAACTATCTCGCCAGCACGTTTGGATCTTTATTCATGTGAAGGAATAGAATATCACCCTACAACAAAAAGGAGAAAAACTTGATTTGACTGATATAGTCGGCATCATAATTGGCATCAAATCAGTGACTACAAATTCATGCAATCAAATTCCCACACATTTTCCAGCGAACCGAATTTCACAAGTTAACGAAGTTTTGCATAAGAGAAAACAACAAGCAGTGTTATTTTTTCACAAGTTCAACACAACAAATAAGTCCAAAACAAATCATTGTGCATGATAAACTACCAAATCCATGCCTCTTTCAATCATTATGATGTCCTTTGATTAACACACAAGGAGAGCTCGGAAATTCACTATTCTACACAATAACATTAAGGCGGAATTCTACAACTGGTATCAGAGCAAACTCCAAAACATACAAATATCGCTTCCAATGGAAACAAACTCACCCTCTTAAATCCGGGCTCCATACTCCCAGTAAGAACCACCACTACCGGGGACTCGCTCCCCGTAAAACACATCAAACCCTTCCATATCATCAATGCCGAAGCAACAACCACTCCTAGATCACAAATCAAATAAGAGAGAAAATTTCGAGATTGCCACTAAATTTAATAATTTGCTAAAATTATCTGAATCAGTTCTTATGAAATCGATCTTTTTGATAATATGATAAGAGAGTCAGTCCTAAGCTCCAAATTCCAAGATATTTTAGTCTGTTATATTGTTGTCCCTTCTGTTGCGAGATAGTTAAACTGATGTACCTAAGTTGAGGATAATAGTTATTTCACATGGTGTCAGAGCTAGAGGTTTTAAGTTCGAACCTCACCAGCGTACCGACTCGATCCGCTAGTAATAATAACTCGTTAGGTTCAAACCACCGGCCTAGTTATTATTACTAGAGTGCGAGAGCTCATATATTCGAATCAGAACTCAATTCTCATCCGATGTGAGACTATTAGAACGTTACAATCAGTCTTTTTAGTCTTATTATTTAATTTTCTGTCATATCAAAAAGTCTCGAGTTCTGACGAGATGAGCCTCTCAAAGAGACAAACGGTTGTTGCAAAACTGATACAAAAAATTCTCCCAAAAAAGAAAAAAATGGGGGGAAATTAAGAAGGGAGAGGGATTTGAACGAACCGAGGGTGATGAGCTGGGAGAAGAAGCGCTTCATCTCAAGAGCTCTCAAGAGGTGTTTAACCCCAAGTATGTGATCCATAGTGTGATCGTTTATTTGTAGTATTTTTTTTCTCTCTCTATCTCTCTCTCTAAAACACACGCTCTCTCTCTCTCCTTTCTCTCTCTCTCTCTCTCTCTCTCTTCCAGGTTCGATTTCGGGAGTTTTATATATTAGTTTGCTGGGTAGGCGGAGACCGGTGCGCACGCGGGGCCCGCAGCGTGGTGTTTTGTGACGTGGTTGCGAAGTTTCAGACCGTTGGATTGACATCAGACGGCTACAGTTATGCTTGCTGACGTGGCGCGAGTCAACGGTCTATTCGTTGACCGTGACCCTTCCAGCCCACTGCCCATAATTTAAGGGGGAAAATATATATATATTTACAAAAAAAAATAATAATAATAATAATAATAGCATGTCCTCACATGACTAGCTTTATGCTATTTCTCTCTATCTCGAAGGTCCCAAATAGGCAGCGCCATCGCATAGAAACCTTACGAAGATCTTTCTTCTAGAGAGATATCTATTTGATCGGAAAAAATATATGCAAAAATAAAATTGGAAAAGGTCTACGTTTTAAAAGAATATGAAAGCAATTAAAAAGGTGTCGTCGATGAAATGACGATGGAGACTTTTTTAATAAAACAGACATACAAAAAAGCAAACTTATTAGAACTCTCGACTACAGTAGAAGAAAGTCACTTGAAGGAGGACGACCCCTTCGAATGTTACTCTAGTGGTGGAGACGTCCTGAGCTGTCGTGACATCTTCAAGTGCGGTTTAACATGCCGTTTGAAAAACGACAAGATTGTAGAAATATTGTATATTTGGATTAGTAAAAATTTTCTTCATCCCTTATTCCCTGATATTTTTGAAAGTGTAGGAAGAAAGATATTAAAATTAAGGACTGTCGTCGGGGAAGGAGGGGTTGGAAATGGCGCCTAATTCTCACAAGGCATTTTTGGAAGTCCGGATTAGAGGCGGACTGGACTAAAATTAATTCGGCCCAACTCTAATCCCGTGATTGGGGCCGAACCAGACGTTTCTCTCTCTCTCTCTCTCTCTCATCAATTTATTCAAGTTTTAACACATAATTCAAAATTTAATCAAAAAATCAAATTTTAGCTCAAAATTTAAGTTTTAATTCAAATTATAGTTCAAATGTGGAATTTGAATTATGAACTTATGTTTCAAATTTGAATACAAAATTTGAATCCAACTTTAAATTTATCTTCAAATTTTTAATCCATGTTCAAATTTTGAATTCAAATACAAATCTTGCATTTAAATTTTAAATCTAAAATTTGATTTGAAGTCTAAATTCAAAATTTAGAATTTGAATTTTAGATATGCATTATAAACTCTTATGCAAATTTGAATTCAAATTCAAATCACAATCAGATTTTCAATTTAAAATTTTAATTAAATTCAAATTTAAATCTTGAATTCAATTTTTAAAATTCAAAATTCAAAAATTAAAATTAATTTCGAATTAAAATTTTGAATTTCAATTCAAGTTTTAAATTTATTTGAAAATTCAATTCCCATTTGAAACTTTTTGAATTCTAATTTAAATATTTGATTTTTGGTTTAGATTTCAATTTTCATTATATCATCCATTACTAATCCGAGAAGTTTCAAACACAGAATTTGATTAATTTTCTTTTCTTTCCAATCCTATTCATAGTCCTATCTGATCCTCTTAATAATTCTGTCCATTCCAATCCTGGATGCCAAACATGTCCAAAGAACGCAAAAAACCTCTCCAACTGTCATAGAAAGTATCCAGGAACTCAAGGGCCTTCTACCCAACATGCATTTGACTACCAATCCAGACTTAATTAGATAGAGATGGATGGCTAGGGGTGGAAACGAGCCGAGCTCGAGCGAGCTTACCTCAGCTCAAGCTTGGCTTGAAATTAATTTCGAGCCTAAATTTAGGCTCAAAGCTCGGCTTGAAATTAATTCGAGCCGAGCTCGAGCAAGCCTAACTTCGAGTCGAGCGAGCTCGAGCTCTAAACGAGCCGCTTGAAATTCTTAACATCATGCAATCTATAGTTTAATTTTATAAAATATTATCTAAAATTTGATACAAAAAATGTCTAATAGTTCAACGTACAAAATGAATGCATGAAATACGGTATTATAATATTAAAAAAATTAGGAGAAGCGACTCTGCGAGCAAGTGAAAGAGAGATGGAGAGAACAATTAGAGTAGAATTTTGTTGGTTTGGTTTTGTGGGCCAGCAAATATACCCAATAACCTAAACTATATACACATATGATTAAAATATATAATATATATTATTATATATAATTAATATAGAGTTCGGCTACTATACTATCGATAGTACCAAGCGCTTTGTACTATCGAATTTTTCGTCGTCAGATCTACCCCTTTGATCATTTTAACCCATTAGATCATAATATTCAACCAACCACCTACTCAACCCTAGGGGACCACTATCATCCTAACGGCACATCCCTTCATCCAAGGGCCGAAAATCTAATAGCACCAAGTGCTTGGTACTATTATTATATAATAGCCTAATTATGCTACTATACTATTAATAGTATAGTAGAGTATAATAGCCTAATTAGGCTATTAGATAATAGTACCAAGCACTTGATGCTATTATAGATTTTCGGCCCTTGGATGAAGTAATGTGCGGTTAGGATGATAGTGGTCCCCGGTCAGGATGATAGTGATTTTCTAGAGTTGAGTGAGTGATTGGTTGAATAATATGATCTAACGGGTGAAAATGGTCAAAGGGGTAGATCTAATGGCGGAAAACTCGATAACACCAAGCGCTTGATACTATCAATAATATAGTAGCCGGACTATACATATATTCGAGCTTTTCGAGCCTAATTCGAGCGAGCCCAGTAATGCTCAAGCTCGGCTTGAAATAAATTTCGAGCTTTTTTTTTCTGTTCAAGCTTGGCTCATCTAATTTCGAGTCGAGCTCGAGCGAGCTGAATATCGAGCCGAACGCGAGTCGAACACGAGCCGGCTCGCTCATTTGCCAGCCCTATGGATGACCAACTAGCAATTTACAGTAAGATCTCTTAACAAGTTATTCTTGAATGGAGGCCTAAGAGACTCGACGGCTAAACATATATAATATCTAAATTTTTTTGAAAAGATCAAAATCTTCTTATAGGTACTATTGAGAAAAAGAATATTAACTTCTGACAACCTACAAAAGCGTGGATGGACAGGAAAACAATTATATGTTCTCTGTGCAAACGATCTCGAGACTTATGATCATATTTTCTTTTCCTGCATTTACTTCAGGTATATGCTTTCCTGTCTTGGGAATGACTGGTCCATAGTTCATAGCATGGTTAGAGTAAGAGAGTTGTGGGATAAAACTTGTGGGCTTGAAAATGAAGTAAAAGCAAAGAAAGGCTGCATAGCACTCGTAGTAATATGGTGGACCATTTGGAAAGAGAGAAAAACGTCATGTTTAGGGCCATAAGCACGAATTCGACACTTGTTTTAGAGAGCATTTGAAGACTACGGTGCTCGCAGGCTGACCACTGCAAATAGATGCTACCCCGATTTTTTTTTTATCATTTTATTATTTTTATTTTTTTTCTTCCTGCCATTTTTCTTTCTCTCGTCTATTTTGTGGCTTCCTTTTACAATTATCTTATGAGGCCCTAGTTGCCTCAAACTAGTTGCTAAGTTTATTCTCTGTGAGTGTTTGGTATCTCAAAATATACCTCAGAAAACTATTTTCTGGCTGGAAAAGTTTTTTTCGTATGTTTGGTTTGTAGGAAAAATAGTTTTTCAAAAATTTTTCTTTCGAGATTAGATGAAAAACTCCCATTTTCGTTTCTAGATTTTTTTTTTGGGAAAATAAAAACTTTTGTAAACAATGCTTAAAAAAGAAAGAAAAAATCTCTTTTCAACCTCTTTTATGTACGATTACCACCCAACAGTAAACTCTTCGCCTTCCAACCTCTATGAAATATACGAAACAACCGCTGTGCTCTAAAAAACTTAAGCTAATAGAGAACGACATTTAAATATTTTTATATTTAACACTCACTCACGTCTGGGTTCGAGACTTTTCGTTAAACCTATGACGTAGACTTGAATTAAATGGGAGGAAATTAATAATGCCAGGAACTTGGGCGTGACTCGAATTCAGGAACTCCTGCTCTAATACCATGTGAAATGTACGAAACAACCGCTGTACTCTAAAAGCTTAAGCTAATAGAGAATGGTGTTTAAATATTTTTATATTTAACAACCTCAACCTTCCACTGTTAGCACCCTCGCTACTAAGGTCTCTCTCTCTCTCTCTCTTTCTCTCTCTCTCTCTCTCTCTCTCTCTCTCTCTCTCTTTGTGCCTGCATGCTGCTGCCGCTATGCCAGCAAGCTGCTGTGCTGTGCCCGCAAGGTCTCTCTCTCTCTCTCTCTCTTTCTCTCTCTCTCTTCTACCATCGTTGTTTTGTACTATTCGGGCCTTTTCACCACCGCGACACGTTGTGTCACAGCCACAAGGTTTCCCTATATCTCTCTCTTTCCTATGTGTCTGGCCGTCACCGCCGGGCAGCATTGCGTCGCGCCCACAAGTTGCTGGCGCCACCATTGCGACTCAGTTGTGTTGCACCCACAAATTGCCATTGCATCGCACTTGCAAGTTGTCATTGCTGTGTAGTGCCACGTCGTTCTCGCAAGTTGCCTTTACTTCTCTCTCTGTCTCTGTTTTGCTCCCGCATGGTAATGCCGTCATTGCTATACACCAGTTCTACTGTGTTGCACCACCCATGCGCTCGCACACTGCCGTGGCGGTGTGCCGACTCAATACTGAACATTTTTTTAAACTTTAATTCTAATATATTGTTATTTGTATGATTTGATTTTTTTTTATGCGCTACTATTTTAATTTCATATATGTCAAGTTTATCTTATATACTCTTTGTTTGGTTGAGTTTATGTGTTTGTACTATTTGTAAATAGTTAGGTTCTTGCATGTTATTATGAATTATTAAGCAATTTGTTTGCTAAATTTAATTGATGATTAGACATAGCTTAAGTAATTTTATGTTATACTTTTTGGAGATGAACTTGCACCAGATTGATGCTGAAACTTGATTCGACATGCTAGAAAAATTGTTGCTCTAATTATACTAGCTATCTTCATAAATGTTATGAAAAGAAGGTCAAAGATCTCTAGGACATTGCCAACTTACAATGTTAATGGAGTGTCCGAGAGCCATCTTCATGCAGTCGTGGATAATCATCACAAAATTGTGTTGACCGAGTCAACAGTGGATAACCATCACAACTTCTCACTACAAATCTCTCCAATTGGGTACAAATTCCAACATCTTATATCACTTCTCTCTCTCTCTCCCTCTCTCTCTGCAAAAAAAGAAAAAGAAAAAAAAAGCACCATCCTATTTTTGGGCCAACCCCGGTCCAAATCCCGTGTTTTTTTGGGACAATCTTAGGCTTTACGGCTCAACTGAGACCCGCCCAATTAAAATCACAATGTCATGTAATGGGCCTTTCAACCCGTAAAGGCCTATAAATACAATCCGCCCACTCAACAGCAAACCCTCGGAAAACCCTCTAATAAACCCCCTCTCTCTCTCTCTCTCTCTCTCTCTCTCTCGCCTTGCCCCCTTCCTCTCCGCCTCTCCTCGCCCGTACTCTACCATGGCCCCCGAGCTCTCCGACCCAGAGATCTCCTCCTCTGACGATGCCTACGACGACAAGGAGGAAGAGGAAGATGAGGAGGAGGAGGAGGAGGATGAGGAAGTGGAGGGCGACGAGGTCGCAGAGCGGCCGCAACAGTCGCCATGGGAGTTATCCTCCTTTACGGAGTCTGTCGCCGACGAGCACGAGCGGCGGAGGACCACCTCCGTCGACGCGAAGATCGCCCGTGCCCGCATGGAGCGCCCCCTCTCCCTTCCCCACCGCCGCAGGGATGGAGACGGGGAGAACGAGGATGGGGACGAGGACGAGGACGAGGTCATCTCCGCCGATGAGTACTCGAAGCAGGTACCCTATTCGATCCCAATCCCTCTTCTTTTTATCAATCAATATCCGAGCAAGTGGTGAGGACGATATGCGAATTGATTGCAAAGGTGCTATTTGATAAATCTTCTCTATTAGGGCTTAGTGAGTTGTTGGTGGTCAAATTTTGGACTTCTAGAGCGTTTTTATGATTGATTAGATTGGATTATGTAATGTGTTTGGACAAAGTTTTTGGTATCTAATATGAATCAGGAGATATCTTATGTCTGTTGTTGTTGTGGAGAACTAATCTTGCTGACATTCAGACAGAGGAATCACATAACAAAATGGTGCCTTTTTTTAAATACCTGGATGTAGCTTGTCTCCTTTGCGAAATGATTAAAGGCAATTTATTATCTTGTTGGCCAAATTTATGAGGGATATTATGTTTATATTTGTATCAATGAGATGGTTGCATGTTTTGATGTTGTGTTAAAACAAGCTTGTCAGCCTGAGTTATGTGGGAAGTTCATGCGAAATTTCTTCATAGATGTAGAATATTTGGTGAGAACACAAAAGATTTATTATTAATAGCTGGACGTGGAAAAAGTAATCTTATAACTTGTGCATGCGACAGTTAATTTTTTACAACTCTTTTAGAATGACAGTACTACATTAGGTTTGGTTTTACAACTATAGTCTCTACTCTAGGTTGGTATCAAGGCTAAGTGGAAAAGAAAGGAAGGTCCATATTGTCTTACTTCATTTCAGCAGTTCCAAATGAATCTTTGTTTCAGTGACTTTTGAGGTATTGGCTTTTTGTTGTTAAAGCTAATCGGGAGCTTTATATGAAGCAGTTTGGTGATGTCTTGGTGTTGAATTTTGCATTTTGAGTTGCTTTCTGATACTGGCTAATGCTGACCTGTTTGCATACAATGCCCTTTTGATTCAATTATTGGTTTATCATGAGTTCATGGTTTATTGTTTTAAATTACTCCGTTTGTTTGTTTGTTTGACTTTTTTTTCCTGCTCCTTTCTCCTCTGTGGTAGACCAGAGTAATTAAGTTTTACTGTTTTCTTCGATCTTATCTAAATCACCAGGAAAATATTAAATCCCAGAAGACTGTTAAAAGTAACAGTAGGGAGATCAGCAACTTTTTTGGGCCATCGGAAGGAGCATCATTTTATGCAAATTCTTTTGGTGAGCTCAATTTATCTCGTCCATTGGTTCGAGCTTGTGAAGCACTGGGATACAAGAAGCCAACACCAATTCAGGTTTTTCTGCTTCTTACAATTTTATTTTTCTTTATAGTTTCTAAGGAATGGAGCAACATGACCATTTATGTAAAAACTCTAGTAAATATTTTCTCAAAAAATTGTTTTACCTGAGAAGAGGCATTATTATCCTGGCCATTATCTAATAGAAAACATGATTTGGCTTAAATTGATATATTTTTCTTTAGTAAATACAGATAAATATATTGGTCTAGTATGTAGAGCAATTTTCTCTAAATTTTGCACTAAAAAAATCGTTGTGTTCTCACAATTATCACAAATACAGTTAGTTGTGTGCGGTTCTAATCTTCACTTGTTATAAAAGCTTGCAAATAGGCCACTTATGTTAGGCGCACGTTAGATTTATAGCACATACTTAAGGTACCTAATGCAATTATTGAATGTCATACTTCCATCTATATTCTCTCTATTAATTGTGCTTTCTCTTACTTTAATCAGCCACCTAATGATACCTCAGAATTGGCCTGCGTTATGAGTAGTGTCATCTATATATTTAGATGCTCGCCACTTACAAATTAAAATATGTCTGCAACTCTCTTTTACCTCTTTTGGAGCCATGGTTTGCAAATTAAGATTTACAATTTGAACTCTTCTTTCCACCTTTATCTTTTTTTTTTTCTTTTTTTTCTTTTTTTCAAATTCAGATCGACTAGTAGTATAATTGCTTATTTTCTCTATGATATAGGCTGCTTGTGTCCCTTTAGCATTAACTGGCCGAGATATATGTGGTAGTGCTGTGACAGGTTCTGGAAAGGTAACCAATGATTATTACACGCCTAAGTTTTCTGTTTCCATCCATTTGATAGTTTTTCAGCTCTATTTTGCTTGTTTTATTCTAGACAGCTGCATTCGCTTTACCTGTGTTGGAGCGTTTACTTTTCCGCCCCAAGCGAATTTCTGCAATTAGGGTTCTTATTCTTACTCCCACAAGGGAGTTGGCTGCACAGTAAGTTGTCCTTTATTCTATTTCTCCCCCCCACCCTCCCCCCCCCCTTTGTGCTTAATATCTAAACTTAGTTATGAATGACTAATTTTTCTCATATGCTTGACGAAGCAACTCCTCATATGTGAGGTGTTTAGATCTATTTTGCTTCTCCATAATTGATTCTATCTGCCGTTCTTTATGTAATACAGGCTTCATAGCATGGTTGAAAAACTTGCTCAATTTACTGATATTAGATGCTGCCTCATTGTTGGTGGGCTTTCATCAAAGGTGCGTAACTGCAAATCTTTTTTTTCTGTTTTTTTTTTTTTTTTTTTTTTTTTTTTTTTTTTTTTTGCACTGTGCTTATCATCCATGGAGCATAACTTTAGATTGAACACAAATGTTTTAGCTTTTTTCTCTTTTAAACCTCTTTTTGTTATTTTTTAAGTGACTTCATCCGTTCTCTGCACTGATTGTTTTAGAATATGGGGACGACAGACAAGTTTTAATATACTATTGATCTGTCATTGTCTTTGAATATGGTGACAGTGGACAAGTTCTTATATGCTATTGATTAGTTGATAACAAATACTTTGGCCATTTTTAAGAAATAAAGTTACAATGATATGCTTTCTTTTTCTCCAGACGCAACAGGCAGCACTGAGATCAATGCCTGATATTGTCGTAGCTACTCCGGGGCGAATAATAGATCATTTGCGAAATTCACTCTCAGTTGGGCTGGAAGATCTTGCCATTTTGATACTTGATGAGGCTGATCGTCTTCTGGAATTAGGGTTCAGTGCCGAAATTCATGAACTGGTACTGTTCTTCTTACCTATTTCTTTCTGTCTGGTCACAACAGCTGACAAACTTGAGTCTCAACTCTAGGGCTAGCTGAAAAGTTACTCTTTTCTGTGATACAATCCCAACTCAACTTTCATTTTCCTTGATATATCTTCCACTATAATAGGTTAACTATTAGTTTAGCTCAGGAAGTTTTGTTCCGCTATAATAGGTTAATTATTAGTTTAGCTCCTGAAGTTTTGTCTGAGTTTCAATTTTGTTCTTTGAGTTTTAATTGTAATAATTTGGCCTTAAGTTTGACCTTGATTTTAATTTCATCCTTGGAATTTCATTTTTCACCCTCAAGTTTGATCTTGATTTCAATGTCCACCTAAAATTTAACTTTAGTTTTGATTTTTTTCTTAGATTTCAATTTTTTAATGAAGAAAAATCTAATGATGGTGTTGATGCAGCACTTGGTTAGATGGTCTGTTGAAGAAATAACTTAGTTGTTAGGCAGATCAAACTTTGGGGATGGAATCATTAGAACTGAAACTACGAGTAATTTTAAATGCAAATCAAATTTCAGGGACTACATCTGTGAATTGTAATATTTAGTTTTCACTTTTCTTTACTGCTCATAGCAATACATGAATATTCCGCCAGGAAAATTTGAGAAGAAGGGGGGTTGGGGGGGGTTGGGGGGGGTGGGGAGGAGACTTGTTGGCTTGTAACTGAGACTTCTTCTATTATAATGCAGATTCGCTTATGTCCAAAAAGGAGGCAAACCATGCTTTTCTCTGCTACTATGACTGACGAAGTTGGTAAGCTTGTTAAGCTTTCGCTTAATAAACCTGTACGCCTTGAGGCTGACCCCTCCTTGAAACGGCCAGCAACATTGACTGAAGAGTATGCTTCTTTCTTCTTTTTGTAGCTTATGTCTTGATATTAATTTCATACGTATTAACTCGTGCTTCTATGAAAAGGAAAATTGTTTTACTCTTTAATTTCTTTTAAAATATTGGAGTTCTTTTATTAGTGATGACCTTGAAACTGTACTCTGTTTCATCACGGATCTGCAATATTCTCTTACTTATCAACATGTCTTATGGAGATTATGGCCTTGTGTAGTTTTAAGTTGTGAAGAGTTTTGTATCACCAAAGACAGAATTGATTAATGCTTGTATTTAATGATGTGTGGAGTTGGAGAATAATCCAAGAACTATATAATTTCATTAAACGGTTCTTTGTTGGTAGCTTTCTTATATTACTAGATGATTCTGCCTTTTTTTTCCCTCTTTCTTTTCCTGACAAGTCTGTCCTTTTGTCCTTGTTTTATTTCTCAAAATCCTATATTTTCTTCCTTGTTTGTGTAAGTCATGACTGTTGACTGACTTCCCTACTCTCAACGAATCTTCATTTCAACGCTTATTATGAAACTATTTAACTCTCTTGTCTGCTATTATTTTCATTCAGGGTAATTAGGATACGACGCTTTCGCGAAGTAAATCAGGAAGCTGTTCTTCTTGCTCTCTGTTCAAAGACCTTCACGCAGAGAGTGATCATTTTCAGGTTTCATTTTAGTAAACATGAAGAGAATATTCAGGCCTCTTAGCATATTTTTCATTTTTTTTTCTCGTTTGTTGAATCTGTGAGGAATATACTGTAGAGAATACTGTTGATCTGTTCTACATAACGAGAATATTAAAGAAATGCCCAGATAAAGGAATACTGTTGATCTTGTCCTCCCATTTCTTGCATATTACTCGACAAATTGCATTATCGTCATGAAATCAAGGAATTCTCAGTTATTTCTACAAACCTTCTCAGATATCATTGTTTTCAAATTACTATTTTTATTTACCCCCTCTTTTATATCTAGCCAATCAGTCTACTTGACCAAATTGTAATTATGCAAGAATTTTGTATGCAGTGGAACAAAGCAATCTGCACATCGGTTAAAAATAATATTTGGTCTGGCTGGAATGAAAGCTGCTGAACTTCATGGTAATCTTACGCAGGCACAACGCCTTGAGGTGAGTATACTTAATCTAATGGTCTGTTATCTTTTTTCTGCCCATGCTTATCGCATAGGCTAATTTGTTGGAACTTGGTATCAACATGGCCAAAGGTCAACTTTTTTGAATACATGACACTGGGAGAAGTTTTTTCTGGTTCTTGTTGCTTTATTTGTTAAGTGAAAAGGACAGTATTATGTGTCAACTCAGCTTTTCTTCTTCTATTTTATAGTTGCTTCTAGATGCATCTAAAGGTAATATTTGCATAAATTGATAATGTGTATGAATAGTAGTGACAAAATTTGCCAAATCTGTTGACTTTACTGGCGACTCTGTAAGTGCTTGCCAAACTGTAGATAGATCTGATATGGTTAGTCCATGATAATTAGAGTTGTGCTTTATGATTGAATTGTCTTAGCAGCAGTTTCTGAGTATACTATTGTAGACTTGTGTGCTTGTATATGCTTACCTTAGGATAAACGACCTCATTAGTTTTCTACTAGGCACACCAAGCCAGCGTTTGGTTGGGGGTTTGGGGGGGGGGGGGGGGTGGGTTATGGGGTTATCGCCCCCTTATTCCCAAACGAGATTTTTGGGGGTGGGAATTGTTAAACCCACCCCTTAACGGGTTATCATTGTTAACCCCACCCCTAACAGGTATTCCCACCCCTATTTAATTTTAAATTTTAAATTTTAAAAATTTATAATTTGTAATCTTAAAATTAAAATTTTAAATTTTAAATTTTAAATTGTTTTTTTTTAATTTTTTTAATTTTTAATTTGATATTTGATATTTTTAAATTTAGATTTGATCTTAAATTTAAAATTTGAAATTTAAAATTTAGAACTTTTAATTTTCGAATTTGAGATTTAAAAATTTAAATTTAAATTTTGTATTTTAGAAATTTAAGAGTTATATATTTAAATTTAAAATTTTAAATATAAAATATAAATTTTTTAATTCAAATATAATAAAAAGGGCAATATCATTATTTTCTATTTATAACTACCCACTATTCTTTTTATTCCATTTCATCTATCCAAACGCTATATTTCTTATTCCCGGGAACAACTCAATTTTCATCCAAACGCAAAATTGGTCTAATTCCTGCTTATCCCTGAACTTATACCTATCCCTGGAATAGACAGTTCTTGCTTATACCCGAACCAAACAAAGCCCAAGTGAATAAGTTAAAAACTTGAGCTTCACAGAGGTCAGATGACATTAATGAGAAAATATAGTTGGTGGAAGGTGAAAATTAGTCAGAGGAAGAGCTGATTGAGTGGCAGAATGAACTCTGTGTTGGATAAAATTCAGCAGCTACTTGCAAATGATACAGGAAGCATAGTTAACGGTTGAGCTGCTATTCATACATAAGCTAGTAGACTATAAAAGAAAATGCAACATGAACAGTGTATGAATTAAGCTGGACTTCTCTGAGAAAATCAATCTTCTTATTTGCAGTTTATACTTGACGCAATCTAAGAACAACTCTCCAAGTTCTTCTCAACATTGAATTGCTCGTCATAATGATACTTGTTTTCATTTCTTATCCCGTGATGTTTACTAGTTTGATACCATTTTTCGTTGGATTTCAACATTTGTCATTTAATGAGAAATAAAATGGTTGAAGCAAGATCATCTTTTAACTCTTTCAGTCAAAAAATGAAGCATCACCTTGTTGCTAGATTATTTGTCTAAGTAGACTCTTTGACAACCGTTTGTTTATTTATTAGTACTTCCATCATCTAACTTTAAGTAGGTTTAGGCTATAACTTTTTCGCAGTTACATATCATGGTTTTTAGGGGCATTTGTTAATGTGGTGTGCAGGACGTGATTTTGCTGAATGTAAATGCTACTTGATACAGGAAGTTTTAACACAAAAAGTTGCAAATTATTAACTAATGATATAGCTATTTGTGTAAATCTCTTTTTTTTTTATCAATATGTGATGTATCACTTACATAAAGCCTCATGTTAGAATCCTAACTAATAATATTTTTCAGTCTTTTTTAGCTTAAATTGCTCCTCTGATTGAAATATTATATTACTTTATCATTCTTTGTAGGCTTTGGAACTTTTCAGAAGGCAAGAAGCTGACTTCCTTATTGCAACTGATGTTGCTGCTCGTGTAAGTAGATTTGCTTTCAATCGCCAGTTTGAAGATATGTCAGTTAGATGCTGCATGATTTAATATCCTTTGTCATATGCAAATACTTCATACATTTGTATCTTAAACTTCCATTTTCCTTAGTAATATGCTAGTAATAATTCATAAATGCTTTTCATTATGCATTTAGATGTTTCCTGAAGATATATATATATATATATACATATATATATATATAATTATATATATATATATATACATATATATACATATATACATATATATACATATATACATATATATATATATATATACATATATATACATACATATATATATATATATACATATATACATATATATACATATATATATATATATATATATATACATATATGCATATATATACATATATATATATATATATATATATATATATATATATAACCTGTATTTGGTTATGCTATTACTGATGCATTTTCCTGTTTTGCTGTGTAGGGGCTCGATATTGTTGGTGTTCAAACGGTAATCAATTTTGCATGCCCTCGCAATGACACAACGTTAGTATGCATCCTCAATAATTTTTTTTTTATTTTGGTGGTTGACAAATTATTTTTAAAAAAAACTTTCTTTAAAATGCTATGTCATGTTGATTTGTTAAATTAATTGCTACAGGTATGTTTTATCAAGTGCCTCCTTAGGTTAGGGTATATATTTAGGATTGGGCTAGGGTTGTCATTCAATTCAACCCACCCTGCCTAAGTTTCCACCTTATATACGCATGCATAGCAAGATTTTTTCCACTAAATCTATGTTCGTTTCAACTATTTACTATTTTGTTTGTTCCAATAACTGTTCTTTGCTTCTTTTCTGAGTATTTGGAAATTTAATATCTGGTAATACTGTGTATCCTTATTGCAAAAGTGCCAAATCTTTATAAATTTTCCTGTTGATTCTATATTTCCTTTCATTCTTATGATTCAATTTTCAATGCTTCATTTATAATGAAGTGCACGAAGAAATTTTTCTTGCTATTTTCTGGTTCTTATCCTTTTGAGACTTCTGTTTAACAATGCAGTTATCTTCATCGTGTTGGTCGTACTGCTCGAGCTGGGAGAGAAGGATATGCTGTGACATTTGTTACTGATGATGATCGATCCCTCTTGAAGTCAATTGTAAGGATATAATAAACTTTTGAACAATGTCAACTTTTATTAGTCTAAGTTGAATGGAAGAAACAATAAAGTGATTTTTTTTTAAATAGAGTAAAAAGTAATAACAAATTGGTGAAGGCTTTCTTCATTGTACCTCCAGCACTCTATTATGAGGCTCTTTACTCTCTCTTCGTCGGCCAATTGCTGTTTTTCTTTGGAAGTTTGGAGGATACCAGATAATGCTATAGATTGTTATGTGAATATTGTGGCTGAGAAATTTTATGGTCACTATCTTCTTTGTCATGGTTATATAGTTACATCAAGGTTGTTGTTACAAAGTTAATGATTTCTGGAAACTTAGCTGATTTATGGTGATTTCAAGCGGCAGTATTTTTATAACCAATCACTTTATATGAAGGATTTACTCTGTATAGTGGAGTTCTTGTTGCTTGGACTTCGACTTCTTTTTATTTCACTCTTCATAGTTCATAATTGCCTGTTTGTTTTGTTTGATAAATTATTGAATAAACTGGTTTCTGTCACCTTAGTGACTAAAAATGTTAAATTACTCGTTACAACAGGCGAAGAAAGCTGGTTCCCAACTGAAGAGTCGAATAGTTGCAGAAAGAGCTGTAGCTGAGTGGTGTAAATTAATTGAACAAATGGAAGATCAAATTTCTGCAGTCCTTCAAGAAGAAAGGTTAATTGTATTCCTAAAATTCTATTGTAAATAACGTACTTGACATATAGCTCACCAATGTTTGTCTCTACAGGGAAGAAAGATTACTGCGAAAAGCTGAAATGGAAGCGACAAAGGTTTTACTTGTGTTCCTTTTGAAGATTATATCAGTCAAAATTGATGTATTTGTACTACTATCTTACATAACATTTTTTGTACAGGCTGAAAATATGATTGCACACAAGGAAGAAATTTATTCACGCCCTAAAAAAACATGGTTTACTACTGAAAAGGAGAAGAAACTTCTAGCAAAGGTTGCAAAACTAAGTTTCTATTTCTCTATGGGCATTTCAAAATGGCACCTATTCATTGATCGTTATATTTACTAGCTTTTACATATTTCACATTATTGATGGACTTTATTACTTGCATTTAATAGTCTCATAATTAAAAGCTTGTATAATGGCAAACTCCTCAATTTATTTCATAGCTAGTCTATTTACAAATAGATCATTAATTTTGTACAAAATATGAAATTATGCTAAATGTGCATATGGTAACGACATTCTAAAGTAGTATCAGAATGTACTGTTCTTTATGTCTCTTGATTATATTTTTTGTTTTAATTTTTCTCGAAAGAAATTGTTCTTCAATTTACTATTATGTTAGTAGGAATTTAGAAAGCGTCAACAAAGGATGTCTTGTTAGAAGCATTTCTTTAGTTGATCGATCAATCACTTAATTTATGCTAGTAATAGAGAATGAACTTTAAAGAAGAGAGTAATAGATAAAGTGTTTCTTAATCAAAGCTACTTCTTCGAGGTAATCTTCCCGGCATGAAACTGTACTTCAGATAAAGAAATATGATGAACTTTTTCTTATGCTGTTTGTTGGCTTAAATAGGCCAGCATCCTGTCCTGTGGCGGGAGGTCATGTTGGGCCGAGTCATGTTCGAAATGGCGTGAGGCTGGGTGGGCCAAGTCATGTTCGAAGTGGCGTGAGGCTGGTGGGGCCGAGTTACAATTGAGACCCGTGGGCGCTGTATTTGTACGCTTTAAGTGAATTGGTTGCGTATTTCTAACAGCTCGAGCTTTTGGGATTAATGGTTAGCGCCAACGATCCAACAAGTGGTATCAAAGCCAGAGGTCACGGGTTCGATTCCTGCATGCTGAGAATATGTGCAGGTGTTGGAGGGGGGATTGTTGGCTTAAATAGGCCAGCATCCTGTCCTCTGGCGGGAGGTAATGTTGGGCCGAGTCATGTTCGAAATGGCGTGAGGCTGGGTGAGCCAAGTCATGTTCGAAGTGGCGTGAGGCTGGTGGGGCCGAGTTACAATTGAGACCCGTGGGCGCTGTATTTGTACGCTTTAAGTGAATTGGTTGCGTATTTCTAACAACTCGAGCTATTGGGATTAATGGTTAGCGCCAACGATCCAACACTGTTTGATCTGTGAACTACATTTTAGCAGTTGGTAATGCAAAATCTTCCTTGTTTTTAGTAGATGGGTTCCTTTCTTCTGCTATGCCACATTAACATGACCCAGCAAAAACTATTGACGTCCCTACTAGTAGATTTGGTGATAATGAGTAGCAAAAGTATTTGTATTATCTATTGTGTTAAGTAATTAAGGGCTGCATACAGATCCTATGACTATTGCAGAAGGCTTAGTGGATATAATCCCTATCTATTCATTGCCATATGTTTATGAATGCTACCATGTACTTAAATGGTATCAAGATGGATGCGGCTTTTTGATTGCATGGGGGCTGGAAGAATTTTTCTGTATTTCTTTTCTTTTTATATTATTCACTTGCTAGTTTGGTTATGGTAAGTTCAAGTTGTTAATTGGTGATTATTTATTTGTCTATTATCATCTCCATTAAGGAATCCATTGATAAAAATGAACGTGCTCCCAATGAGGTTGTTAGTGCCCAACAAGCAGAAGAACTTCGACAGAAGGAGAAAAGGAGAAGGGAGCGCGAGGTGTGTTTCTTTTTCTTCTTCTTTTTTTTTCCCCTAACTCCGAATGGTTTTGTAGTCTTATCATTTTAGAATATAAATCGGTTGATGTATGTGCCTTTCTTTTTGTCTAATAGAAAAATCTTCCACGTAAAAAGCGTCGAAGATTGGAAGCACAGCGGGAGATGTTGGAGGACGAGGAAGAAGATGACGATGATGATCAGGTTCAGACCCTTTGTTATATTTTTAATGCTATGTTGTTTATATCTTATGTCTTTGTTTTTCGAGAAGTGTCAAATGCTTATTACTAGTAGAGCTTTCTTTAGCTTTTACTGTTTAGAATTCACTTGTTGTTCCCAGTTACATATCTGGTGCTTTTGCAATCCATTGCCATGACTTGGCCAGTATCAGGATGTGCTGATTTGGTTTTTGATTTCAATGTTAAATGACTTCAGGAAACTGAGGGTGGGAAGAAAAGAAAGGCGGAGAATAGGGCAAAGACGGGGAAATCACTTGTTGATCTGGCTTATAAACGAGCAAAATCAATGAAAGCCATTAAGAAAGTGCAGGAATCTGGGAAGCTGAGAAATTCTAACAAGAGGCCAAAGAAACCTTCTCAAAAGGATCAGACAAGGAAAGAAGAGATGCTTGAACTATTCGAGAGTGATATGAGTCAAACGAAACGTGCAAGTAGCACTAAGAGAAATAGTAGTAATTTTGGACGAAGAACATCGAAGAGTTCTTTCAAGAGCAAATCGAGGTATGTTTGAAACTGTTAATAGACTTCTTTATGCCCTTTTGTGCTTAGCAGTTTCATATTCCAGTGTGTGCTGAAGATTTTGGTTTTTCATGTATATGCTTTGTTTTGAATTATGCAGATGCTTTCAAGTTAGTTTGCTGAGTAGTGCAAGTCTTTTTGCTATAAAGTGCACATTTATTGGAGGATTTGCTTTAGATATCTTTAAAGGCAATGCTCAATCTAATATTTGTATTATTTAGGAAACGTACATGGTGATGAGGCTTGCTTGCTGTTTACTTGTGAAGGCATTTTCTTATAGGAATTAAAAATTGTACAGTGACAATTATCTTAGAGGAATAAAGTGTACAAATGGACAACAAATATGTATGTGATAGTGGTTTAGTACTGCAATTCAGAACACTCGTTTCATTTGTCTTTTGGGCTTTGTTTGTTTTCAGAATAAACTGGGACAACGAAAGTTATCCTTGCTATTCCGCCGAACAATGTAAAAAAATGACAAGAATAGTTATTCCGGTCAAACTGGGTTATTCTAGATAATCCTAGAATGATTTGGGAGCAACTATTCCACCTTTCTAGAGGAATGGAGCTATTCTTATGCTATACTTAGCTTATTAAAGGTAATTAAAGTAATATAAAAGTATGGTTATATTATAAATTATTTTAAGATATATTAAAATATCTTATAATATGCAATAATAATAATAATTATTTAATAATAATAAAATTAATAATAATTATTATTATTACTAGTACTACTACTACTACTACTACTTACAACAACTACTAGTGCTATTATTATATTATATGATATTATATTATCTGTATAACTTTTATAAATTTATATTATATGTTATCCTATAATATACCATATAATATAAAATAAAATATTATATAAGGCAATAAATATATTAAATATATAATGTTCTAAAATATATATTGTTTTTAATTATTTATATATATTATTTTTGAAGTATTTATATATATTATTATTGAAGTATGTTATATAATAATATTGAGGTATTTTATCTAATAATATGATTATAAAGTATTATATATAATATTTTAATTATTTTATATTTTATAAAATATATTATTTTTATATGCATTATTGTACTTATATTAAATATTCTATATATGAGAGATATAGACAAGGGCAATCTTGGCTAAAATTTAATCTACTTTTTGTGCTATTCTTTATTATTCTAAATAAAATTATCAAATAAGATTTTGGTTATCCTAGAGAATAATAAAATATCAAATCAAACACAAATTTTTTTTTATTCCTTTGTATCCTAGTATAGTCGGTCATAAAAATATTTATTCCTTCAAACATTGTTTCATTGCCAAATGCAGCCTTAGTGTCAAGGAAAGGGTTTATTTGTCCTGTTATGCAGAATTTTTCTATTGTTTGCAGTTCTCATGTTGTCCTAGACCAACTATTGAAATGTATGTACATAAATTAGTATGGATCATAGAAGGCTTGATAGATACTACATAACATTATTTACGAAAGTTGTGTTTCAAGCAATACCTTCATTGTTTGTCAGTTCACTTCATTGTTATGGTTTTTCTATTAGGACCTGAGTATTACATTGTTCGGTGGGTTTTCCCCATTGCCTATTTGCCTATTAGAATTTGCCTTTAATTGCAGTTAAAATTGTACATATGACAATAATGTAGCTTATCAAAACATGGCAAATTACCGATTTTATTGCCTAGTCTTATTGATTCTCCTTGCTTTGTGGTTTAACTGTCACTTGAATGTAGTGCGCTCATCTTTACAGCTAGTCCTGCTACCACCTGGCGGGCGTGTGAATGACTAGGGTTTTCCTTTTAAGATGTCCGATCACAACGACTAGTTTTCTTTTTTCTTTTCCTTTTTTATAGTTATATGGTACTTGGGCTGTAATAGACACATAAGGCATCTTGTCAAACTTAACGTAGTCTGTTGGGTATAGGGAAAAAAGTCCTCTATTCGGGGATGAACTGCATGCAGCAAAGAATAGTTTTTCATGTTATCTTATGCCGCGAAAATTATGGTTTGTCAGGAGCAAGTCCGCTCACATCATACAGCTAGAAATAATTAGTAAAGTACGATCTATTTTGTGTTTCTAGGGGAAGTTTGTGTCGCTTTTTCTGGTAACATTCTTTCGGCTTCGAATTTGATACCGTTTTTGCTGCTGCTTATTTCTTTTTCTCAGATATAAGCGCAGAAAATAGGATGGCTGGCAAACTTCGGACAGAGTTGTCTACTTCAGTAGACCAAAATTTCAGGTTCATTTTTAGTTTGTATCCTCATCTCTGTACGATAATTTATTCTAGAAAATTTTGACTAGTAGTGATTAATCAGTTGTACTTTTTTGACATTTTAATCTCTATCATGGGGTTTTATATGTATCATTGTGTATTTCACTGAGCTTCCCAAAAGATGGAAGATATTTCTGAGTGCTAGCTCTATATAACTTTTATGCGAAATTTATGTTGAGAAATGCATTTTGTTTGCTGTGTATGATTGCTGCATTTATTTATTTATTTATTTTATCTCCAACGGCAATTAGGGCCAAACCAAATGCTTGAACCTTTTTTTTTTAATTATTACTGTAATTATAAGGCATTGGGCTTCATTTGTATAGTTTAGTTCTTGGCTACTATTTCGGTTTCTTGTTAGGATTTTTGTGCAAGTTGTTGTTTCTTGCAAAATTGAATGAGGAGGCTCAGCCTTTTTTTTTTTCCTTTCTTTGTTTTGGTAGGGTGGTGGTTTTGATTTTCTGCAAGTTGATGCAAAGCCCACAAATTTCTCAGGTTGATTAGATGCCTAGTAGATTTTTTTTTTAATTTATGCTAGTCTGCTCTGCAGAATCCATAAAGTGTCAAGGGCAAATAGCAACAGCAATTGTATATTCAACAGTGTCGCAGTGTACACGCATCAAAGCTCAGCTCCTTGTTTAATTCAACGCAAATCAGATATTAAGACAAGCAGCGTCACGCTCTACGAGCCAGATGCTGATTATAGATGCCTCATAGTTAATTAAGAACATTCCAGAACTTTCTCTGAAGTTTCCAGATCCTTCTACAGTATATTACGCACACTTCCAGCTTGCTCATGCTTATTTCCTAACAACTTGAACTTGAATAGCAATTGCATCTTTCACCAAATTCTCTCCTTATGGAAGTAGCTTTAAGGGCCTAATTCAGTGCCCTCATGATCCACCAGTGTAACGTATCAAGCTCCATTAGGCAACTTCGAATCGTTATCAAGTATAACAACATACAACAGAACAAAGGGAATTAAGAGCTTATATATGGCAACGGTAGGCATAATCAGATTCAAACTGTAGCATCAAACGGATTAGCGTCTTCGTGTCAATCAACGAGCTTGAACTTGACCACGATTTTTGTCATCCTCCCGGACTCGATCTTCACGACGTTCTTCCACGTGCTTTTGTAGGCGCGGATACGTATTCTTGCTGTTTTTGTACAGGCAGTGTAGTAATCTTAGTAGATGGAATGGTAGGATGGTCTAATTATCATGGGAGAGCCATGCTGCTGGGGTTGATCACGAAGTTCGTTGCCTCTCTGTTAAGCAGGCCCGCAGGACAGCCGGTCGGGAACGGGGAGGGCGCGTCGTCGATCAGCTCGGTCCGATTTATAACTTCTGACATGGAGGAGTCGATGATGACTAAATTGGCGTTTGAACCAGTGCGGAGAGGTTAGAATGAAAAGTACAAACAGCACATTTCTTATGCTTTTATTTTATTACGATAAAATATCAGATAATTTATGGTATAATTATTTTAGGATAAAGAAAGAAAAATATAAATTCAAACTCTCGCATGATCACTAACTTAGAGAGTCCATAAATAACTTATCCTAATGAAATAATTTATAGTCAAGGTGGGGTAAGTTGCACTGTTACCTCCTGAACTTTTGACAAAATTTCACTTTACTTCATAAACTTCTAAAATGAATATTTAACACTCTAAACTCTAATATTTCATTCATGTTACTCATTTCCGTCAGTTTTTGATTAATGGAGCTTGACAGGAAAATAACGAAAGGGGTAACATGAATAAAATATTAGAGTTTAGGGTATTAGATGCCAAAAGTTCAGACGGTAATAGTGCAAATTACCCATGATTTTATTGACCAACTTTAATCACTTTTGTAGCAAATAAAATCAGACAAATTAATTACTAACTAATAGAGTCATAAAAGTTGATAAAATTTGTAATGTAAGTATAAAAATTCAAATAAAAAGATGAAAGCTAAGGGAGTGTCAATCAAATGATATAAAAGTTGAGGGGTCAACTTCAAAATGGCCAGAAGTTGAAGGGGTCTCCATACATTTTTATCTTAAATTTTATTCTACTATTATTTAAAATATTATAGTGTATAGATAGATCAGGTGCATCTAATAAGTTGAGGGGGTCCCCAGAAAAAAGAAAAGTTAACTTCCATTTTTTAACTGGAGCGAATGCAAATCCGATAACTGGCTAAATTTTTAAATTGATTCTTAAACTCTTGGATAATGGGATGTAAAATTTATATTTTAAAATACGGCGTATAATTTATTTGCAATGCAGATGAATTGCAGTGAATTAATTTTGGGTTTATATTCTTTTATTTGGAATGAATTTGAATTTTATTGTGCATCTATTTTTATTGTAGTAGAATAGATGATTTTTTATTGTCTCGAAAACAGAAATCATGATAAATCCAATGTAAACCATTGGATTTGCTTATACTTTGTAAATCATCCTAAATAATAGCAAATCAATTCAAATCATACCTATTACTACCTCTAGTACAGGATTTAATGAAATTTAATTTACTATTATATCATAATCAGTGATTATGAGAGGAGGCAAATCATTGAAGTAGTCTTGTTGAAGAAGTCAGATTCTCCTACTCTGATACTGTATAAAATAAGAAACTTAAAGCAATTAGAGAACGACATTTTGATATTTCAAATTCAATATTTCTACTTGTAAAATAATCGACGGTTTTTTTTTTTTTTTTTTTTTTTTTTTTTTTTTTTGAGAGAGAAAGGTAGCACGCTACCTCGCTTCGTTTATTTTTTTGTAGAAATAAACTTAGCTGAAAATGTGAATCAATTAGGATTCGAACTCGGGACCTCGAGTACCAACCACTAAGTCCTTATACACTTGCGCTAGGGACAGTCGGTAAATAATCGACGGTTACCGATTGGTCGATACAAGGGACTTGGAGATGCTGCACCAAAATTTGGTGACAACACAGGAAAACCACTAAGCGAAAGAGTTAAACATTAGTTAAATGAGATTGGTACATTCTTAATTTCGTAGTTCAAATTGATAAATGGTCAGAATAAAACAAATGCATGCATAGAAACATCACTCAAAAGATTCAGCCGCAGAAGAGGAAAACAAAGTCAGGTTTCCTCACGAGTTACAAAAAAATTACTGTTTTCAGGCCCACCTGTCAAAGGACTTTGAAATTTTTTTAACTTAGAATCAAAACAAAAGATCCTGAGTTTAAATACTATCAAACTTCTAATCTCATCTAATTTCATCATATTTACCTTAAATCCATGTTTTGAGCTTACCAGAAAGTCACGAGTCCAAACATAGGAAAAACATTGAATATACAAATATTAAAAACATTGACAATCAAAATTTTCACAATCTATACACCAAAACCAAAAGGAGGTTAAAAGAGCAATATTTCGTAATCAAATATAAGCATTAGCTTCTTTTACCTCAAAATGATCAGCTACCGTATAAAGCAGATAGACTAATAAGGCATGTCTTTATTTAAGTTGGTATTATTCATGCACTATCAAGCATCAAATAAATTAAAAACATCTGGTTCATAAGTACAACAAACAAGGAATTTATAAGCTCACTTTGATCTCTCCTCAGTTCACAAAAGCTGATACATGTTGCTCTATTCGCCGACCCGCACATTCTCTGACCGAACGAAGGAGGGGTTGTTGCTGCTACTGCTTTCTGATAAAGAAACCAAGACCTCTCCAAGAGGCCCACCGATTGACGAATGCGAGCCCTCCATAGTGTTACACGACACAGCGAGGCCAAGTAGTGTAGAGATTGAAAGAGAAGATGATATGACATTACCATCGGTGTTAAACGCATCGACGTTCTCCTTTCGGCTGCAAATGTTCGACTCTTCTGGGAAGGGGAAGCAGAATCCATTCAGATATGCGTGGTTTAGCTTCAGCTTGTTCTTATATTGTTGCTGATGAATTGTGTTGATAGTTCTCTCTTCACGAAAATCCGATGTTGGTTTGGTGTTTGGATCTGTAGACTTGGATGGAAAGTTCAAGTTGGGCGGCGTGGTGGTTTCTTTGCGTGTTTCGATCGCAGGCTTCCTCGAACGTGGTCGAGTTCTGCGCATGTGGTGGTCACAGTACTTGCGGTCGGGCGCAGCTTCTCTTGAGCACCTCCATTTTTTGCCATCGGTTCGGCGGCACCTGCTGGGCTCGGGCTCCATGGCATTTAAGTACTTCAGATTATATACTGCATGTATAAAATACACATTAACGAACTAAAACAAGTAAAAAATTAGTAACAAAGTCATTTTCACTATAAACAAATAAAATTTATTAAATTTGCTTAAATTCAGCACATAAATAGTGACAAAATTTAATAAATTTCTTTAATAGTATGATCATAATTTTGTTAGGAGCACTACTGCTAAAATAAATCAACAGGAAATTGTAGCAAGGAAAATATCTAGGGACATTGATAAGCTTTAGACAACAAAACATGTCATTGAATTCTAGGATTTTACATTTGAACATCAACAGAAACTCCATCAGATTCAGTGACGAGAATTTGAAAAATTTCTGTTAAGAAAAATACAGAATATTTTGCCACTTCATAAAATATTTTTTTACACAACAGAGAAGTTTATTAAAAAATCACAAAAGCTGCTAAATTCTGAGTAAATATTTTATTTGCCCATACATTTTATCGCATTTTCTCTTTATCATTCTATATATGGTTTAGAAAGTTGTACTTAATTTTATTAAACAGAATAATGAGGTGATTTTTTTGCAAACCACAGGATGAAAAAAAATGAGATACGTTACCATCATGTGGATTGCAAAAAAATATCACTTTAATAACTTGTTTAATGACAGGTACTTAAGATAGAATTAAAATAAAACTACGGAATAATTTAGTGAAACTTTTTGAACCGAAGAGTCACAAAGTAAAGACGCACTAAACCATAGGAAGACAAATTGAAGTTCATCCTATTTTCAAACCGAAAAACTAGTAAGTGAATAGCTCAGATGCTAAAATGCTTAACATGAAGTATGAGTTCGAAAAATCAAAAAAAAAGAAAAAAGAAAAATAGTGCATTTTCTTAGAAAAATGAAAAGTAACAAATGAGGAAGAGCAGTAGAAAGAGAGTAAGATGATTACAGTTGGGAACTATGTGGTAGAAGGGGGCTTCTAAGTTAGATATTGGGATAAGAAGGCAGCAGGGGACTGGAACTGAGGCTATGATATGCTTATAGATCAGAGCCTGCCTCTGTAACTCCGCCCACTGCACTGCGGTAAACGGAAAAGCACTCGCCATGGCCATAGTAACACCGCCGCCGCCACCGCCGCCGCCGCTCGTTCTGGCCCCTGCATAACTCAGAGATCAGACTCTAGCAATCACCAAAACACAGTCTGCTTGTGCTTTCAGCAATACGTACAAGAAAATTCTGAAGCCTAAAAACAGAAGCTCTAGTTTGTAAGTTTTTTAATTTCTACTTCGAAGAAAACATTTTTAAATGCTTTAAAATAGTGCTAATTCTAAAAGAAGCTGTTTAATATTGTAAGTTTTCCAGCAGTACTACACAACAGTAATTTAACAGGTCTAAAAGATAGATAATATGGGAGAGGGAGATCTACGAAAGATAACAAAACCTGGGGATCTGACTAGTGTATGAAATGAGTTGCATTTGAAGCCAAAGCTATGGCCCAGATCCTCTTGATCATGGCTCCTGTCCCTCTTGTCCCCAACCTCAGCAGTGTTACTCTCCATTTTTGTATGGGAAACAAGTAAGCTGCTGTAAACCAACTGTGGTTCTTGTCTCTCAGAAACCCTCTCAACAGCTTGGATCTCTTCAGATGTGAGATTGATTGGTGCCTATAATGTGCTCCCCTTGGGGAGATCACCTTTTATTTGTTCTGTGGATGGGATCACCCCCTGTTTGGTTCCCATGCCTCCAACATTCCAACACTGCAAACAAGCCACATATAGAGCTTAAAAAAAAGAAAAGAAATAGAAAAAGAAATAAAGAGGAGGTAATGTTGGGGGTTCTCAAAACGTACCCGGCCCGGAAATGGACTGACAAACTGCACAAATGAGAGTACTGCATCCTAGCTAGCTGTGAATCTCACTTTTCCACTCCCATGTATTTACGAACTATATGAAATAATTACTGTACTCTAAAGTCATGTTTGGTTGGCGGGATAAGCGGGAATAATATTAGTTATCTCCGCTATTCCGCCAAACGGGGTGAAATTTGGCCGGAATATTTTATCCCGGTCAAATTTTACTATTCTCGATTATTCCGAAATAGCTGGGATAAAATATTTCACTCTTTTGGCGGAATATTGCTATTCCCAGCTTAATTCCAAACTTAATTAAGATTCTAAATTTAGTTAAACATAAATTATATAGACATAATATATTTAATTAATAATAAAATAAAAAAATATTCAAGCTAGATTTATAATAAAATATTATTTAATTAATGTTTTATATATTAGTTTATTTACTAATTAACTGGATGACTAATTAACTACTTAATTTTTTACTCTAATAAATATTTAATTAATTATTTGAGTAATTAATTCATTATTTTAATTAATTTGATGATTAAATAATTAATTATTTAGTATACTTTAGTCAATAACTAATACTTATATTGATTAATATTAATTAATATTTTGAGTAATTTAATTAATTTCTTGATTAATTATCTCACTATTATTAACTAATTTATTTATTAATTTATTAATATATTAAATTACTTGTGATTAATTAAATTATTAATTACTAATTAATATTAAGGGTTTTTTAGCAATATTCATATAATTAGTAGATTAAATAAGTTGAATTATTACTTAATTAATAATTTGTATTAATTAATTAGATATAATATCATTATTTTTTATTTATAACTATCCACTTTAATTCTTATTCCATCTTATCTAACCAAACGCTATTTTTCTTATTCTCAGGAATAATTCACTTTTTATCCAAACGTAAAATTGATTTAATTCCCGCTTATATCTCAATTTATACATATCCCTGGAATAGTCACTTTTTGCTTATCCCCGAACCAAACGATACCTAAAGCTTCGTTTGGTTCGGGGTTAAGTAAGAACTAGTTATTCTAGGGATAGAGTTAAGTTCAGGGTTAAGCCTGAAATAGACCAATTTTGTATTTGGATGATAATTGAGTTGTTTCCTGGATTAAGAAAAATAGCGTTTGAATAGATAAGATGGAATAAGAAGAATAGTGGATAGTTATAAATAGAAAATAATGATTTCGCCCCAATTATTATATTTGAATTTAATTTTTTTTTTCATATTTAAAATTTAAAATTTAAATAGATAACTCTTAAATTTTAAATATACAAAATTAAAATTCAAAATTTTAAATCTCAAATTCGAAAATTGAAAGTTCTAAATTTTAAATTTCAAATTTCAAATTTAAGATCAAATCTAAATTTTAAAAAATAAAATATCAAAATTTAAAATTAAAAAATTTAAAATATAAATTTAAAATTTAAAATTTAGATTTTTCAATTTTCGAATTTAAAATTTTGATTCTTAATTTTAAGATTCCAAATTATAAATTTTTAAAATTTAAAATTTAAATTTAAATGTAAATTTTAAAAAAAATAGGGGTGGGAGCTATTCCCACCCCTATTCCCGGGGTGGGGTGGGGACCCCACCCCCCAAAATTTTTGTTTGGGGGTGTAAAAATTGAAACTGATATTTAAATATTTTTATATTTAACAGTATTTTTCTCGTAACTAACTTAAAATCGCCATTTACCTTGCTGTAGATTTTATTCAATTATGCGTAGTTTGTTAGTATACATTTCACTTGAGAAGAACTTTTCTGAGAAAATGCTATATGTACATCTATATATAATTGTAAATTTTACATCTTTTCAATCCTAAGATTCACAAAAATTTAAATTAATTTTTTAAATAAAAAAATTGATAAGACTAGAGAAAGACTATGTATTTTTGGATGGGTATATAGGGTGTATATCTTACACCAAAGTTAGGAATGTACAGATAACTCTTTGCATGGATAGCAGAGAAGGAGCTAACGATTGGTCGTTCATTCATCTTTTTTAAATTATAAATATGACATGATACGATATACACAAATGCTAACTAATCTTAAGAAGTTGGTGTCTCCGGTCTAGCCATATTTAATAAACACGCATACAGAAGATTGAACCTTCGACCTCTTAGTTAGAATTTAGGATAATTTTTACAAATGCTAACTATCACGCATATAATCCTTTATGGTGCATTATAAGGTTTAGAGAACATGCATGAAGTTCATTTTTACAAAGTAAAAAGAGAAAGAAACACTGTTATTAAGTATCCTCCACAACTACACCACTCCTTGCTAACCCTACATCCACCTCCTGCTTTTCCTATTATTGCAGCATCTATCATTTCTGAACATGTACAGCCCACCTTTGCCCATAGTGCGCACTGAGATACCTGCCCATACCCTAACCCTATCATCAGAAACACACCCCATCCCTCCCCCACTTTACCCAAAAATCAAGTCCCATACAAATGAACCATGCAATACTTGTGTGCATGATCTTTGTTAAGTATTTTTCTTTTTCTTTTTCTTTTTTGAATATAAAAGTTCATGCATAGGTGAATTCATTGTTAAGAAGGTAGTAGTAAGTCAATACTAATATTAAGAGATAACTAAAAAAAAATATCAAAGTTTGAAGTCTAATTATTTCGCATTTCTAGCTGAGTAAGTAGATAGCTTGCTACATTTCTTTCTAAAAAAAAAAACACACGATTAAATATATGTAAGGAAAAAATTCATAATTAATCTGTTGATTCGTTTGATTCAAACCATTAGGTAGCTCTTTCGCTATAAAATTTGGGTGCGTTATTTACTTCAATTAATAAGCTTAGAGTTCTCTCATGATTTATGTCACTTTGTTCGTGCGATCGACATGTGACGCCTTTGAATCCTTCTGTCCCTTCGCGTCCTTCCGATTGAAGCATGAATCAGGCTATATCTCAAGAACTGATCCCACATTCAATTTTTTTCCCCACTAGTGAACATATGTAAAGTAAAAACGCATAAAACTTATTAGAACTATGGTTCATTTAATAGATTTATTTAACATTAATGGATGTTTCAATTTTAGTGCCTAATCTTTTGATTCGTTTGATTTGAGCTATTTGATGGCTCTTTCACTATAAAATTTACATGCGCTATTTATTTCAATTAATAGGCTTAGTTCTCACATGATCCATGTAATTGTATTCTTATTGTGTGTAATAGAAGGGAACCAAAAGGCTCAAATCAAACAAATTGTAGTATTGGCCACTGAAATCCAAACTTTGAAAGGTTATATAATTGTATCAAAATGTGTCATAGCTTGAATAAGTTTCATATATTTTTACGTGTTTATAATGTGCACGATAAAATATTTTGGCTATATTAAAAAGAAAACGAAATTCTTAAATTTTAGGAGCCAAGCTTCAATACACCGTATAAATCCTGACCGCTTATTTTTTGAAATAAGGGGCCGTTTGGTTGCATGTAGTTGTAACTGCATTGCAGTTGTAACTGTATGAAATTACAAATCTAGTGTTTGGTTTGATGAATTTAACTTCAACTGCTGCAGTAGGAACTGTAGGAGGAGGCCCAACTGCAGCAGTTGGAACTACACCCAAATTGACCGCAATTCAAACTGCAGCAGTTGGAGAGAGTAACTTTAAGCAAAGGTAAACTTACCTCCTTAATTATATTTTAAACAAAAATATTTTTTTTTTACATTGGAGGTAATCTCACCATCATATTTAAAAAATGATAAAATTTTAAAAATCATTTCTCAACTGCATGCAACCAAACAAATTATTTATAGTTGCAACACTTTCTACTACATCCAACCAAACATGATACGTGTAGTTGCAACTGCTGCATTTTCAATTGCATGCATCTCCAACTATATTGTATTTGTAATTACATCTAACCAAACGGCCCCTAATTGGTGGAAATGTTGTGAGAATCCGAATTTTTTGGGAATTTGGAATTCTCAGTGTTCCTCTCCCCCATTACTGTGTTTTTGCTCGGTATACGTATATAATACAGATATATGTATATATAGGTATATAAGTGAGTTTTAGTGGAGTTTTTAAGTTTTCGAATTTTCGTCGCGGAGAGTGAACGGCTTAACGGCGCGACCCGGAGTCCGATTCTGGCGATCCAAAATGCTAAGTTCGATGTCTCGGCAGTGCTGAACGCGATGGCGTGATCCGTGTCGCCGTGCGACGAACGGATTAAAAGTTATTCCATCTTGATCGCTGAGAGGTCGTACGTCACGTTTTTCGGTTTCGCTATTTAGACCCTGTTTTCGCACCGTTTCGCGTGAGATCGCAAGTGGAGGGGTGTTTTAGCATCTTGTGCTGGCTGAGAAGGGGTTTTTGTGTTTTGAGTGAAGAGGGAGGTTGAGTGTTTGAGTGGGTTTAGTAGGTGGAGGGGGTGGGTGAAACATCCCCTCACACCCTCTCTCACTCCCTCTCTCTCCCTCTCTCACTCCCTTCTCTCCCCTGCTCCCAGGGGGTGAGCACGAGGCTCCCCTGCCCCTTGGCCTCCTCCCTGAGCAGCGCCGGCCGCCGCCGGCCACCGCCGGCCACCGCCTGGCCGGAGCAACTCCGGCCACCTCTCCCTCTCCTTTTTTCTCTTTTCTTCTTCTTCTTCTTCTTCTTCCCCTCCTCTGGGGTCAGCACCCAGGGGGAACCCACGCCGAGCTCCCCCTGAGGTTGCTGTGACGCGGGGGACCGCCGTCGTGCCGCCGGAGGACCGCCGGAAGCAGCCCGAGCTGCTGCGGCCAGCTGCTGGAGCAGCAGCTGGCCGAGGATGGTGAGCCCCTGCCGCCGCCGCCTCCCGCACCCTGGGAAGGTGAGCATTACCTCCCCCGCGACCTCCGGCGCCGCCTCTTGCTTCCCCGGCCATCGCCGTGCTGCCGGAGCGCCGCCGCAGCCGCCGCAAGCTTCGGCTTGGCAGCTTGGGCAGCTGCGGCTGTGCTAGCTCCGCCGCTGCCACCGCCAGTTGTTGCTGTCGCGGCCGCCCCCTACCCGACGTCCGGCGACGCCATCTTGCCGGTGCTCGCCGTCCGGGCCGCCGCCACCGCCGTTCCTTGCCGGTGTGGGCGTAGCAGAGCCTTCCCGGAGCTAGGGCTCTCCCCTACGCCGCCGTCGCCGCACCCTGTCACCGTCTGAGGTGAGGGCTGCCACCCTTGGGTCCTCCGGCGCCGCCCCCTGCCTTCCCGGCCGTCGCCGTGCCGCCGGACAGTCGCCGGAGCCGCCGCGGGCTCAGTGTAGGCACCTTGGGCAGCCGCGGCCTACCTTGCCCCGCGCCGCCACCGCCGGTTCCTGCCGCCACCTGAGGTGAGCCCCCACTTCCTCACCTCCCCCGCACTCACCCCTGGCCACCGCCGGCCACCGCCGGCCATGCTTGTCCGCCGGCAGCCGACCGGAGCTAGCTGCTCCGGCCGGGGGTCATTTTGTAGTGTTTTTGGTGTTGCGCGCTTGTTTGAGCTCTCCGTTGCCTCCCGAAGCTTGGGAAGGTGAGCACGATGATCGCGGCGACGCGCTGATCATCATGCTCACCCTGGTTTTCCATTTTGGTGGAGTATTTTGCCGCATAGCCGTTGTCGAGCCTTTTTGCCTTGTTAGCTCTGTTTTTATGGGATTTCCCGGCCTGCGACTTGCCCTGTCGCAGTGGGGCTGCGAGCACGGCCTCCGTTGCGTCGTTGCCTATCCGCTGGTGCTTGCGAGAGGTGGTGCGGACGAACGGAGCGCTCGAACGGCCTAAATTATGCTTGTTTAGTATGTATGTCTCGCTGTTTTTATGCTTTTTCCCGGCTCGCGACTTGTCCTGTCGCAGCGGGGCTGTGAGCACGGTCTCCGTGACGACGATACCTATCCGCTGGTACTTGCGGAAGGTCGAGCGGACGAACGGATTGCTCGAACGGCTTAATTTAGTGCTTGTATGTATGTGTATGTTGCTTGTTTGGGGACTTTGGCGTTTGTGACAGCGTAGCGACGCTGTGGGCAGCAAGGGTAAGGTCTTGGAGACCCTGTGGACTGGTTGTCCAACCCCCTCGCCCTTCGTGTAGTTTTTCGGGATTCGTTTCCGACGCGTTTTTCGATGAAATAATCGGCAAAACGCGCGTTTCTAGTTGTGCGACTCGCTCGCTGTTTTTTTGCAAGCGACTTGGCTTCGTCATTCAGCCTTGTTGGCTGTTCCTCAACGCTGTCCCGAAGTTCCGAGGACAGCGGTTGAGCGACGAAGGGTTCCGGTGCCATTTCGGCATTTTTCGGGAACCCGGGAGGCCTTTTCGGGTGCGTTTTTAGTCGTGGCACCCCGAGCTTGCGCTCGCTGTCCCAGCACTTGGTTTTACGTGTTTGGGGACAGCGAGGGACGTGTTCGATGGTTTAGTACCCCCTCGGGGGCTTGGTGTGGTTTCGGGATCGTCCCGACGGTTTTTTTTTTTGGCGATCCGTCGGGTCGGGATGTGAGAGCTTTACGTTTAGCGTCGACTTGGTAGACCTTGACCCTGTGAGTCTTTCGTAGGTCCTGTCGCGGTTCCCGAGAGCCGTCGGTGTTAGATTGGATCTTACCTACAGGTGGGTACCTCGATCCGGAGTCGGTTCAGTGGACTACGGTGATACCTTTCTATCCCTTCTTTCGCATTTCAGTTATTAGTTCACTTGACTCCCGTAGACTCTACTTATATGCCTGCTTGGATAGTAGAGTAGTTGTGGATTGCATGTTCCATGAGACGACCCAGTCGGTCGGCGGTGATCGCTCGTCATTCTGAGCGATCCTAGTTGTGGCTTGCATGTTCCTTAAGTCGACCCAGTTGGTCGGAGGTGATCGCCTGTTGTTCCGAGCGATCCTAGTTGTGGTTTATTGGTTGCTTCTCGGCTTGTTGCCGTTCTGTGGATTGAGCATTTGCATCGATCGTCACAGCTCTTCTAGCACTTCACGTACACCGCGGTCTGATCCACCGTTTGGAGGTGTTCTTTTCCGGAAAAGGGTCGTTGAGTTTGTGCCGACCCGTGAGCCTTGATGCAGTGCGTCCAGAAGGTTTATGTGCCTATAGATGAGCAGGTGACAGTGCATGGGATACGTCCCGGTGGTTTTAGATTGGATTTACTTTGTGGTTTTCCCTTTGATGCATACTAGTTGTTTACAGTAGCACAGTTATTTCAGTTGTATGTTAGCCTCATATTTACTTGTGCTACTGTTTACCATATCTATCTTTTGTTGACCCTCGTGCCGGTGTGTACACCTCGCCTTCGTCGGCTTGCGGTACCCACTGGGAGGGGAGACATGTGTACATGTTCTCACCCCCCACCCCCGTTGCAGGTTTCAGGCGAGCAGGGTGGTGAGTGTCGGGACGCTGCGAGGCACGATTAGATAGTAGCTCTAGAGGTTCCGACTCGTGAGGCTACTTCCCCAGATTTGGTTATTCCCCTACCCCTATTTGATAGATGTGATGTGTGGTTCAGTTACCCCGTTGTAAATTCTAGCATGCTTATGTTGTGGATTCATTCTATATGCTTGTGGGATGACTGCATGCTTGGACTTGTTGATTGTATCCTTGTTTTTCAATCGTTTCGTTATCTAGCATTTCGGTTTTCTACCCCTCGTGGTAGCATCGTAAAACAAGGTTTCCGTGTGGGAAACGGTTTTCAAATGGATTTCTGATTGCTCGGTTTTGTGATTTCAAAAAGAGAGTTCTCGTGTGGAGAACAGTTTTCAAATGATTCTTGAATGTTTGAAATTAGGGTTTCAAATAAAACTTCTGGGTAAGGAGCAGCTTTCTAGAATGTTTGTTGCTTGTGCATTGCATCATCCTTCGCTTAAGGACCTGCTTAGATTCATACAGGTTTAAGGACGGCTAGCTGTATGAATCTTTGGTGTCGTTGTGCTGTTGGGATGAATGAATAGTGGTTGTGATCTTGTTGTATGCTGTTGACGCCGTGCAAATACAGGGGAGGTTCTGTCCGTGTGTACAGTGGACCCTGTATTTGTGGCGGGTCTGTACGTGGCGCGGGCTAGGCTTTCAAAAAAAAAATTTAGCACGTTTTTTCGCATCCTGAACTAGCCCGGGGCGTGACAGATTAAGATGGTATCAGAGCGTAAAGGGAACAAACACTCATTCATTCATCAACTTGTAACTGAACCACAGGTTAGGCTGACCCATAGGGAGACCTAGGATGTATAGGCGCGCGAGCTCGAGGGGTTTGTTTTCGGCTTGTGTTTTGTGGGAGTTGCCGACCCCTTTTCTCTTGCGCTGGTTTCTGCTTTTGCAGTTGGCTTGTGGTCTTGATAGACCTCCTCGTCCGGGTCGTGGTTGTGGGCGTGCGCCTGCGGAGCTGTCTGCTGGTTTTTCTGTTTCGGGCTGTTGAGGCCGGTACGAGTGAGGAGCTGGCAGGAGGCGGACAGCCTGGTGTGGACCGTACCCTGTGTGCTTGAGGCCGAGGCGAGGGGTCTGTTGGCGACCCTCTCCGGCATGTTCCGGCTTGTTCCGGTGGTTTTTTTTTTGCAGCAACAGGCTACGGCAGCTGCCGCTCCAGCCCCTCCTACTCCTTCGCCGTGCACCCCGATGACTGCTGACCCTCCTGTGGCACCCACACCATTGTGCGACGACGACCGTGACGACGACAGCGACTTCGTCGGCTGTTTCGCGTGTGGACGCCGACCCCGCGTTTGGGGTGGTGGTCACACTCAAGCGTGTTGGTCGGATTTCCTGTGTTTGATCTGCCCTAGTTCGCAGGCTCGTGCTGTTTCTGGTAGTGGTGGTGGAGTACCAGACAGATCCCAAGTGGCCGGGTGTTTTTCCCTTTGTGTAACCACTCGTTGGTGAGTGGTGGCCCTCGTGGGCTTGGGAAACGTCACTTGGTGGATCTGTGTTGTTGTGGGGCTGTTCTCGCCCTGTCCCTACTTTTCGTGTTGAGCACGAGGGCCTCTGCGAGCGTCTCCACGGAGATGTTGTTTTGAGCGGTTTCGACCGCAGTTTGGGTGTTTTCCCCTCTGTTTTGATGGGTAGGGCGGTGAAGCCTACCCCTCTGACGTCTTGCTGGTGGCATCGTCAGTGTTGGTCTTTTGACCATTGGCTAGTTCTGGCGTCGAATTGACGTGTACTAGACTGAGTGGACACTGTTGAGTGTCGGGTGTTTGTTGGTGCCTACATGTCTTGCGGCTATCCTAACGCCTAAATTGGTGTCTTATGGGATTCCGGGTGGTATTTGTAGGTTTTCGTGTTGCTGCGAGATCTTCCAGGTTCTTGTTGGGGATCTCACCGCGTTCGACGCTGGTTAGTCGACGCTGGTTTTGTTTTTCCTCCGCTTTGGTACGGGTGGATTGACGACCCTTGTCGCCTGTAGCTGTCGGTTCGTTGTTGGAAGCCAATGACTCCTAGGGAGTCGGCTCAGGGCAGACTTTGTTTTGTGGGTCGGTTTGCTGTTCCCGTTAATTCGGTGACTCGTCTGTGACCTTGGTCCAGCTGTTGAGTGGTTGACCCGGTACCTTCGTGGTGTTGCCGACTGGTTGTTGGCTTTGACCTTAGGATATTTCGTTTTCTTTTGATAAGTACGTTGGCTGCAGACAACGTACGTAGTGTCGAAAGTTAGAACGAAATACCCTATCCCTTTTGGGGACTTTCTGGATTGGGTCGGTGCTTTCCCTTGCAAGACTCTTCTCGCTCCTTGTCGTCTTGCGGAAAGCTGTGTGTTGGTCATCCCCCCGTTCTAGTGGTGAACCTTGAGCTAATTCTAGCGTGGTTTTCGCACAGTTAATTTGCCATCACTGCCGTTGGTTTGACTCCGGCTGAGTCAGGTTGCCTTTTAGCTCGGTTTCGGGATGACGGGAGCCTGGATGTTGACTCCGAGGTCTCTGTGCTTGTGTTCGCGTGCTGGGTTTTCGCCGCGTCTTTCGTGTAGCTATGCTTTGGAGCGCGTGCCCGATCTTTTGGGATCTGATGTTCGGCATCGTTGGTGTTTTTATCGCTTGTTGCGATTGGCGATCCTCTGCACCTGAGTGATGGACTCGCAAGGTTTTCGTTGGTTGGATTGTGAGTCGAGCTTTTAGTTGGTCGGTGTTGTTTTAGTAGTACCCTCCCGCAGACCTTCGACCTCTTCGACTGGCTCCAGGGAGCCTCGGTTTTCTCGAAGAGTGTGTTCTGCAGCCAGGTTATCCTTAGTTGAGGATCAAGGCCGCGGACGTTGCGTTAGACGGCCCTCCGGACTCGTTACGGGTTTTACGAGGTCACGGTTTTGCCGTTCGGTTTGACGAACGTCCCGGCAGTTTTTTTTTTTGGATTTGATGAACTGGGTTTTCGGCAGTTCTTGGATCAACTTGTCGTGGTCTCCTTTGACGACATACTGATCTATTCGAGGAGTTTCCTTCTTGGTTCGCATCGTGACGTGGGTTGGTTTTGTGGAGGAACCAAGGAAGGTGGACCTTGTAGTAGTTTGGCCTGTTCCGACTTCTGTGGCAGAGTTTAGGAGCTCCCTCGGCTTGGGCGTTGTTGCCGGCGATTTGTTGAGGGTCCTTCTCAAGATCGCCGCCCCTTTGAGCATGCTGTCGAGGAATGGCGCGTTGTTTCTGTAGACTCCCGCCTGTTTGATGAGCTTCTAGGACCCGATGGACTGTTTGACTCGTGCCCCTATCTTAGCATTGTCGCAGCCTGGTGAGGTTGTTATGGTCTTCTGCGATGCATCTTGGACGGGATTGGGGTGCGTGCTCATTCAGTATGAGAAGGTTATCGCTTATGCTTCGCGCTAGTTGATGGACTATGAGAGGATCTATCTGGCGCTCGATCTCGAGTTAGCAGCAGTGGTGTTCGCTCTCAAGCCTTGGAGACACTACCTGATTGGAGCGCATTGTGAGATCTTCACGGATCCCCTGAGTCTGTTGTATCTCTTCAAGGAGCCGTCTCTTTTGATCACCGACCAGGAGCGATTGGTGGTGGAGTTTCGTCGACCAGAGTTGGAGACTTTACCTTGTGGAGCTACCGCACGGTTGTTGTCTTTGGAGGTGCACCCACCTTGACGGATCAGTTTTTCGGTGGGCAACCGATGGATCCGCACTGGTAGAGAGTGCGAGCTGGACTGAGAAGGTGACTTCGTGCTACATGCTGATGGTTGCCTTCGAGGACGGAGTTGTGTGCCCAGTGTTCGGGATTTGAGGTGAGAGTTTTGGCTGAGGCACACCGGTCGCCGTACATCGTTCATCCTGGAGAGACGAAGATGTACTGCGACTTGAGGTAGAGTTTCTGGTTGTAGCTCAGCATGTGGCACTGTGCCGGGTTTGTCAGCAAGTGAAGGCTGTGCATCAGCAGAGAAGCTTTGACCGTTACCTGTACCTGTAGGGAAGTGGGAGCGGATCACCATGGTTTTCGTCACCGGGTTTGCCTCGTTCTCTGCGAGGTCATGTTGCGATCTGGGTTGTTTCGTGGACTGTTTGACGAAAACGGCTCACTTCCTACCGGTACACTCGACTTAGTCTCGGGATCGACTGGCGCAGCTCTACTTGGATGAGTTCGTCGGGCTGTTTGGAGTGCCAGTGTCGATCGTTTTGGATCGGGATTCTCGCTTCGTTTCCCAGTTCTGGAGGAGCTTGCAGTAGGCACTGGGGACGAGGCTCGACTTCAGCTCAGTTTGCCACCCTTAGAATGTTGGGCAGTCGGAGCGAGTCTTCTAGGCTCTCGAGGTTATGCTCCGGGCATGCGTTTTGGTTTTGGTGAGGTTTGGCTCGGGTATCTTTCCTCGTTGGAGCTTGCTCTCCTCTACAGCTTCCTAGCGAGCGTTGGTTTGGCACCGTGCGAGGCGTTGTTTGGTAGTCGTTGTCGATCACTTTTCTGTTTGGTTGACGTGGGTGAGCGTCGTGTGATCGGCCCGACAACGGTTCAACTGAGGAAGGACCTCAGTTGCGGTGAGGTGCCTGTGAGGTTTTTGGCTCGCAATGTGAAACAGTTGGGGAATCGGAGCTTTCTGTTTGTGAGACCGCGTGGACGAATCGCGGGGAGCGCGAGACTTCTTGGGAGCTAGAGTCTGCTTCGTGTGAGCGGTATCCGCTGTTGTTCGCGGATAGTGTGTGGGTAAGTTTCGGGGACGAAACTTCTTGTTAGGTGGGAGTGATGTGAGAATCCGAATTTTTTGGGAATTTGGAATTCTCAGTGTTCCTCTCCCCCATTACTGTGTTTTTGCTCGGTATACGTATATAATACAGATATATGTATATATAGGTATATAAGTGAGTTTTAGTGGAGTTTTTAAGTTTTCAAATTTTCGTCGCGGAGAGTGAACGGCTTAACGGCGCGACCCGGAGTCCGATTCTGGCGATCCAAAATGCTAAGTTCAATGTCTCGGCAGTGCTGAACGCGATGGTGCGATCCGTGTCGCCGTGCGACGAACGGATTAAAAGTTATTCCATCTTGATCGCCGAGAGGTCGTACGTCACGTTTTTCGGTTTCGCGATTTAGACCCTGTTTTCGCACCGTTTCGCGTGAGATCGCAAGTGGAGGGGTGTTTTAGCATCTTGTGCTGGCTGAGAAGGGGTTTTTGTGTTTTGAGTGAAGAGGGAGGTTGAGTGTTTGAGTGGGTTTAGTAGGTGGAGGGGGTGGGTGAAACATCCCCTCACACCCTCTCTCACTCCCTCTCTCTCCCTCTCTCACTCCCTTCTCTCCCCTGCTCCCAGGGGGTGAGCACGAGGCTCCCCTGCCCCTTGGCCTCCTCCCTGAGCAGCGCCGGCCGCCGCCGGCCACCGCCGGCCACCGCCTGGCTGGAGCAACTCCGGCCACCTCTCCCTCTCCTTTTTTCTCTTTTCTTCTTCTTCTTCTTCTTCTTCCCCTCCTCTGGGGTCAGCACCCAGGGGGAACCCACGCCGAGCTCCCCCTGAGGTTGCTGTGACGCGGGGGACCGCCGTCGTGCCGCCGGAGGACCGCCGGAAGCAGCCTGAGCTGCTGCGGCCAGCTGCTGGAGCAGCAGCTGGCCGAGGATGGTGAGCCCCTGCCGCCACCGCCTCCCGCACCCTGGGAAGGTGAGCATTACCTCCCCCGCGACCTCCGGCGCCGCCTCTTGCTTCCCCGGCCATCGCCGTGCTGCCGGAGCGCCGCCGCAGCCGCCGCAAGCTTCGGCTTGGCAGCTTGGGCAGCTGCGGCTGTGCTAGCTCCGCCGCTGCCACCGCCAGTTGTTGCTGTCGCGGCCGCCCCCTACCCGACGTCCGGCGACGCCATCTTCTTGCCGGTGCTCGCCGTCCGGGCCGCCGCCACCGCCGTTCCTTGCCGGTGTGGGCGTAGCAGAGCCTTCCCGGAGCTAGGGCTCTCCCCTACGCCGCCGTCGCCGCACCCTGTCACCGTCTGAGGTGAGGGCTGCCACCCTTGGGTCCTCCGGCGCCGCCCCCCTGCCTTCCCGGCCGTCGCCGTGCCGCCGGACAGTCGCCGGAGCCGCCGCGGGCTCAGTGTAGGCACCTTGGGCAGCCGCGGCCTACCTTGCCCCGCGCCGCCACCGCCACCGGTTCCTGCCGCCACCTGAGGTGAGCCCCCACTTCCTCACCTCCCCCGCACTCACCCCTGGCCGCCGCCGGCCATGCTTGTCCGCCGGCAGCCGACCGGAGCTAGCTGCTCCGGCCGGGGGTCATTTTGTAGTGTTTTTGGTGTTGCGCGCTTGTTTGAGCTCTCCGTTGCCTCCCGAAGCTCGGGAAGGTGAGCACGATGATCGCGGCGACGCGCTGATCATCATGCTCACCCTGGTTTTCCATTTTGGTGGAGTATTTTGCCGCATAGCCGTTGTCGAGCCTTTTTGCCTTGTTAGCTCTGTTTTTATGGGATTTCCCGGCCTGCGACTTGCCCTGTCGCAGTGGGGCTACGAGCACGGCCTCCGTTGCGTCGTTGCCTATCCGCTGGTGCTTGCGAGAGGTGGTGCGGACGAACGGAGCGCTCGAACGGCCTAAATTATGCTTGTTTAGTATGTATGTCTCGCTGTTTTTATGCTTTTTCCCGGCTCGCGACTTGTCCTGTCGCAGCGGGGCTGTGAGCACGGTCTCCGTGACGACGATACCTATCCGCTGGTACTTGCGGAAGGTCGAGCGGACGAACGGATTGCTCGAACGGCTTAATTTAGTGCTTGTATGTATGTGTATGTTGCTTGTTTGGGGACTTTGGCGTTTGTGACAGCGTAGCGACGCTGTGGGCAGCAAGGGTAAGGTCTTGGAGACCCTGTGGACTGGTTGTCCAACCCCCTCGCCCTTCGTGTAGTTTCGGATTCGTTTCCGACGCGTTTTTCGATGAAATAATCGGCAAAACGCGCGTTTCTAGTTGTGCGACTCGCTCGCTGTTTTTGCAAGCGACTTGGCTTCGTCATTCAGCCTTGTTGGCTGTTCCTCAACGCTGTCCCGAAGTTCCGAGGACAGCGGTTGAGCGACGAAGGGTTCCGGTGCCATTTCGGCATTTTTCGGGAACCCGGGAGGCCTTTTCGGGTGCGTTTTTAGTCGTGGCACCCCGAGCTTGCGCTCGCTGTTCCAGCACTTGGTTTTACGTGTTTGGGGACAGCGAGGGACGTGTTCGATGGTTTAGTACCCCCTCGGGGGCTTGGTGTGGTTTCGGGATCGTCCCGACGGTTTTTCGGGCGATCCGTCGGGTCGGGATGTGAGAGCTTTACGTTTAGCGTCGACTTGGTAGACCTTGACCCTGTGAGTCTTTCGTAGGTCCTGTCGCGGTTCCCGAGAGCCGTCGGTGTTAGATTGGATCTTACCTACAGGTGGGTACCTCGATCCGGAGTCGGTTCAGTGGACTACGGTGATACCTTTCTATCCCTTCTTTCGCATTTCAGTTATTAGTTCACTTGACTCCCGTAGACTCTACTTATATGCCTGCTTGGATAGTAGAGTAGTTGTGGATTGCATGTTCCATGAGACGACCCAGTCGGTCGGCGGTGATCGCTCGTCATTCTGAGCGATCCTAGTTGTGGCTTGCATGTTCCTTAAGTCGACCCAGTTGGTCGGAGGTGATCGCCTGTTGTTCCGAGCGATCCTAGTTGTGGTTTATTGGTTGCTTCTCGGCTTGTTGCCGTTCTGTGGATTGAGCATTTGCATCGATCGTCACAGCTCTTCTAGCACTTCACGTACACCGCGGTCTGATCCACCGTTTGGAGGTGTTCTTTTCCGGAAAAGGGTCGTTGAGTTTGTGCCGACCCGTGAGCCTTGATGCAGTGCGTCCAGAAGGTTTATGTGCCTATAGATGAGCAGGTGACAGTGCATGGGATACGTCCCGGTGGTTTTAGATTGGGTTTACTTTGTGGTTTTCCCTTTGATGCATACTAGTTGTTTACAGTAGCACAGTTATTTCAGTTGTATGTTAGCCTCATATTTACTTGTGCTACTGTTTACCATATCTATCTTTTGTTGACCCTCGTGCCGGTGTGTACACCTCGCCTTCGTCGGCTTGCGGTACCCACTGGGAGGGGAGACATGTGTACATGTTCTCACCCCCCACCCCCGTTGCAGGTTTCAGGCGAGCAGGGTGGTGAGTGTCGGGACGCTGCGAGGCACGATTAGATAGTAGCTCTAGAGGTTCCGACTCGTGAGGCTACTTCCCCAGATTTGGTTATTCCCCTACCCCTATTTGATAGATGTGATGTGTGGTTCAGTTACCCCGTTGTAAATTCTAGCATGCTTATGTTGTGGATTCATTCTATATGCTTGTGGGATGACTGCATGCTTGGACTTGTTGATTGTATCCTTGTTTTTCAATCGTTTCGTTATCTAGCATTTCGGTTTTCTACCCCTCGTGGTAGCATCGTAAAACAAGGTTTCCGTGTGGGAAACGGTTTTCAAATGGATTTCTGATTGCTCGGTTTTGTGATTTCAAAAAGAGAGTTCTCGTGTGGAGAACAGTTTTCAAATGATTCTTGAATGTTTGAAATTAGGGTTTCAAATAAAACTTCTGGGTAAGGATCAGCTTTCTAGAATGTTTGTTGCTTGTGCATTGCATCATCCTTCGCTTAAGGACCTGCTTAGATTCATACAGGTTTAAGGACGGCTAGCTGTATGAATCTTTGGTGTCGTTGTGCTGTTGGGATGAATGAATAGTGGTTGTGATCTTGTTGTATGCTGTTGACGCCGTGCAAATACAGGGGAGGTTCTGTCCGTGTGTACAGTGGACCCTGTATTTGTGGCGGGTCTGTACGTGGCGCGGGCTAGGCTTTCAAAAAAAAAATTTAGCACGTTTTTCCGCATCCTGAACTAGCCCGGGGCGTGACAAATGTAACATAATTTTACAAGTTATCTACTATTGAGGCAAGATATATCCATTACGTACCCATCTAGTGGGTATTTTTATCTTTACAGAATATTGTGGTCCATAAGATCCATAGTTTGTCTTATCCAACTAAGGATATTATGGACTTTTCAAATACCGAATAATTAAAATTCAAATTATATTCAAGTTGTGAATTGAAGTTGAAAACAGCATACAAAATTTAATTTTTCTTAAATATAAATTTCAAATCCAAAATAAATCTTTTAGTTCAAATTCAAATTCGAATTTAAATCAAAAATTAAAATTTGGTTTTAAGATTAAAAGTACAATTAGATTAAAATTTAAAAGTTGAGTATATATTTCAAAATCAAAAGATTACATTGCAATACCAAATTCAAAAATAAAATTTAAATTTAAATTTTTTTAAGTTGGATACTAAATAGATTGGGCATTATCTAATTTGGTAAATAGCAAAATTAAATAAGGAATTTAAAATTTTAGGACACTAAAACATTTGGTATATGCTTCTAATTCTTTTCCAAAATTGTCCTATTTGATCTAAGTCGATAACCTATTTAGCAAGTTACTTTATGTAAAACTCAATCATACCCTTCACTATTTAACATCAAGATTTCAATACCTATGGTGTATTGAGGTATTCCTTAAATTTTAGCCCCTGCTTCGATGCAGGAATACCATATTCATCATATCTTTTTGATTTACTTAAGAAACACACAGCAATTGGTAGATAAGATGTGCGGTCTAATATCTAGAATAGATACTATACTTGGTCTTCAAGTTTTTTTTTTCGAATAAGATAAATTTTTTAGATGAAATATACTATTATATCGAATTATAAGTGTCAAGTGCTTCTAAAAAATCAAAAATCAAACTTTTTTGCTTCCAATCACATGACAAAATCTTCATACTAAATATATTTTCCTTGGATTTCTTATTCTGATATTAAAAAAAATATATGAAGGATTGGATGCCTTTCATTCAACCCTAGCTTGGTGATTTGAAACCCAAGATGTGAGGCTATTATTACTAGAGCGCTTGATCGTAATATTCTTAATTCTTTTTCTATTAGACACGGACTATTGGGACGTCTACCAATTAAGTACTATTTATGACTTTAAAAAGTGTAATATTCAAGTTTTTTTAATTAATCCTCATATGTAAAATCAAATAAAAATAACATTCTCATGTCTATATAGAGCAGTGCTACCTATACATTCTAAAAAGAGTGTATATCATATATCTCACCCATCCAATTAATAAGATTATTTTACTAGCTAGTCACATTATGTGACAAGTAAATCAATCTCATTAATTAAATGGATGGATATATATTGTACACCTCAAAATGGAGTGTATGGATAGCATCACAATTTTTAATTTTTATCTCCTTAGTGTGGTTTTACTTTTTAAAATTTGATTTGCACATGAAGTTTTTAAGAGTAAAGTACTTCAACTCGAGAAAGGATAAAACTGTTATAAGCGAATACTAATGTGGAGTCCGACTACTATGCTATCAATAGCACGTGCTACCAAGTTTTCTGCCGTTAGATCTACCCCTTTGATCATTTCTACCAGTTAGATCATACTATTCAACCAACTACCCACTTAACTCTAGGGGACCACTATCATCCTAACCGCACATTCCTTAATCAAGGGCCGAAAACTTGATAGCACGAATGACTTGGTGCTATTAATAGTATAGTAGCCTATTTCTACTTATGTGATACTTACAATAATACACATTCAAACATTTAAGAAGAAAAGTTAGAGTAATGCCAATAAAATATTTATAGATTTTTTTCTAAAGATGCTAAGTACGGAATTTTTTTTTTGAAAAAAAACATCAAAACTTAGGAATTTACATGATTAGATAAAAAAATTGGAGGCCGCTTTGAAATTATCTGAAAAATTAGGAACTTATATAAAAAGTTACCCTAGAATTAGTGGAAAGGCTGAAGAGCTAGGCATTTACTTCACTGTAATACTACATTTTGCATAGAATCTATTTATACCTATATATTAATCTCCAAAAAAACTTGCCACATGGCAGCGTTTTCTTTATTGTTGAGTGTGGGTTCCATCTACCAGTAATTTTTGCATTGGGCCGAATCGGTCCACATGGTTCTCTTTTTTTGCTTTAAACCAACCGCTCCACATGTTTTCCTCTTTCTTTCCTCGAAGTGAACTAAGGCAAGAACCCCACCTTGCCACTATGTATTGAACCGAATTGTGACGCCCCAACTTCCCAGGGGGTCACCCATCCTAGGACTACTCCCGTCCTAGCACGCTTAACTCTCTCAACCTCTTCGGCCTTGCCACCGCCGAAAATGCTTAAGCCGGGTTGAGAGTTTAGCCCTATTATATCTCATATATAGGACTAATCTGGGGTCTCACAATCTCCCCCCCTTTAAGCCCTGACGTCCTCGTCAGGCTCAGACTCACAAGTACCAGGCGATGTGAGACGTCTCGCTAGCCTGTCATTCAGACCCGGCTCAGCCGAGACCCATCTCACACTTCCGGCTGGTAATTGGCTCTGATACCAACTGTGACGCCCCAACTTCCCAGGGGGTCACCCATCCTAGGACTACTCCCGTCCTAGCACGCTTAACTCTCTCAACCTCTTGGGCCTAGCCACCGCCCAAAATGCTTAAGCCGGGTTGAGAGTTTAGCCCTATTATATCTCATATATAGGACTAATCTGGGGTCTCACACGAATTCTTTCCTTTCTTGAACTGATTCGTTGATCATCTTCCACTTCCTTGAGCCGTTTCTTTTCTTCGTCGAATCGAAGCGTCCTCCCAATGGAAATCAAGGCACGATACTTTATCATTCTCCCTCCCCTCACCGCCGCTTCTTCCATTGTTGTTTTCTCTTCCTTCATTACCATTTCCTGTGCTGGAATAATCCACTTCGTGAATATCGATGTTCTCTGATCTATTCTTGACGGTCGAAGCATTTTACAGTGTCGTTTCCTATACCCTACTCGTAGTTTCCTCTGTTGTATTCACGGTATATCATATGCTTCCAGTTCTTTGCATGTTTGTCCATTTGCTTCCATCTTCGTGGCTATATAATAACACCTCTAATATCCTTTTTTCTGCGTATGGTATCCCAATCCTTTTTTGCAGGTAAGGTATGGAGTTCTTTTGCTGCTTTCCCTTTTCAGTCTTCTCTACCAAAGCTCTAAACTTTTTCAATTTAGATTTAGTTGCTACTTTGTTTGATCGCATCCTGCATTAACTATTTTTTTCTTTTTAATTAACGCTATTATTTTTTCTCAGAAAACTGATGATGATTTAGTGTGTTTGTTTTACGTTTGTTTGCTGTTGTCTTACATTCGTGCTATTGAAAGTCGTGATGCAACTCCGTGTTCCTGCAAACTCTTAATTTTAGTGGTTTTATACTTACATGAAAAGATTGAATGTATTGTCTATTTTTATACTGCGTTTGCTTTGGATGTCCACATTCTCCCAGGAAACTGACGACGATTCAGTGTAGTTGTTTTGCGACTGTTTGTTATTGCCTTACTTCCGTGCTACTGTTAGTCCTAATGCAACTTTGTGCTCCTGTAAGCTATTAATTTTAGTGGTTTTTCTATTTACATGAAAAGAATGAATGTATTGCTTATCTTTACGCTGTTTTTTCTTTAGATATCTGCATTACCTATTTTTCTCCCTTTTTAATTAACTCTATTATTTTTTACTTGGGAAACTGACCAAAATTGTGTGCAGTTCTGTTACGTCTGTTTGTTATTGTCTGTCTTACTTCCGTTCTACTGTAAGTCCTAATATAACTCTGTGCTCCTAAAAAGATTGAATGTATTGCCTATTTTTATACTGTTTTTACTTTGGATGTTCTTTAATTAGAATTTTATTGTCTATTAAGATTTTTCTAAATATGTGTAATTTTTTCTGCAGTAAACTGACTACGATTTAGTGCGATTGTTCTACGTATGTTTACTGTTAGGCCTTGGTTCTGTGCTACTGTAAATTCTAATGCAACTAATTTGTGCTACTGAAAAGATAGAATATAATGCCTAATTTTTCACTGCTTTTGCTTTCGATTTGCTTTAATTAGAATTTCATTGTGGATTCTAGTTAACAATGTTCTTCTTTCCACAGAAAACTGATGAGATTTAGTGCGGTTCTACACCTATTTGTTGTTGCCTTACTTTCGTGCTACTATAATTTCTAAAATAACTCTATAATTAATCCTGTAAGCTCTTAATTTTAGTGGTTTCTTGCTTAAATTAAAATGATTGAATGTATTTTCTATTTTTATATTATTTTTGCTTTGAATGTCCGCATTACCTATTTTATTTTCTTTTTAATTAACTTTTTTATTTTTGTCTTAGGAAACTAACGACGATTTGGTGCGGTTGTTTTACGTTTGTTTGCTATTGCCTTACTTTCGTGCTACTGTAAGTCTTAATGCAACAATGTACTCCTGAAAAGATTAAATGTATTGTCTATTTTTACACTACTTTTGCTTTGAATGCTTTTTAATTATAATTTTATTGTTTACTAAATTTTTTCCAAACATGTGTAATTTGATGTAGTATGTGTATCGCTATTTCTCTTCATCTCATCTTTTCTCTTCTTTTTGGATTGATAAATGATAAAAAAATTTGTGCACATTTTATATTCTAGATTTTTTAAAGAAAATTTCTACCTTCGCACGTGTCCCTACACTAGTAAATATACCATACCTGAAGTTTTAATGAGTAATTTTTCTTATCTATATACTATCTACTTTTAATCGGATGGAGTCGGGTTCAGAATATCAAACAGTTTGGACATCTTTAGAATACCCCAAAATAGTTGTCATATGATGAGGATTCTTTTTAAAAAAAAACTACCTAAAGTAAATAATAAAAGTTAAAAATCTATCTAAACAATTAAAATGTTAAACCTTCTTTGGCATCGTTGTCTTCTTTTATTTTTTTTAACATTAACTCTATATTAACTTTTTGACACTAATTCTATATAATTTAATATTAAGGCAGAAGAAATATATTATTTTTATCATTATTGATTTGCTTGTAATATATTCTGGTTAACTGATGGATGACAAATTTTTAAATTTTTTTTAAAATAAAATAAAAATTACTTCTAAAATTTTTCTTTTTGGTTGAGAAACACATTGGATAAATAAACTGTAGTCAATTTACCATTCCCTCTAATATTAGTTTACATAAAAGTTTTGTTTATAAAAGTTTTTTTACAAAAAATAATGTCAAATAAGATTTTTTGGTAAAGTTTGGGAGGCCAATGTTACAATTTATCTTAGGAAAATACTATATGTATACCTATATAAACATATAAATCTTAGAAATAGAGTTTTCTATATGATTCACACCTAATTTATAATTTTATAGATATATAGATAGGATTACTCTTTGTCTTATAACAAATTACTAAAACTACTCTATTAATATGATATTATTGACCAAGGCAACAAAAATGTTTCTGCCCTTTTCTTTTGCTGCGGACGGGGATGTTATATGGAGATAAAGGAGTGATGGAGAGCAGCAGGTGTAGGGGTGAAAGCCATGGAACATATACAGTTATTTGATGAAATTATATCGGCCGAAAACCGGACTCAGATACAACCGGATATTTTTTGGATTCGAATACGGATAGAATATATATTTAGATATTATTCGAATAATATATATATATATATATATATATATATATATATATATATATATATGATATGAATAATGAAATTAGAATTAGCAATAATGTAACTACAATTTCACATTTATGTTCAAATTTTTAAATATTTATATTTGGTTGAATTAAATTTAAGATTTAACAAACACAGATATAATTTTTTACATTAAATGTATAATAAATACAAAAAATCATCTCATTTTTTCACAAGCATATATTACCTTTTCACAGAAAATAATGGCCAATTTGCATAAAAAATCCACTAGTTTTGCGATTTGGTAAAAGTGGACCACTATTTTGGATTTTGCAGATTTGGGCCGGATTTTCTCTTTCTTGTTTTCCTTTCTTTTTTATTTCTTTTCGACTCTCCTCCACCACCTCCGCGGCCCTCCGCGACGGTAATGAGGGCGGCGCTGCCTCCTCTTCCTTTGCCTCCGCCTCTGCCGGCGCCAGCACCGACGTTGGCGCCGGAGGAGAAGAACTCGGAGCCGCCTCCGCCTCCGCCGACGCCGGTGCCGGAGGAGGAGAACTCAGAGTGGGCGCGGGTGAGGGCGGAGTGGACGGAAGCGATGAGATCGTGGCTGAGGAGGTGCTCGCCGCACGTGAGGGTGAGGACGAAGACGCGCCCATCTCCAAGGAGCAGAAAAAGATACAAATGGTAAAAAAAAGAATAAAAGTAAAAAAAATAAAAAAAATTCTCCTTGAAAGACCATTATATATCGTCACTGTTACAAAAAAGGTCAAAAATCAGAGAAGAATGAAGAAAAAGATGAATGTGGCATTGTTAAAATAAAGTTGCACTGTTTCATAAGAAAATTACACTGTTTGAGATGAATGCTACACTCTTTGAGATGAAAATTATACTCTTTGAAATGAAAGTTGCACTCTTTCGATAAGAGTTATACTGTTTCAGAAAAAATTGCACTCTGCCTTCCATGGTGACCACCTTCGCCAGCACGAGCCTCTCCACGCCGCGCGCTGCATCGGAGCTCGTCCTGGAGGGGCTCGGGGAGGCGCCCTGAGCGCGAGCCTCTCCACCTCACGCGCCGTGTCGGAGCTCGTCTTGGAGGGGCTCGGGGAGGCGCCTCCGCGGCCCTCGGCGACCGTAACGAAGGCGGCGCTACCTCCACTTCCTCCGCCTCCGCCTCCGCCTCCGCCTCCGCCTCCGCCGGTGCTAGTACCGACGTTGGCGCCGGAGGAGAAGAACTCGGAGCCACCTCAACCTCCACCGATGCCGCCATCAACGCCGGCGCCGGAGGAGGAGAACTCGAAGTGAGTACGGGTGAGGGCAGAGCAGACGGAAGCGATGAGGTCGTGGCCGAGGAGGTGCTCGCCGCCCGTGAGGGTGAGGACGAAGACGCACCCATCTCGAGGGAGCGAAAAAAGATACAGAGGGTAGGAAAAAAAGAATAAAAAGTTAAAAAAAAATTTCTCCTTGAAAGACCATTATATATCATCGCTGTTACAGAAAAGGCCAAGAATCAGAGAAGAATGAAGAAGAAGATGAAGGTTGCACTGTTAAAATAAAAGTGCACTGTTTCACAAGAAAATTGCATTGTTTAAAATGAACGTTGTATTCTTTGAGATAAAAATTATATTCTTTGAAATGAAAGTTGCATTCTTTCGACAACAGTTATACTGTTTTTAGAGAAAATTGCATTCTACCTTCCATGGCGACCCCTCTCGCCAGCGCAAGCCTCTCCACCCCGCGCGTCGCGTCGGAGCGCTGAAACCCGGAGACGACCCACCTCCCCCGTGTGAGGCTCGCCCTACTCCCACGCGGCAACGGAGTGCCGCCACTGCCACTGTCACCACCACCGTCGGCGCCATGTTCAACAAGATTATTGAGCGCGGCGGCCTTAAGGTGCCCAAATCTGAGTCCTCCTCTGTGACGCCCCAACTTCCCGGGGGTCACCCATCCTAGGACTACTCCCGTCCTAGCACGCTTAACTCTCTCAACCTCTTGGGCCTAGCCACCACCCAAAATGCTTAAGCCGGGATAAGAGTTTAGCCATATTATATCTTATATATAGAACTACCTGGGGTCTCACAATCCCCCCCCCCTCCCTTTAAGCCCTGACGTTTTCATCATGTGAGACTCGTCTCGCTAGCCTAAACTGACTTTGTGGTGAGCCGCGCTCCATCCACAACAGTCAACAGCATGAGAGCCTCGCCCTCCCCGCTGTACAATCCTGGCTCAGCCGAGACTCATCTCACACTTCCGGCTGATAATTGGCTCTGATACCAACTGTGACGCCCCAACTTCCCAGAGAGTCACCCATCCTAGGACTACTCCCGTCCTAGCACGCTTAACTCTCTCAACCTCTTAGGCCTAGCCACCACCCAAAATGCTTAAGCCGGGATAAGAGTTTAGCCCTATTATATCTTATATATAGGACTACCTGGGGTCTCACATCCTCCCTCGACCCTTCCTCCTTCTTTCCCTTCGTGTCGCTCGTCTCCAACAACCACGCCTCCCGCTCCACCACCGCCGCCGTTGCCGCACCCCCGCTCTCCCCGGCCTCCTCCTCCGTCGCCATCACTGCCGCCGCATCATCTCAGCCGCCGCCTCCACCGCTTCCGCCGCCACACCAGGGGCATCAGGGTGGCCACGGCGCCCACCAGGTGTTTGAGATGGAGCCTTTCCCCTTCCTCCGCGACGTGCCCGCACCGGAACGCCCCGCGCTCTTCCTTTGCAAGCTCTGGATCTGCTCTTTCCTCTTCAACTTCTCCGACCCCCTCGGCTCCTCGCACGAAAAGGAGGCGAAGCGTCAGACCTTGCACGAGCTCATCGAGTTCATCCAATCCGGCTCCTCGGGACGCCTCCCTGAGACCCTCTAGGACGAGCTCCGACACGGCGCGCGGGGTGGAAAGGCTCACGCTCGGGGCGACTCCCCGAGCCCCTCCAAGACGAGCTCCAACGCGGCACACAAGGTGGAGAGGCTCGCGCTGGCGAGGTGGTCGCCATGAAAGGTAGAGTGCAATTTTTTCTGAAACAGTGTAACTTTTGTCGAAAGAGTGCAACTTTCATTTCAAAGAGTATAATTTTCATCTCAAAAAGTGCAACGTTCATCTCAAACAGTGCAGTTTTATTTTTACAGTACAACATTCATCTTCTTCTTCTTCTTTCTCTGATTTTTGCCTTTTCTGTAACAACAACAATATATAATGGTCTTTCAAGAAATTTTTTTTTTATTTTATTTTTTTACTTTTTATTCTTTTTTTTTCTACTCTCTATATCTTTTTCCGCTCCTTGGAGATGGGCGCGACTTCGTCCCCACCCTCACGGGCGGCGAGCACCTCCTCGGCCACGATCTTATCGCTTCCGTCCGCTCCGCCCTCACCCTCGCCCACTCCGAGTTCTCCTCTCCGGCGCCGGCGGAGGCGGAGGCGGAGGCGGCTTCGAGTTCTTCTTCTCCGTCGCCGATGTCGGTGCCGGCGCAGGCCGAGACCGAGGCGGAGGTGGAGGAAGAGGAGCCAGTGCCGCTCTCGTTACCGTCGCTGAGGGTCGCGGAGGTGGTGGAGGAGGGTCAGAAAGAAAACAAAAAAAAACGAAAGAAAAAAAAAGGAGAGAGAAAAGGGAATAAAAATATTTTGGTCAGTTTTCTGAAAATTCGGCTTGAATCTGCCAAATTCAAAATAGTGGCCCACTTTTGCAAAATCGCAAAACTAGTGAATTTTTTTTGCAAATTGGCCAAAAATAATCAAATTTTTATTTATCTCCTCATAAGTAGCAATTATGCCCCTTTATCTTTCCAAAAAAAATACAATTGAACCCTCCTTATCTCCCCACACATAGTAGCAATCAAATAATCTAAAACTATTTTTTTACATACCTGAAATCTTGAAAGTAAAATAACGAAACAAGAGAATAGATTATTGGAATCAGATAAACAAAAAAATAAAATATTAAAAATTAATATTATAATTTAACTTATTACTAAAAAATATAATATATTAAAAATTTGAATATTCGTATTCACATTTATTTTTTTCGAATATTCTCTATAATTTTAATTCTCGAAATTTATATTCGTATTAATATTCATTTGAATTCGAATATTTTTGGGGCAATTGCTTATATACCCCTCAAAAGTTTCCGACTTTCTGATTTACCCCTCCTAGAAGGCTAATATTAAAAATACATTTTTTACATTCCAACCTATTTCAAATATATCCCTAGAGTTAAATTCTGTTAATGAACCGTTAGCAATAGCTGTTATCTCTGTGAAATTATTATTTTGCCCTTTCAAATATACCCTTCTACCATCACCGACTTTTCTTATTTGCCCTTAAGTTAGGGGCACAAGAATTATTTTGATTTTTGGTCTTTTCAAATATACCCTTCTACCATCACCAACATTTCTTATTTGCTCTTAAGTTAAGGACAAAAGAGGTATTTTGATTTTTTTTTACCTCTGATAGATATTTAACTCACGTTTAACCCAAGTTAATTTAACGAGTGATAATTCCAAAGGTATTTTTGAATAACGGATGAACATATGAGGAGTATATTGGAAAGAAAAAAAAGGTAGGGGTAAATGAGATATTTTCGAAGTTTTGAGGGGTATATAGATAATTATCCCAATATTTTTTATTCGAATACAAATAACATTATATATGAATGTAAATATTTTAAAATAATAAGAATCCAGCTACTATTCTTTTAGGAGGACGGAGACCTTCGTCATCCTAAGTCGTTTTAGACGATAGCGATTTCGAATCGATGATCGGAACCGTTAAAGTTGATATAAAGTATTTAAAGTATCTAGAAACTAAATTTCATGAATTTTAAAATTTATTTACGTAGTGATCAAAAGATCACAAAATCGATAATTTTTTACGGTCTATATGAGCCGTTTGTTTGTTTAACAGTGTAGAACAATCCAAACATCTTTAATTTCTGATAGAAAAAATATTTATACTATTTAGATAACATTTGATAAGTCCGATCATGTATTGAAAAAGTGTACCATATATTTTCATAAGATTATTCGTTTTTTATCGTTTATTTTTCGACTCTTCAATAAACCTGATAACGAATTTTAAAATTTATAAAATTTAGTTTCTAGATGTTATAAATACTCTAAATCAACGTTAATAATTCCGATCATCGATTCGAAATTTTTATCATGTAAAATGATTCAAGAGGACGAAAATCTCCGTCCTCCATAAAAGATAGGGATAACTTCAAATACCACCCCTGTGATTTCGTACTTTCTCACTTTAGTGTCATGTGGTTTAAAACGTATCAGTTTAGTACCCTGTGGTTTGGCTATTCTTTTTTTGTTATATTTTCGTTAATTTTTTTGTTAAATTAATGAGAAAGTTAAAACTACAGGATAGTAAAGTGAATATTCGATAAACCATAGGTGGGATATTTAAAGTTTTTTCTGTATAATTTAACGAAAAAATTAGCAAAAGATAACAAAAAAAGAGAATAACCAAACCACAGAATACTAAAGTGATACGTTTTAAACCACAGAGCACTAAAGTGAGAAAGCACGAAACCACAAGAATGGTATTTAAAGTTATCCCTAAAAGATAATAGCTGGACTCTTATTAAAAATATTATTTTCTCAGTTTTCATCCGAAAGTGGGCGGGTTTGGAGGACGATCGTGCGGTGCGGTCAGTAATTTTGCATTGATGACGAGCCAGCTGTAGCTGTGTCTGAAATGGCCCGTCGCTGTCTGATCAGCTCTTTTTGTACTACTACTTTCACAATCTCTTCTCACTAACGTAGTTGGTTATAATACAAAGGCTACAAATTACTTTTGTTTTTTCCCCTCGGCCAATGAGCAACGTGATATTTTCATAGCTAAATTATAATTTGTGTGGTTGGAAAAAATTTATTATCCAAGGGCAATTGCTTATGTACCCTTGAAAATTTTCCGATTTTTTAATTTATTTTTTTTAGAAGGCTAATATTAAAAATATTTTTTTTACGTTCCAAGTTATTTCAAATATATTTGTAGAGTTAAATTCTGTTAATAAAATGTTAACAATAGCTGTTATTTCTGTAAAATTACTATTTTATCCTTTCAAATATACCCTTCTATCATCATCAACTTTTTTTATTTGCCTTTTAATTTAAGGGCAAAAATAGTATTTTGATTTTTAATTTTTTCAAATATATATTTCTACCATCACTAACTTTTCTTATTTGCCCTTAAGTTAAGGGCAAAACAGGCATTTATATTTTTTTAACTCTGGTAGATATTTAACTCACGTTTTAATCCAAGTTAACTTAACGGATGGTAACTGCAGAAATATTTTTGAATAACGGAGAAACATATGAGGAGTATATTGGAAAGAAAAAAAAGAGTAAGAATAAATAAAATATTTCTAAAATTTTGTGGAGTATATAGGTAATTTGCCCTATTATCTACGATGAAGGGGCATAGCACGTCACTAATTTAACAAAGAGTTTTTAAAAAATAAACATAAGAAGAAAAATTATAGAATACTCAAATAATATAAGTAAAAGCTAGTAATTAAAGTGTCATCCTCGCATATCTAATATTCCGTCGAAGTGTATTGTTTTTGTATAAAATTTTTGTTCTAGAGAAATTTTTCTGTGAATAATCAGTAAATAACAACTATATTGACGTAATGGCATGACAAATCAATCTGACTCATTGTGTGGTGGGATAATATTTTTTTTGTTTGTTTGTAGTTTCATTTATTTAAATCAAATCCAATTTGATATTTAGATCTCTATTTTTTAACCCCTTTTTTTGGTCTATGAGTGAAAATGGTTGTGTTTGATGGTATGTATACATATAATTCTGTTTATCCAATTAACTCTTTTAAGTTTCTGGTAAATGCAAGCCACCAGAGCACAAGTACGGTTCTCTGAGTTTAAGCTCGTCTTATTTACTACTACGTAGAGTTTCAAACAAATCTATTTGTTTTCAAGTGGTAATGGAACTACTCACGAATAACCAATTCCATCAAAAGAAAATGAGAGAAAAGAAAAGAATAAAAATGGACAAAATACATTTTTCTCCGCTTGTTTGGACTAAGAAAGAAAATAAAAGAAAATATTTTTCTTTCCTTTTATTCCAATTATTAGAGGCAAAAAAATTGACCACTATGAAAAATCATTTTCTCTTTGTTTCTCTCCATTTTTCTTCTTTTTCTCTCCTCAATTTTTCTCTCCTAACATTCTTTAATTTCTCTCCTTTTCTCTTCATGCAAACATGTAAGAGCTCTTAATTATATGAACTATAGTTAATTATGAGTTGCTGAATAACGACAAAAAGATAGCTTTTACACTATGTATCACGAATACTTTTCTAAGTCTCGCGTATTCGTGTCGGACACGCGCGTGTCCGATGTGGACACTTCTTCGACGCGCGTTCAATATCAATCCATAGCGCATACAACTAAAAAATATATATATACATATTTTTATCTTAGTTTTTTTATACATATATAATATAAGATGATAAATATTTTAGCTTTTTGATGAATGTATATAATTTTTTTTGACAACATAAATAAATTATGTATGGCGAAGAATTTTTTTTCTTAAAATATATGAACTATCAATAAAAATTTTACATTCGTATAAGAAATATAACAATATTTTACCAAATTTAATATTTTATATATAATAATTAAAAATATATTATTATATTAATAATATTATATTTTATTAGCGGTGTCCATGTTCTAATTTTTTGAAAGCTGCCGAGTCGCGGTGTCCGAGTCGTATCGTGTTTCGTGTCCCATGTCAGTGTCCGTGACGCCTATCTTCCACGTAACGAAAAATTTAGAGTTTCTTAAATGCAGTTGCTAAATTGCTGTACTCTTAACGTTTCTTGATCAAGAAGAAAGAAAATTGATTTTCATGTATGGAAAGATTGTTCAATTTATACTCTTAACTCTTCATATTGTTTTCCCTCATATTTAACGCACGCAAAAAAAAGTTAATAAATAAAGATTTCACAATCTTTTTATTAATTTTTAATGTCAAATATGCTAAGTTTTTCAACGATTCAGATCATCAATTCAGATATATACCAGGGACGAATTTTAAAAGTAAGGATACTCTAACATTGACAAGGCACCAAACTAGGATTATGAAAGGGCCAAGCCTGCTTGAATAACCTAAAAAAGGCCTAGATTAATAGAACAATTTTTTTTTTTTTTTTTTTATGGGCTTTTGATTTGCGAAAATTGGGTTCGTTTATTTGCCCAACTGCTGCAGGCAATCTTTAGAAATCAACAGTGGCGCTCCTGATATTGGCCCAAATGATATCGGGAACAATCTAATTCTATTTGGAGGTAATTGCTTATATATCTTTGAAAAGTTTAAGACTATTTTATTTGCCCTCTTTAGAAGGCTAATGTAAAACTTACTCTTTTAACGTGCCAAATTATTTTAAAGGATTAATTGTATACAGCTCTTTGTAAATATAGCGAATTGCAAATATATCCATACAAAGTTCAACTTTCTTATGTTATCACCGACCGTCTCTAGCGCAAGTGGCAAAGGGCTTGGTGGTTGGTACCCGAGGTCCCGAGTTCGAATCCTAGTTGATTCACATTTTCAGCTAAGTTTATTTCTAAAAGAAATAAACGAAGCGGGTAGCGTGCTACCTTTTCTCTCAAAAAAAAAAAAAAAGCAAAAGTTCTAATATTTTCAAATTGCAAAAGTCCTAATGTTTAAGACTTTTGCAGGGATAACATAAGAAAGTTGAACTTTGTAGGGATATATTTGCAATTCGCTATGTTTTACAGGAAGCTATATGCAATTAACTCTATTTTAAATATACCCTAAAGTTAAATTCTGTTAAGAACAACTGTTATCTTTATGAAATTATTATTTTACTCTTTCAAAAATACTTTTCTACCGTCACCAACTTTTCTTATTTGCCCTTAAGTTAGAGGCAAAAGAAGTATTTTGATTTTTTGCCCTTTCAAATATAACCTTCTACTGTCACCCACTTTTTTTATCCCACTTTTTTTAACTCTGCTAGAAATTTAATCCGGATTTAATCCGAGATGACGTAATGGGTACTAACAATGAGATTATTTTTGAATAACGAATAAATACACGTGGAATATATTTGAAATAAAAAAAAATGGAGTAAGTAAGATATTTCAGAAGTTACTTTGGTTTGACCCTATTTCGAGATGTAATAGTTAGGCCTCCAACTGTAGGTTCAATTGCAGTATGTAGATGCATATGTAGCGAACCAAACAAAGTTTTTAGATTTATCCAGATAGTTGCACTTAGAATGCATCTTTAGTTGCAAACAACCAAAGAGTTAACACCCGCAGAGATATACTTTTTGTTTTCGTGTTGTGATCCTAAAAATTATATCATAACTGTAATCTATTCAAGAGATATCTTTTACAAAAATGAATAGAATATTTTCCAATGACGCTTTATCACTATATGTAATATATTCTTTCTACAATTCTAAATAGAGCCTTAACATTCTTTCATTAATGCACGACAAATTAGAAAAAAAAACTCTATTATTATTATTATTATTATTATTTATTTTTTTTGCAAGTGATGAGCCCAAGATTATGTAAAAAGTGAATTTTAAATTTTCAAAAATTTCCAAATAATTTTAAGAATTTTTTTAAGAATTTTAGAATTTTAGAAATTACGTAGAAATATTAGGAAATAACTGATAAATGGGTAAAAATTGCGCAAATTATAAGAAAATTAGAAAATAAAATTTAGAATAAAAATAAGAGAAATAAAGAAACGAAAGAAATAGGAGGAAGAGAAAAAAAAAAAGAAGAATTTTAAAGAAAAATAAATATTTGCCAGCACACACAGCGATAAAAAAAAGAAGAAGAAGATAACACTATGACTGTAATAACTGATCCGTTAAGGTTAATTTGGATTAATTAAATTATATTTGGATTTAATTCGGATTTAAATCTATTAGAGATGGAAAACCTAATGGGATTACGAGAAATAAAGTTTATAAATAAGGATAAACAGGTTAAGCCTCCAATTAAAAAGAAAAACAAAAATCCTAAACCTTAAGAAAAGAGAAAAGAAAAATACTTGGACGGCGATTTATCCTAAACCTTAAGAAAAGAGAAAAGAAAAATACTTGGACGGCGATTTAGGGTTAGCATGGTGGGGAAGAAGAAGAAGATGGGATAGAGTTAATTCAAATTTTGGGTGATGAAATAATGCCAATAGAAAATATGACAATATTTATATATTTTTTATGAATTCTTTTTTTTTTTTTGAGAGAAAGGTAGCATGCTACCCGCTTCGTTTATTTCTTTAGAAATAAATTTAGCTGAAATTGTGCCATTTGCCACTTGTGCTAGGGACGGTCGGTATGAGAAAAATTATTTTTTATGAATTCTTAAAAATACTTTTCTGAGTAAAATTATATGAGAAAACAACTGGTTTATGGGTTTTACCGTGGACAGTTATGTTAGAATTTGGGGCAACCTGAGGAATTAATATGCTGCAGGGGCTGTTGTACAGTTTTGCGGGAATTCAGGATAAAAACATAAACTGGTTGTAACTTTCTTGTTTTAACTCTGATTTACACCGACCGTTCCTAGCGCAAGTGGCAAAGGGCTTAATGGTTGGTACCCGTAGTTCCGAGGTCGAATCCTAGTTGATTCATATTTTCAGCCAAGTTTATTTCTATACGAAATAAACGAAGCGGGTAGCGTGCTACCTTTCTCTCAAAAAAAAAAACTCTGATTTACACGATTTTTTCGGCTATGGTTTATAATTCATTATATCGCAAAATTAAATTTTTGATGATGAAATTAATGACTAATTAATTAGTGGTTTTGGGATTCATTTGCCGTAAATATGTCTTGGGACATCGTTGGGGCAGCAGGCAGGCATTGATATATGATAATTAGAAATTGAAATTGAAGTTAGTAGACTATTTAATACATTTATTGTTATAATTTGTGACTATTATGCATGCATATACTTTATTGTTTATATTATTGGACATGAAATTAGAAATTAGAAATTAGAAAAAACTAATAAAATTAAATAGAAATAACTATCAATTGATAGCGATTTTGGGACTCCCTGGGGAGTGTGTGTAACATGACTTTCATTTTTGGGGCTCCCATGGTTTGTACTAACATTATTATTTTTTTTTAATTTTTTAGAGAAAGGTAGCACGCTGCCCGCTTTGTTTATCTCTTTTAGAAATAAACTTAACTGGTACAAACACTATTAATTAAAGATATTAATTATAGGACTCTGTGTGAGAACATGCTCAATGAGACTTATTATATTTGGAGCTCCCAGGATTTATATACGCACACTATTGAAGCTCAGATCAAATAAAAAGAAATATGAATAAAAAATTATTAAATAAGTGGGACTCTTATTTTGTTCTATGCCTAAGGTTTATATTTTCGCATTTATTTCACTCGCAAATTTTGTTGAGCATCAGCTCACTCATGTATAATTCTGCTATGACAGGTTTGAAATTTCACGGGACAAACATGCGTTGAGAATTCTGCTGTGATAGGTTTGAAATTTCAGGGAACTGGCATGCGCTGAGAGGAGACACAATAGTTAGATTTTCGAAATATTTCTTGATTTAGTTTATTTATTGAACTTTGTTTACGAGGATTATGAATTGAAATAACTTATTTAATTTTTGGATAACAGTAGTGGATTTATATATAGTGCTAAACTCTCGAGTTATTTAATTTAATTACTTTAGTTAGTTTTAGTAAATTATTTCATAATTAATGCAATTTGTGAATGTTTGGAAATATTATTAGGTATTTCATGTTTATGGGTTAAACCGTGAATGTGTGGTTCGAGCCCGACCGATTGGAGGCATGACAATGACCGCAGTCAAATTATGAAAAATTAAATTTTACTTTATCATAACTCATCTTTAAAATTATAGGCTGTGTTTGGTTGGGGGGTTAAGGGTGGAATAAAGGGTTTATTCCACCCTTATCCCCCAAACACAAAAAGGGATTGGTGGGAACACTAGTTCCCACCCCTTAACGGGCTATTCTAGAATAGCCCGTTAAGGGGTGGGAACTAGTGTTCCCACCCCAGGTGGAACAAGCTGGGATAGCCCAGCTTGTTCCACCCGTGAAGAGAGAGAGAGAGAGAGAGAGGGGGAGAGAGAGAGAGAGAGAGAGAAAATTTTATTTATTATAAAATTTAATTTCGGAAGTTTAAATTTTAAAATTTATAATTTTTAAATTTACAAAATTAAAAGTTAAGTTTTAAATTATTTAATTTAAAATATGATGAAGTAAAAATTTTTTATTTTTAGAATTTGATATTTTTTATTTTTAAATTAAAATTTTATCTTAAATTTAAAGTTTAAAATTTAAAAATTTTACTTTTTTTTAAAATTGTACATTTGAGATTTTAAATTTTAAATTTTAAATTTAATTTTTAAACTTTAAATAACAGTTTATATTTTAAATTTTAAAATATAAATATAAAATATAAAAATTTAAATTTTAAATTTTAATATATAGAAAGGGATAATATTATTAATTTTTATTTATAACTACCCACTTTAATTCTTATTCCATCTTACCTAACCAAACGCTATTTTTCTTATTCTCAGGAATAATCTACTTTTCATCCAAACGCAAAATTGATTTAATCCCCGCTTATACCTCAATTTATACCTATCCCTGGAATAGTCACTTTTTACTTATCCCCGAACCAAACGATACCATAAAGTATAAGTTATATTTCTAACTTTCAAAATATATTCCTACTTTAAATCCTATTCTAAATAAAATCTCAAGATATTAGGAACTTTTCTAATTTCGATATATCTAATCCTAATCCAAAACTTTCAAGACCATATTTCTAACTTTTATAAATTTATTCTGTATAGGAAATCTTAAATTTTTTTTTAAAAAAATTCTGAAACAAATTAATAAATCTTCTAGCTAAGTTTATTTTTAGGTAAATTCATTTCTAAAAAAAGAACAAAGCGGGTATCCTTATATATCTATATTATTGTAATGTCAAGGCTCCTTAATTGTAAATGAAATTTTCGCTTTCTCACTCTATTTCCTATTCAAAGGATACTTTACACATTGTTTAGAACAAAATTAAAATAGAATTCAATGAATTTAAATTAGAGAAATTCACTGGAAATTTTTTGGAAATGAAATTTTCTGGTTAGAATAATTTTGAGTTAAATTGAATTTCTTTTCATTTTATTGTTTAGAAAAAGATGCGAAACCATTTTTGTTTGTTTAGCTCCTTTCGTTTGAGCTTTGTTATACGAGAGAGATAATAAGTTATATTCGAAAATGTATTTTTGGGTTATTCTTTTTTTTTGAGAAAAAGATAGCACGCTACCCGCTTTATTCATTTAACAAATAAATTTAGCTACAGAGGTTGAGGCAACGCGGCCTAAAAAAATATTGAAGGCAGCCAAAACAAAAAAAGACAAATAAAAAGAAAAATAAAAATAAAAAATGGTAGAAAAATTGATAATTCTACTCAATAAAAATCAAGTCACTAAGAGCTACAAAACTCAGTCCATTCCCTACTCAAGTCTCGGATTCGTTTAATAGTCAAAAAAGGGTCAAATGATTGGTTCCAAAAAATTATGTTATTTCTTTCCTGCCAGATCATCCACCAATATGTTGCGACCTTGATTAGATCCCTCGCTGCTGCCTCTTGGCGGCGGTCCCCAGCCAGAAGCTCCCAAACCCTCCTGACCTCCATCCCAAGCCCTGGGATGTGCCTATCTTCTAGGATGCTGTACATAAAAAATTTGCTGATTACGCATCCGACAAGCAGATGATCAACAGCCTCTATATCATTGCCGCACACTGTTGATTCCCGGACCAGCCTCTTTTGAGTAAGTTGTCAACCGTAGGTAGGCACTTCTTAAATGCTAACGAAATAAAAATTCTAACTTTAGATGGTATTTCAACTCCCAAACTTTCAGCAAAAGAAAATCTCGAACTCCCCCATCTCGGATCAGTACCTATACCGACTTAACGGTGAAACACCTTCCTGCATTCCATCTCCATCGAATTTCATCAGGCCTGTCTGAAATATGGAAACTTGAAAGGAACTCGTTGAATTATCTGATTCTGCAGTCACCCCTCGACATCCCGACCCTAGCTCCTCGTAGAATTTTTCTCCATCTCCAACCTTATAGTGAGCGACAATCCTTGATTAAAAGTTCCTTCATAGCTACTTTCTCGTAAATGTCGAAAAAAAGAGTCTTCAGAGAAGCGTCACCACACCACCTATCAGACCAAAAGTCAATAGACCGTCCGTCGCCGAGATCAAAGCATGTGCCACTTTTAAAGATATCTTTAGTAGAAAGCACACTCTTCCACCATTGTGAAGCAGGTGGAAACGTCCTTCCTTCACTTAGGCTTCGTTTGGTTCGGATAGAAGTAAGAACTGCTTATTCCAGAGATATGTACAAATTTAGATATAAGCGAGAACTAGACTAATTTTGCGTTTGGATGAAAATTATATTGTTTTCGAGAATAAGAAAGATAGCGTTTGGATAGATAAGATGGAATAATAATAATAGTAGGTAGTTATAAATAGAAAATAATGATATTACCTCTCATTATATTTAAATTTGAATTTTTAAATTTATATTTATAATTTATAATTTTAAATTTTAACTTTTAAATTTTAAATTTTAAAATTAAAATTTAAAATTTTAAATCTTAAATTTTAAATTTCAAAATTTTAAATTTTAAATTTAAGACCAAATATAAATTTGAAAAATATAAAATATCAAATTTTACATTTGAAAAATTTTAAAATTTAAATTTTAACTTTAAAATTTAGAATTTTAAATTATAAACTTTAATTTTGATATTACAAATTTTAGATTTTAAAAATTTAAATTCGAATTTAAAACAAAATCTCTCTCTCTCTCTCTCTCTCTCTCTCTCTCTCTAGCAGAGGGGGAAAAACTTGTTCCCACCCCTTGGTGGGAACTACAGTTCCCACCGTTCCCACCCATAGCGGGTTATCCCAGGATAACCCCAAATTACTGTTTGGGTACAAGAGGAGGGGGGGTGGTAAAAGGTTTCCTCCTTTTGTAATATAAAATTATAATAAGAATGCTCCACTGTAGACCCTGTTCTGAGAAAAAATGCCACCACCATTTCGAAAGTAGTGCATTGTTCATCAAGGTGAGATCCTTCACCCCGAGTCGTCCTTCCTTTTTATCTCTATATACATAATTTCATGCTACCATACGCAAACCATTCTTGTCACCCATTCCCCCTTTTTAGAAGAAATCTCGCCTTAGTGCCTCAATCCTCTTAATAACCCATTTCGGAGCCTTAAAAATTGAGAAAAAATGCAGAGGTAAATTAGTAAGCACCGAATTCCCAATGTTAATCTACCCTTTTTTGACAGTAATTTAGCTTGCCAACCATCTATCATTCGTCGAATTTTATCGATGATCCCTATCCAATTCTCTTTGCGTAGAATTTTGGAAGACAGTGGTAATTCTAAATATTTGGTTGGAAGATTTTCCACCTTGCACCCTAAATATTTGGCGAGTCTAATATAATTTTCGAGCGTACCCGATATAAAATAATTTTATTTTCTCTTTATTCACTTTCACTCCTAAAGCACACTCAAATAGACCCCAGATAAATCGAATATTCTTCAAAAAAAAATTCTTCGCCTCACAAAAGAAGAGAATGTCGTCCACATATTGGATGAGTGTCACTTGACTATCCTCAGAGGGTCCAATACCTCTGACTAGATCATGAGTCTTTGCCGCTTCCGTCATCCTGGCAAGGCACTCAGGAGCCAATAGGAAAATATAAGGCGAAAGGGGATCACCCTGCCTCACACCTCTTTTCGTTCTAATCCAGTTAGTGGTTGTCCCATTAACCATCACAGCCACCTTGGCATTACAAATACACTCACCCATCCAGCGACACCATTTATCGTTGAAACCCCATAATTTCAAAATCTTTAAGAGGAATGTCCAATTGACCCCATCATAAGCCTTTTCGAAGTCCACCTTAACCGCAACTCCCTCTACATTTTTTTACAACACCATGCAACTAGTTCACTCGCCGCGATAAAGGCGTTGGGTAGTAGTCTCCCTTTAAGAAAAGCAGATTAGGAAGTGAAAATTAACCCTTGCATAACGCCCTCTAGCCTATTAGCTAAAACTTTAATAATTATCTTCTGTGTTCCATTCAAAAGACTAATTGGTCGAAAATTATTACCTCGCACCGCACCTTCTTTTTTGCGGATCAGGCAAATATAGAAATAATTAATAGGACGTGTGGAGATTCGTCCGTCATATAGTTCAAGAAAAATATTAAACACATCTTCCTTGATGGTGTCTCAAAAGGTCAGATAAAAATTAATTGGAAAACCATCAGACCCTGGCGCTTTATCACCTCCTAATTGAATATAGCATACTATATGTTTTGTTTATTTTTATATAAATAAATTTAGTTGGAAACGTGAAAAAAAATTAGAATTTTACAAATAACAAATAAATTGTTGCCAAATGAAATTTCTTTTGAGAGAATACATCAACGGGGCTTCTAACAATTTCACAAAAGTTTATTGAGGGAAATATATTATAATGAAAAACCTCGCAATCCATGCATAACTAGTGAAAGCACCTACACATTTCAGCGGGTCGATTATACAGCAAACAAATAAAAGAAGTTGAAGAAAGAAGGAACAATAAAACTATAAGAAAAATAAAAAAAAAGAAGCCAAAGTATAAAAAAAAAGTAGAAAAAGCAGAAGAAGCAGTAACAGCTGCAGTAAAAATATAAGAATAAAATATAAGAAGGATAAAATAAGAATAAAGATAAATACTATAATAATAATAAAAAATATTTATAGCAGTAGTAAAAGTATAATAAAAATAAAAAAGCTAAAAAAGAAGAACCAGTAGGAGCAACAGAAATAATAACGTTAGTTAAAAAAAAAAGAAATATTATGTGGATCGGTTGTAAAAATAAATGTTATACATTATATTTCTGAAATCTCATTATAAAATTTTAAATTATATAATTTTTTAAATATATTTTTTATATGGTTTAAATTATATGTATTAAATATAAATTTTGATGCTATAATATTAATATTTGAAAATAAATTGTACAACAAAAAATGAGTAAGAAAGATTGATGGAGAATAAAAGAGAGGGAGGAGAATTATGTTGGAAAAAAAAAGTCAATATAAGAAAGAAAAAAAGAAGAAGAATTAAATTGAAAACAAAAAAAAAATTATTAAAAAAAAACTCATCCCACCCCCTACCTACTGTTGCCCAGTTCAAATCAACGTGGAGCCTCCACGTGAATTTGAACTGGGCATTCATATATGTACGAGTACAGAACCCGCGCTACGCAGCAAATAGCTAGTATTTTAATCAATTAATAATATAATTATTAAATTTAAGATTGAAAAATTATAATAAAAAATCTATTAAGTGTTCTTATGAATATTATAAAAATAGTTTTTTATTAATATTTTTTTTACTTTTAATATTTGAAGAGTTAAATTATTTAATATTTTTATTTAAGAATTCAATCAAACTTAATAATTTTTGTAGCTATTTTATGAAAAAAATTTAACTAAAATGTTAAACATTGAGGACTTAATAAATTTTTTAACTAAAATATTAAAGTTTGAGGACTTATTTCAAATTATCGAAAAAGGTGAGATGACTCTGTCTTATTAAAATTGATAGGAAAAAGATTGCATTCACCTGGTGTATATTAATACTCCACATACCGTAACTTATATTAGATGACTATTCTTCTAATATCAAAACTTAATGAAATAAATATGATCTATACAATCTAATAATTTAAATTATTAAAGGGTGTTAAGTATGTGGTGTATGTACACATATACATCTAGTGCGGAGAATGCTTGTAAGGTGCACTTATAATTCCAAGAGAGATGATAGTTTTTTGCTTGTACCTGATTTATACTAATGCTATATACACTGCACAGTTTATTAGATGATTAATAGAATATTTAATAATTAGTACTGTAAAATAAAATATAATATAAAATATTTAAATAATTTACTGTACAATATAAATTTATTTTTGATACACATTTCAGAGCGTGGGTGCATCAAAAAATTTTGTAAGGCATTTGGCAGTCTCCTATAGGCTCATGAATTAATTGGGGATGGCTTCACGGGGAGCCATTTCAATGATGTGACCTAAAAGTGTCAATTTATATATTGTATAGATATATAAAAATATAGATGTATAGATAAAGATTTCACAAAAATAAATAAATAAATAAATAAAACTGAAGAAAGAAGAAATAGCAAAAAAAAGAGTCAAAGAATTAAAAAAATAAAAACAAAAAAATTTGAAGAAAAAGTCGTGTGTCTTATAGTAGAGGATCAAAAGCGTAATCTTTTTTATATTTTATTTTTATTTCAGACGAAAACAGAGTCGAACATCGATCGATTTTGTTCAATTTATAATTTTATTCGAGCAAAGAATCTATTAAACTATCTAATAAGTTTTAAAATACCTAATTAAAATTTAAAATCGACCAATCATATTTTAGATATTTTAGAAGATTTTGAATACGAAGTTGATCACTCATCAGACTATAAATATTGAACTAAAGTTTTATATTAAAATCAAAGTAAAAGTGTATAGAACTTTCCTAAAGTATAGATAATTTTGGATAAGCTATCCAACCTTTCAAAATTTTATTTTTACTATCTAATCTTTCAATATGTTAGATTTGATTCAGTCAATGGTACTTAGACTTCAAATTTTGAATGCGTCGTTTATTTTTATAGATTTAGTTAATATACTTTATGTAATTCTTGCAACTAAATTTATTAAAATAAATAATTAACTTAAACTTTATCAATCTCTCTCTTATTTTTTATTGTACAATCTATATTTAAGTGATCAATATTATAAAATGGCCTTTTTGCATAAAAAATCCACTAGTTTTGGGCTTTAGCAAAATTGGGCCGCATTTTTCGTTTTTGCAGATTCGATCCGGATTTTCAGCAAACTGACCAAAATACCCTTGTTACTTTTTCTCTTTCTCTCTCCTCTTTTTTTTCTCTCTCCTCTTTTTTTCTCTCTCCTCTTTTTTTTTATCGTTCTTTTTTTTTTCTCTTCGAAGAAGGCGGCCGAGGCGGAGGCGGAAATGGCCCGCCTCGCCTCTGCCCCTCACGACCTCGCCCTCGCCCTCGCCCTCGCCCGCGCACCCCCGCCCTCCCCTCGCCTCAGACCCCGCCGAGGCCGCGCCTCGCCGCGACTCTTTTTTTTTTTTTTCCCTCTCCGACCCTCCTCCACCAGCCGTCCCCGCCGCCACCGCCGGCGACGAAGAAGAAGTGCTTCTTGGGGCCGAGAAGCACGCCGGCGAGGGAGGGAAAAAATATAGTTACACTCCGGCGAGAGCGGTGGGTCGTGAAAAAAAAAAAATTGTAAAGAAAAAAAAAAAAAAATTAAAAAATATTATTTTCCTACTGAAAAGAACAAAAAAATAGAGAAAAATGAAGAAGATGATGAAATTACACTGTTAGAAAAAATTACACTGTTTAAAAAAATATTTGCACTGTTTTAATGAATGTTGCACTATTTAAGAGAGAAATTACACTCTTTTTAGATGAAATTTACACTTTTTATGCCAAATTGCACTATTTAGAATAATGTTGCACCATTTCTTTCTCTTCCTCTTCTTCTTTCTTCTTCCTCTACTCTCCATCTTCATCCCCTTTCTCTGTCTCTTTCCTCACACTCCAAAATAATTTTGAACCGTTGCGGTCGAAGCCGGAGGAGGAGGAGCGGTCGTAGTCGCGGGGGTCGAAGAGGTAAACGGAGAGGAGGAAGCGGGAGGCGTCGGCGGCGGCGCGCGGGGTGGTGGTGGGCGGGGGGGTGCGGGGTGGTGGTGCGAGCGCAGGCGGCGCGGCGAGCGCAGGGGGCGCGGGCGCGATCCCCCTGCGCCCCCTCTCCCCCAGGGACGCGCCCCCTAGGGGCGCGTGCGCGTGCGCAGGGGGCGCCCCCTGCGCCCCCTGGGGGCGTGCGCAGGGGGCAGGGGGCGCAGAGGTGGGGCGGGCGGGGGCCCAGGCCCGGGCTCGGGCGGGCGGGCGCAGCCCGCGCCTGCGCCCGCCCCGCGCCGCAGGGGAGTCCCCTGCGGCCCCCGCGCCCCGCCCCGCCGCCGACGCGCCCCCTGCTCCCCGCGCCCGCCCGGGCCCGGGCCCCCCCGCCCCGGCCCGGGCCCGGGCCCCCGCCCCCGCCCCCCCGCCCCCGCCCCCACCCCCCCCCCCCCCCCCCCTGCCCCCTGCGCTCGCGGGTGAGCCCCCAGCGCTCGCCGCTCCCCCTGCGCCCACCCACCACCGCCCCGCGCGCCCCCTGCACCACCGCCGACGCCTCCCTCTACCTCTTCGACCCCCGCGACTACGGCGGCGCATGGACGCCGCCACGGCTCCGGGCGCGGCGGCGGGGACGTCGTCGTCGTCATCATCCGCATTGGAGAAAGAGTGCAATAAGTTGCACCATTTTGACCTTCGTTGCACTATTGCACTATTGCACTATTGCACTATTGCACCATTTTGACCTTCGTTGCACTATTACACTATTGCCCTATTGCACCATTTTGACCTTCGTTGCACTATTGCACTATTGCAATAGTGCAATAGTGCAATAGTGCAACGAAGGTCAAAATGGTGCAACTTATTGCACTCTTTCTCCGATGCGGATGATGACGACGACGACGTCCCCGCCGCCGCGCCCGGAGCCGTGGCGGCGTCCATGCGCCGCCGTAGTCGCGGGGGTCGAAGAGGTAGAGGGAGGCGTCAACGGTGGTGCAGGGGGCGCGCGGGGCGGTGGTGGGTGGGCGCAGGGGGAGCGGCGAGCGCTGGGGGCTCACCCGCGAGCGCAGGGGGGGGCAGGGGGCGCGGGGGTGGGGTGGGGGGGGCGGGGGGGGGGCGGGGGCGGGGGCGGGGGCCCGGGCCCTGGCCGGCGCGGGGAGCAGGGGGCGCGTCGGCGGCGGGGCGCGCGGGGGGCCGCAGGGGACTCCCCTGCGGCGCGGCGGGGGCGGGCGCAGGCGCGGGCTGCGCCCGCCCGCCCGAGCCCGGGCCTGGGCCCCCGCCCGCCCCACCTCTGCGCCCCCTGCCCCCTGCGCACGCCCCCAGGGGGCGCAGGGGGCGCCCCCTGCGCACGCGCACGCGCCCCTAGGGGGCGCGTCCCTGGGGGAGAGGGGGGCGCAGGGGGATCGCGCCCGCGCCCCCTGCGCTCGCCGCGCCGCCTGCGCTCGCACCACCCCCCCCCGCCCACCACCACCCCGCGCGCCGCCGCCGACGCCTCCCCGCCGCCGACGCTTCCTCCTCTCCGTTTACCTCTTCGACCCCCGCGACTACGACCGCTCCTCCTCCTCCGGCTTCGACCGCAACGGTTCAAAATTATTTTGGAGTGTGAGGAAAGAGACAGAGAAAGGGGATGAAGATGGAGAGAGAGAGAGAGAAGAAGAAAGAAGAAGAGGAAGAGAAAGAAATGGTGCAACATTATTCTAAATAGTGCAATTTGACCTAAAAAGTGTAAATTTCATCTAAAAAGAGTGTAAATTCTCTCTTAAATAGTGCAACATTCATTAAAACAGTGCAAATATTTTTTTAAACAGTGTAATTTTTTCTAACAGTGTAATTTCATCATCTTCTTCATTTTTCTCTATTTTTTTGTTCTTTTCAGTAAGGAAAATAATATTTTTTAATTTTTATTTTTTTTCTTTACAATTTTTTTTTCACGACCCACCGCTCTCGCCGGAGTGTAACTATATTTTTTCCCTCTCTCGCCGGCGTGCTTCTCGGCCCCAAGAAGCACTTCTTCTTCGTCGCCGGCGGTGGCGGCGGGGACGGCAGGTGGAGGATGGTCGGAGAGGGAAAAAAAAAAGAGTCGCGGTGAGGCGCGGCCTCGGCGGGGTCTGAGGCGAGGAGGGCGGGGGTGCGCGGGCGAGGGCGAGGGCGAGGGCGAGGTCGTGAGGGGCAGAGGCGAGGCGGGCCATTTCCGCCTCCGCCTCGGCCGCCTTCTTCGGAGAGAAAAAAAAAAAAAAGAACGATAAAAAAAAGAGGAGAGAGAAAAAAAGAGGAGAGAAAAAAAAAAGAGGAGAGAGAAAGAGAAAAAGTAACAAGGGTATTTTGGTCAGTTTGCTGAAAATCCGGATCGAATCTGCAAAAACGAAAAATGCGGCCCAATTTTGCAAAAGCCCAAAACTAGTGGATTTTTTATGCAAAAAGGCCTTATAAAATTTATATTTATATTTAATACATATAATCTAAACTATTTACAAGCTATATGTAAAATATTATATTTTTAAATTTTTTATAATAAAAGAAAAGAGAATTAGATTGGATTAAAAAAAATTGCCTAATCCCACTCCCCCTTGTGACTCTCTCCAAATCAGTGGAGGGAGATAGAAAAAATTAATGAGGAAGACAAATAAAAATGTGGTTGGGCCCCACCTCCACCCACTTTGCCCATATAAACCCAGTAATGCCACGTACGTTGCATTTTGAACTGAAAATTCATTAAGTTAGATAGACATAATATAATAATATATATATAATAAATGAATTAGGCTACTATACTATTAATAGCACCAAGTCATTGGTACTATTAGATTTTCGGTCCTTAGATGAAGAGATGTGCGGTTAGGATGATAGTAATTTTTTCTAGAATTGAGTGGACGGTTGGTTGAATAGTATATATGATCTGACGGATAAAAATAATCAAAGAGATAAATTTAACAGCATAAAATTTAATAACACGAAATGTTTAGTGCTATTGATAGCATAGTAACAAAACTCATAATACATATTCATAAATATTCATAAATATATGAATTGGGGAAGCAAAGCTTCCCCTGCCTCCACGTGTGCACAGGTTGGTGTGGGTGGGTGGTGGGTCCCGCCAAAAATAACCACACACACACATATATATATATATATATGCACAGGTTGGTGTGGGTGGGTGGTGGGTCCCGCCAAAAATAACCCCACACACATATATATATATCGATAGCACGGAGACCTCCGTGCTATCAAGTTGTTTTTGATGATGCGGCTCCCAAATCGACGATCGGCTCCGCTAGACTTGATCTACACTATTGAAAGTATTTGGGAACTAAATTTTATAATTTTTCAACATTATTTAGCTAGTGATCAAATGGTCTCAAAATTGACAATTTCAATGGTAGATGAGATGCGTTTGTAAGTTTAACGGTGTAAAACAATCCAAATCTGATAAATTTTTTATAGAAAATTCTTTGAACTATTTAGAGTAATCTCAGTATCTCTGATCTTAAATTTAAGCCTTTTATCATCATTTTTTATGAAATTTTATTTTCAGCCATTCATTTTTCGACTACTCGTTTGATAGGTAAATGATATCGAAAAATTATGAAATTTAGTTTCCAAACACTTTCAATAGTGTAGATCAAGTCTAGCGGAGCCGATCGTCGATTTGAAAGCCGCATCATCGAAAACAACTTGATAGTACGGAGGCCTCCGTGCTACCGATAGTATAACAGCCGGACTCTATATATATATATATATATATATATATATATATATATATATATATATATATATATATATATAGAGTAGGGGCCCTCGTGCTATAAAGTTTTTAGTCACTAATCAATTTTGATGGGTGGTTGGGATTAAAGAGAGGAGAGAAATTGGTGAGAAATCTAAAGAGAAGAGAAATTGAGACATCTAATTTCTCACCAATTTCTCACCAATTTCTCTCCTCTCTCTAATCCCAACCACTCATCAAAATTGATGGATGGCTGAAAACTTAATAGCACAAAGGCTATTGTGCTATTAATAGCACAATAGCCCTATTATATATATATATATCTCACACATATATATATATATAATTTAAAATTTAAAATTTTTAATTTAAATCTGAAATTAATATTAAAATTTTAAACTAATTAGAAATTAAAATTTTGAATTACAATTTGATTCGGATTTAAAATTTGAATTTTACATTGAATCTAAATTTTGATTTTAAATGGGTAGAAAAATATATATATATATATCCTACCCTTTTAACTTCGGGTTGGGTCTGGGTCGGGTACTTAAGTTAATAATGTACCCATCGGATCTAATTGAGCGGGTCTGGATAGTGACAACCCATATACTATCCGTTTAAGATCGGATATGGGTCGGATACGTATCGGGTCTAAATCGGATATAAATTTCGAATATGTTTTAGATTTATAAGGAGTAAAATAAAAAGAATAAAAAAAATAAGCAAAGTGACTAAAATTTTTATCAGGATGAAAATACACATAAACCCTTCAGCTATAAGTCCTACTAAAATTAATCCCTCAACTTGAAATCTTTTTCATATACTATCAGGTACTTCACCGGATCCGGAAACTCTTCCGGTCCCTACCTATTAAAAGATCAGGTTCGGGTCGGGTCTAAGTCGGATATAGGTATAAAGTAACCGGACCCATACCCGAAATTTTAATGGGTACTTTTTTTATCGGTATACTATCTATTTTTTATTGGGTCCGGATAGGGTTCGGTTAGGGTCCGGATCGGGTATCGGGTATCGGATATTTTGGACAGCTTTAGTATTATATATTCATAAAATTATATGTATTTAAAAAAATATTTTAAAAAATAATTAAAATATTTTCTCCCCGTCGCATCGCGTGGGCCCATACCTAGTATATATATATAGTAAAAGATGAAACAATAAATACATTGGCGCTTGACAATAAATACATTGACCCAAGCGCCGAGCAACAATTGGGCTTGGAGAAGAAAAGTTTGATAAGACAACTATTTAAAAAGAAAAAAGCCTTTGGATAAAGAATATCTTAAACTTACTATTATTTTTTAATGTGCAGGTTGTATTATCTAAGAACATGTTCAAAAGGACTTTTATAGAAAGCACTTATAACTGTAAAATTGCATATCAAGGCTTTATATATATATCTATATATATATATATATATATATATATATATGTTTTTGTCTCTCCCAGTATAGCTTTATTAATATGGATCATCAATGCATCCTGTACCCAACTACTGCTACAAAATGGCTAAATATGGAAAACTGGAGAAAAGCTTCCAAATCGACTTATACTGAAACCAAAAAGAAAATGCTATCTGTACATCTAAAATATGATGTAAATTTTACACAATTTATTCAAAATTTTTTAAAAATTATTTAAATTTTTAATATAAAAAAATGATAAGATAGAGACCCAATATAAGCTTTTGGATTAGGGGTTTAAGATTTACACTCTAATTTGGGTGTATAGATATCATTGTTTAAACCAAAAGAAAATAATTGTTGTACTACAGAGTATAAATCTTGTATCTTTATATTCAAGGATTGATAAAATCTCTTTTGAATTTTAGTAAACAAAAATTTTAATAATACAATTGAGTGAATATAAACTACAAAGAAAAGGAAAAATGTAAGAAGTAAGCTTTATAACCTAGTTACAGGTGTGTGTGGATAACTAGGGGTGTCAACGAGCCGAATTAGAGCCGGTTGGGATCGGCTCGTGTTCGGCTCGTTTTATAAAACACGAGCTAGCTCGTTAAAGTATCGAGCCGAAAAATTTAGCTCGTGTTTACTTTGTTCCGAACACGAGCTGGTTCACGAACAACAAGTTAAAAAAATTAGAAAGAATATATAGAAAATAAATTTATAAAATCTTACCCATTAGACTTTGATCTAATGGTCGAAACCTTACATATAAATAAACTTTTTTATAATTGAAGTGAGCTTTATATTTAGTTGGGCTAAAAATCAAATAATAAATTTTTTTATTATATATATATATATAATTATTTATCTATATATATAAATATAATATATATAAATTATATAACTGTAAAATATATGTATTCGATTGTTATCGAGCCGAACACGAGCGAGCTGACCCCAACTTGTGCTCAGCTCGTTTATTAAACAAGCTGAAAAATTTAGCTCGTGTTTGACTCGTTTACTAACGAACGACTCGATCTCAAGCTCATTTCAAATCGAACACGAGTTGACTCGTAAACAGCGAGCTGGATTGCCACCCTATGGATAACATTGCTTAAAACCAAACACCACTACCCTCAGACAAAAGAGAGAGAGAGAGAGAGAGAGAGAGAGAGAGAGAGAGAGAACTGGCTTCCGATATTGGTTATGTCGTCACCGAAATGAATGGCTCAGAAGAGGCCGACAGCCGAGCTTCTGGACCCCATCAAACTTCCAAAATATTTAAGAGATTAAATTCGAATACCATACTTTAATGAATAAAAAAATTTCTATTGAATCTACATTGTCAATTTCATGTATGTATATCTTATATCATGATACGCGTAAACGAAAGTATCAAAGATATCATGGTACGCGTAAACGAAAGTATCAGCTAATAGTGGTTTTGAGACTCTACGGAGGAATGTGCGGAATATAACTTTTATTTTTGGAGCTTCTACAGTTTATACACTCACTATTAAAAATAATAATTTTTGAGACTCATCAGTAGGAAATGTGCGCAATGAGACTTATTACATTTGCAGCTCCTGATATTTATACGCGCACTATTAAAGCTTAACAAACAAACAAAAAATAAATTAGAAATTATAAAATAAGCGGGTACTGTTCTCTATTTAAAGTTTATATTTTTGCATTTATAAATCTTGTTGAGCGTTAGCTTATGCAGGTATAATTCTACTATAACAAATTTAAAATTTTAAAAGCAAACATGCGTCGAGAGAATACACAATAGTTAGATTTTCGAAACATTACTTGATATGGTTTATCAATTGAACTTTATTTATGAGGATTATGAATTGAGAGAACTTATTCAGTTTTTGGATAACAGTAGTGGATTTATATATCGTGTTAGACTCTCGAGTTATTTAATTTAATTACTTTTGTTAGTTTTAATAAATTATTTTAGAATGTAATTTTTGAACGTTTGGGAATACTATTTTAGGTCTTTCATATTTACGGGGTAAACCGTGAATGTGTGCCAGTTATTGTGTCTTGGGTCCGAGTAAGATAGATCCGAGGTGTAACAATAACCGAGTCAAATTATAAAAAATAAAATTTTATTTTATCATAACTCATCGTTAAAATTATAAAGTACAAGCTATATTTATAACCGTTAAAATATATTCCTACTCTAAATTCTATTCTAAATAAAATCTCAAGATTTTAGGAGTTTTCCTAGTATCCATATATCTGTTCCTAATCCAAAACTTTCAAGATTATATTCCTAACTTTTATGAATTTATTCTATATAAAAAAACCTAAATTTTTTTAAAAATATTTAAATAAACTAATAAAAATAATAACTTGAGCTAATTTTATATTTAACTAAATTCATTTCTAAAAAAAGAACAAAGCAGGTACGTACGTTGTTACCTCCCAATAAAAAAAATTCAAAATTTAAAAAATTGAAATTAAAATTCTAATCATATTCTTGTTTACATCACTATTTAAAATTCCGATCATATTTTAAAAAGAGATATAAATTTTACACCATTTATTTTAGAATTTAAAAAATTATTTAAATTCTCAATGTAAAACAAATGACAAGACAAGGGACCCAATATGAGTCCTTGGATGAAGGGTTGAAGATTTACACCTCAATTTAGGTGTACCTGTATCATTAATTGCTCAAACCAAAAGAGAATAATTCCTGTACATGATATAAATTTTATAGGAATAACTTAAAATACCACACCTGTGGTTTCGTGTTTTCTCACTTTAGTGTAATGTGGTTTAAAACGTATCACTTTAGTACCCTGTGGTTTGGTTATTCTCTCATATGTTATCTTTTCGTTAATTTTTTCGTTAAATTATACAGAAAACTTCAAATATCCCACCTATGGTTTATCGAATATTCACTTTACTATTCTGTAGTTTTAACTTTCTCATTAATTTAACAAAAAAATTAATGAAAAGATAAAAAAAAATAACCAAACCACATGGTACTAAAGTGATACGTTTTAAACCACAGGGCACTAAAGTGAGAAAGTACGAAACTACAGAGGTGGTATTTAAAGTTATCCCAATTTTATATCTCTACATTCAAGGATTGATATTTTTAAATTTTTAGTAAATAAAGATTTTAATAATACAATTAAATGAATATAAACTGCATAAAACCTAAGTTGCAGTAACCCCTATAACCTAGCTAGTTCCAGGGTGGATAACATAACATTGCTTAAAACCAAAAAGACAGAGGGACAACTGGCTTCCGAAATGAATGAATGGGCTGTCGGCCGAATGAAAAGGCGAAGAATGACGCACCTTGCTTCCGACAGCGCGAGCTTCTGGAACCCATATTAAATTCTACTACTATTCAAATTTTATCGTATGTATCTTTTATGAAATATGTCGACATGACTATTTTACATTAATTGTATTAACATTTTTGGGTACCTAGGTTTATGTACAGCATGCCCTCCTAGGGGCGAAACGGATATGATAATATCCGAAAATATTCGTATCAGTATTTGATAATATTCGAATCTGGATAGAAAATATTCTGATTCGATCGGATACGGATACAAATATGATTTTAGAGAGTTAAATTTTTACGGATATCCGAAAAAAACGGATATGGATATGGATATTCGGACTTTAGTATTATTATTTTTATATTCTTTATATTTTTGGATCCGCCCGGCCCAATTTCGCCCGCCCGCCCGCTCTGCCCAAATCCCTTTCTTATAGAGTCGATCTTTCTTGTCTACTCTAATTCATTGTTAATCAAGGTAGGAAGGGGTGATTAATACATGTTGTGAAAAAGTAAGATGATTTTTTATATTATTCGATTATTTTATAATGAGTTATATATTGAAATTATATATTTTATATGTGAAGAAATATAGTTAGGAAATAAGGTAGAAAAATAAAGTAATTTTTGTGTATGTGCATATTAATATATATTATTATTTGAATACATATCCGATCTATATTCGAATCTGAAAAAATATCCGACCATATCCGAATCCATTTTTAGCGGATATGATAATAAGAATTTAGCATCCGACATATATCCGTATCTGAATTCGTATCCCGAAAAAAAATATGAATGTGAATATGATTTCGTCAAATATCCGACTATATCCGATCTATTTTCACCCCTATGCCCACCCCTTGTTATCTTATTTATGAGCTCCACATAGAAGAACAGATCCAAGGTACAACACAAGAATATTTATTTAATATTATTTTTTAAAAGAAGCCAGAGGGCCTAACGCTTCACTGTTAGATATGTCTCAAATTTTAAAACGACAAGAACCCTATTCTATTTTGATTATTCATTAAATTAAATTTAGATTATAATTAATTTTATTATGATTACTTCTAATTTTAGTGAATTTGTATTTTTAGTTGTATTAGGTTTTAGCCACTATTATAAATATACTTTTTATCCTATTAATTTGGTGCGGCAGATGAGAAAGTGTATGAGTATAATTTTAGGACTAGAGTTTTGTAAGAGAGACATATTTTGTACACCACTTTAATTATAATAAAAATTTTCACTGTGTTTTCACCTGTGGATGTCGGCCAGTAGTCGAACCACATAAATATTTGTGTGCTTTATTTTTCTTCCTCTTTCTCAATTTTCTTTTGATATTTTCACGCTCGACGAAGTAGATCTCTTTTGCTTTTGTCATAATAAACTGATATCAGAGAAAATCTAGTATCATTATATGTTGTGGATTTCAAACAAACTGATATCGAAACCGAATTACTCGTTTGGATATTTAAGACGTCGATAAAATTTGAGATCGAGAAGTTTGAACGCTCTAGCAGTTTCACTTTACGAAAAATTATCGTTCTAATGCCTCAGAGGTTGCAAAAAGTATAACCGGAGAAAGAGAAGATTAGTTTGTATGTGCAGCAGCACTGTGACACCCCCAATAGTCCTACATCGGATGGGAATGAGATTGTCATTGGGTTTATAAGAGACTTGGGCCACTAGTAGCAATAACTGGGCTTAAGCATTTTGGGTTGTTGATTGGGCCCAACGAGTTATTATTGCTAGTGTCTGGGTCGTTACATTTGGTATCAGAGCCGGTTCACCAGCCGAAAGTGTGAGATGAGTGTCGGCTGAGCCAGGTTGTATAGCGGAGAGAGCGAGGCTCTCATGCTGTTGACTGTTGTGGGTGGAGCGCGGCTCACCACAAAGTCGGTTTAGGCTAGCGAGACGAGTCTCACATCGCCTGGTGATCTTGGGCTGTGTGTGTTTAGGATTGACGAGGACGTCATGGCCTAAAGGGGGGAGTTTGTGACACCACCAATAGTCCTACATCGGATGGGAATGGAATTGTCATTGTGTTTATAAGAGACTTGGACCACTAGTAGCAATAACTGGGCTTAAGCATTTTGGGTTGTTGATTGGGCCCAACGAGTTATTAATCCTAGTGGGCTGGGTCGTTACAAGCACTTCAGTAGCTTTTGGAGTTTTAGTGAAAAACACGAAAAATTCAAGCCAAGGTAGATATTGTTAAATTTGTCTTCAATTCTGGAACCGCAAGGTTTCCTAGTCTTATTCTGTTTTGATTATCACATTAAATTATGTTTAGATTACACCTAATCTTTTTAGATTATTCTTAATTTAATGAATTTATATATTCCTAGTTGTATTAATATTTAGCCATTATTATAAATATACTCTTTATTACATTGATTTGGTGCGGCAGATAAGTGTATTTGGAAACTAAGATTTTGTGAGAAAGATATATTTTGTACACCATTTTGATTATAATGAAATCTCCATTGCGTTTTCACGTGTGGATGTACGTCAGTGGTTGAACCACGAAAATTATGTGCTTTATTTTTTTTTCGCTTTCTCGAATTTTTTTGTCTTTTTGCATCGGGCCAACTATATCTTTTCTGTTGTTGTCATAACAAATTGGTATTAGAAAAAATCTGACATCGATATAAGTCGAGAACTTTTAACAGTCACTAATAAACATAGTAACAGAGACTCGAACTCTCCAACATTTTACGTATATTGGTTATTGGTTAACAACCACTTGACTAGCTAGTTGTTGTTATTCATATTCGAGCAATCTCTAAAACTGTCATTTGTTGGAAGATACAAAATAAACAAAAAAAATATTAAAGTAGTCACGCACAATTGAATTTTGCACTCAATTTAGGGCATATTTGATTCGTGATTAGAATATAAATGAAAAATAAAATTAAATTGTATTGAAATAAAAAATAAAATGATAAATTATTCAAAAATATTTGGTTCATTATTAGAACGGTAATCGGAATGGATATCCAGAATTTTGAAAGAGGGTTTTGGTTTACTTAGAATAGGCCAGTTCGAAATTTAAAGTCAGATTAGGTTATAAATAGATTGAATCATTTTCATTCCAGAGTAGAATGTGAATTGAAATATGATTCCTGTAAAACAAACAACGACTATCGAAATAAATGAATCTCATTTCGATTCCATAGTCTAAAATATGTGAACCAAACAAACCCTTATAGTAACCAATCGTTAGCCAAATAATCGATAAACAATAAAGGACTCACTCTAGTGATATAAATTAGTCTTCTTAACATCAAAAATTATTTTTGATGGTAAAGGTTATAACAACAGTTATCATACTTAAAAATTTGAAAATCAAATGATAAAATTAACTCTTTTACAACAAAACTTAATTTAGTTTCATTTGATAAATTGAAGGAAAAATATGCAAAGACCGCTAATTTTAGTTTTTTTGCAAATAGACCTCTGAAATTCTAATTTTGGCAATTTAACACCCTAATTAGTTTAATATGCCACTCTCCTTGTGCGAAGCTAATGATTGAGCAGCCGTTTTGATTGCATATCTCACACTGTCATGCTATATATTAAAACAGAAAGAAAAAAATCTATTTTTTTTCTTGGTATGATGATTAAGAATCAAGACTGAAGAATATAGTGAACATATATAGTGTTGATTCTTATTACTTTTTTCATTCGTTTGGAATAAAAAAAATAAGATTGTTTTTGTTTTAGTGCTTTATGATATTATCTACAAGAGAAGCAACCAAAATTGATATGGAATTAATTACTTCGGTTGAGGAGAGGGACCTATTGAGTTATTTGATAAAGTTTAGAGAGTATAATGGCCAAAATTAAAAGTTTAGGGACCTATTTAAAAAATAGCTAAAGGTTTAGAGGTCTTTGTACATTTTTTGATTCAATTTGGACCAAGGTGCTTAATTATAATAGTTTGAAAGTTTGAGTGGCAAATATCAATTTTTTATAATTTAGATAGTTGTAAATAAGCAGACAAAAATTTAAATGGTTCTGATGCATCTAAACCATCAAAAGCTTATATATATGAGGCGAAGGTCCAAAACCCATATACCTAGCTAGGTTAAAAAGAATGGAACTTATCTAAACTATGATCGTTTTTCATTCAGCTATCAAACTTTTAAAATTTTAATTTTAATATCTAATATTTTAATTCATTTTATATGAACCATTAACCTTAATGATTGTTGTACTATAAAATTTAGATGCATCATTTATTTTTATTGATTTAATTAGAATATTAAACATAACTCATGTTACCTCGAAAACAAAATTGTAATTCAGGTAACTACAACTCAATTAAAGTAAGCGACAGGCTTAAATTTTATACAATTTGAGTACCAAAATAAATCATAATTTGGATAAGTTTTACAATTTTATTCAATAAATATAAATTTTGAATAAAAATATTAAATTTTATAGTTTAAATGATTATCTATAAACAGACAAAAGCCGATTTATTGGAACCACCAAAGAAATTGTGAGGTGAATGTCCAAAGCCAGTTCTATTATTAGCAGGTAAAATGTATGAAAACCCCCCCAACTGTATGCACTTATTGAAAGACACATCTCAACTTCTAATATTTCCAAAATTAACTGATTTTCTTCAGAAAAATTAAGAACTATTTTAAATTATTAACAATTTTATTAAATTTAATAATTTTAATTATTTTATAGTAAATAAAATTCAACCAACTAATAATTAATAACTAATAAAGTGATTAAATTTAATATTTTTTTAAGTATGGTAAATTAAAAAGTTAATTAAGAAGCTGAAGAAAGTCTACTATCTAATAGCTAAACCACATTATTTATAATCAGTCAATCATTTTTTTGTGAAAAAAATATAATAAAAATAATTTTATAAAAAATATAACTAAATGAGTGAATTTTGTAAAAATAATTTGATTGGTTGTACATAACACTTTTTTTGGGGGGGTTAATTTCATATAGTTTTCTGTAAACATATCGAACAACAAATATATTGCTATAAAGTTTAATTTTTTATATTTATTTCTGTAAAGTCCAATGATATTCATATTTGCCCCTCTCGTTTATTACCGTTAGAGTACTGTTTATTTTTTAACAGAAAATAAGTAAAATGATATTTTTACCATCATAGATATATTCCTCCAAAAGTCCAAACTAAAATGTCCTTTTAAAAATTTTCAACGGCTATTTTCTTCCTTTCTAACATTACAAATAATGTAAGAGGAATAAAAAAGTCAATTTAGAGTTAAATATTTAATTATGATTAACTATATTTAATTATGATTAATTATATTTTTCTAACGAATCCTAACAGCATGAATATATTTGAAAACATTATGGTAGCGTTTGGATCGGGGATAAGGGAGGGAGATAACCCCTTATCCCCCTCTTTATACCCAAACGTAAATTTTTTATCCGAGAATAGTAGTTCTCGGGTATCTGAAATAAGCTGGTATAATTATTCCTACCTATATCTCTATTTTTTATATATAACTACTCACTATTCTTTTTATTCCATATTATCTATCCAAACGCTATTTTTCTTGTCTCCGAAAACAAACCAACTTTCATCTAAATGCTACTTTTTTTATTCTTTTATTTGTACCTATCTCTGAAATAGCTAGTTCTTGCTTATACCCGAACCAAACGAAGCGTATGAATTTTGTAGGATAAAATATAAAAAGTTAAACTTTGTATACTATTCAACATATGTACAGTAAGGTGTACTTAATTAATTTTTTTTTTTTTTACTGTGTTTTACAAAGTTGAGAAGGTACAAGTAGAGGAGTCACTTCGAATATTATGAGAATTTATTTAAGGTGACGACGTGGCACCACAACATTATTGCCACGTGGACTTAGGTGTATTGACAAAGACAGGGTAGAGCCGAGTAGAACACGTTTCCGAAGCGGAGAGAGTCAGTCGTCCAACTGCTACGCACCACCGCCATCAACTTTCCAAGGAATTAAATTTCGATACAGGCACGCGGGCAGAGCAGCCAGCCATTAAAATCGCTGTCTGCACCCGGCGCAAAACAACAACAACAACAACAAGTACGCAAATCTGGAAGACTGCCGGTTTCGACGCACGTCAAATCACTTTAATAATATTTGTAGTTACACGTGAGCTTAGTTTCACAAATTATCGCAAATTTAAGCTGTGAGCTATACTTGGCTCTCGAAATAAATTGTTTGAAAATTACGTTTGTGTAATACGAAATTTTTTTATATAATAATTGAAAGTACGATACTAGGGTAGTATATTTTATTTATTTTATTCTGAAAAATTAATTTGAGTGTCGAGTATAAATCACATTATATATATATATATATATATATAGAGAGAGAGAGAGAGAGAGTTGATTTAGAATGCTATTAGTAGCAAACGAGCTCTGCTGTCATCCATTTATTTTTGATGTTGGAGCTTCCATATCGATGATCGGAACCGTTGAACATGATCTATACCACTTCAAGCATCTAGAAATTAAATTTCATATTTTTTCGATATTGTTCTCTTGTCCATCAAGTAGACACAAAAATGAACGGCTGAAAATGAATATCCTTTAAAAAGTGATGATAGAAATTTTGTAATCAAGATAAAGAGTATAGATCTTGTTTTAAATAGTTTAAAAAATTTTCTAACCAAAATTCAAATAATTTGGGTATCTTTACGTCGGTAAACGAGAAAACGCCTCATATTGATCATAAAAATTATAAATTTTGAAACCCTTTTGATCATAGGTCAATGGTGTCGAAAAGATTTGATCTTCAAGTGGTCTAGGTCATGTTCAACTGTGCTGATCATCGAATTGAAGGCTCCATCATCGAAAATAAATCGATGGCAACGGAGCCCGTTTGCTACTGATAGCATTCCAGCTCAACTCTGTATATATATATATGAATGTACATACATGTATGTACATACATATATATAATTAGGTTAGAATACTATTAATAGTACAAGTCATTGGTGCTATTAGGTGTTCGGCCTTTAAATAAAGGGATGTGCGGTTAGGATGATAGTGGTCTCCTAGGGTTTAGTAGGTGCTTGGTGTAATAGTATGATCTAAGGGGTGGAATGGTCAAAGGGGCAGATCTAACGGTGAAAAATTTGATAGCACCAAGTGCTTGGTGCTATTGATAGTGTTGTAGCCGGACACACTCTCTCTCTCTCTCTATATATATATATACATAGAGTCCGGCTATTATACTTTTATGGGTACGACCGCCTTCGTACTCATAAGTCATTTTCGATGATAGAGATTCTGAATCGACGATCCATACCGCTAAATATGATTTAGAGCATTTAAAATTTCTAGAAATCAAATTTTATAATTTTTCGACATCATTTACCTTACGATCAAAAGATTATAAAATTGACAATTTTTAATGGCCGGTAAGGGATACTTGCTAAGTAGGGCTACTATACTCTTATGAGTATAGAACCTTCATTCTCATAAATTATTTTTGATGATGAAGCCTCTGAATCGACAATCCACACCGTTAAATATGATTTAGAGCATTTGAAACTTTTAAAAACCTAATTTCATAATTTTTTACAATTATAATAAAAGTCAATCAAGCGGGCATAAAATGAACGGTTAAAATCAAAGGACCTTCTAAAAATAGATGATCGAATTTTTTAATTTGAGATCGGAATTATTGATCTTTATCTAGATAATGAATAAAATTTTCTATAAAAAAATTCAACTGATTTTGATTTTTTTACACCGTTAAACTAGCAACTATCACATACCGGCCGTTAAAAATAGTGAATTTTAAGATCTTTTGATTGTAAGGTAATGATGTCGAGGAAAATAATGAAATTTAGTTTCTAATAAAAGTTTTAAATGCTCGAGATAATGTTTAACAATGTGGATAGTTGATTCAGAAGTTTTATAATCGAAAACGATTTATGAGTACGAAGACGATCCTACACATAAATATATAGTAACCAAGCTCTCTCTCTCTCTCTCTCTCTCTCTCTCTCTCTCTCTCTCTCTCTCTCATATATATATATATATATATATATATATATATAGAGTTTTGCTAGAATACTATCGGTAGTAAACCGAGCGGTTTACTACCGATTTGTTTTCGATGCTGGAGTTTCAAAATCGACGATCGGCACCGTTGAACATGATCTAGACCATTCAAACTATCTGGAAATCAAATTTCACACTTTTTCGATATTGTTCTCTTGTCCATCAAGTGAACAGAAAATGAATGGCTAAAAATGAATATCCTATAAAAAGTTATGATAGAAGTCTTGTAATCAAGATCAAGAGTACAAATCTTATTTTAAATAGTTCAAAGAATTTTCTAAAAAAAATTTAGTTGATTTGGATTCTTCTATACCGTTAAACGAGCAAACACACCATATCGGCCATTAAAATTACAGATTTTGTAACCCTTTGATCGTTCGGTTAATGATATCAAAAAAGCATGAAATTTGATTTCTAGATAGTTTAAATGGTCTAGATCATGTTCAACGGTGCCGATCGTCAATTTGGAAGCTCCAGCATCGAAAACAAATCGGTAGTAAACGGGGCGGTTTACTACCGATAGTAGCCCAGTCAAGCTCTCTCTCTCTCTCTATATATATATATATATATATATATATATATATATATATATATGTATATATGTATATGTATATACATGTATATATATACATACATATACATACATGCATACATATATATAGAATCCAGCTACTATCCTTTTAGGAGGATGGGAGCCTTCGTCCTCCTAAGTTTTCTACCATTCGGATGAAAAGATGTGCGGCTAGGATGAGAGTGGTTACGATTAGGTTGATAGTGGGCCCCCTAGGGTTGAGTGGATGGTTGGTTGAATAGTATAATCTAACGGTTGAAAATGATTAAAAGTTAGATCTAAAGGTCAAAAATTTGATAGAACAAAGGTTTCTATCCTCTTAAGAGGATAGTAGCCGGACTCCATATATATATATATATACATGCATACATATATATATATAGAGCAGGGCTGCTGTGCTCTCAGGAGCACGGAGCCTTCCGTGCTCCTGAGCCGTTTTCGATGATGAAGCTCCCGAATCGATGATCGGCTCCGCTAGACTTGATCTAGCATATTTGAAGTATCTAGAAAATAAATTTTGTGATTTTTCGATACCGTTTACTTAGTGATCGAAAAGGTTCAAAATCAACGGCTGAAAATAAAAATCTCATAAAAATTGGTGATATAGACTAACATTTTTGATCAGAGATATTAAATTTGCTGTAGATAGTATAAAAAATTTTCTATCAAAATTTCATCTGATTTGGATACTTCTACACCGTTAAACTTGAAACGACAGATATCAACCATTAAAAGTTGTTGATTTTGAACCCTTTAGATTGCTATGTAAATGATATCGAAAAATCACAAAATTTATTTCTACATACTTCAAATATGCTAGATCAAGTCTAGGACTTGATCTAGCATATATATTTGAACTATCTAGAAAATAATTTTGTAGTTTTTCGATATAATTTATTTAGTGATCGAAAGGACTCAAAATCAACGGTTGAAAATAAAAATCTCACAAAAAGTTATGATGTAGCACTAAATTTTTTTTCCAGAGATATTGATCTTGTCGTAGATAGTATAAAAAATTTTCTATCAAATTTTTTTCTGATTTGAATACTTCTACACCGTTAAACTTACAAACGGCATACATCAACCATTAAAAGTTGTTGATTTTGAATCCTTTCGATCAGTAGGTAAATGATATCGAAAATTCGCAAAAAATATTTTTTAAATACTTCAAATATGCTAGATCAAGTTTAACGGAGCCGATCGTCGATTCGAAAGTCCCATCATCGAGAACGGCTTAGGTGCACGGAGGCCTCCGTGCTCCTAATAATAGCACACAAGGCCTACTCTATATATATAGACTATCATTCATAGTATGCAAATAGTACTTACTATCTTCTCTCTAAAAAAAAATAGTAATTACTATCAACTTTTCCACCTTTAAATTATTACTATTCCACTGATATAAATATATATATCATGTTTGAATGTCAGAATAAGTTATTCAGTAATATTCTATTTAGTGTTAGAATTTTCTATTGTGATTGAAAGATAGAATTATGGTCAAATATCTAGAATGAGACACTATATTCGATCTTTAAGTCCTTGTTTTTTGAAGTAAGATAAACCATCTTGTAATTAAAATGTACTATTTTAACAAATCATTAACGTCAAGACTTTACAGGAAATAGAACTCAAACTCTTATATTTCAATTACAAAAGAAAATCTTTGAATCGATAAGTTTTCATTAGATCATAACTTATTATGACATACAAACGAAGCCTTAATCTCACACTCCTTATTTACCAAATATATAACTTTCTAGAGTAAATTTTGCAAATATACGTAACAATATATTTATGCATCGAAACAAATACAACCAAAAAGTGGTTTACGGATTATGTTGCCTGACCAAAGTCAAAGCATGCATCATAATTTTAGAGGTGATTTTATAAATGCCCTTCCAAGAGGCTATAATTTTATTAGAGCAATGCTTTACCCATAGATCGAAAAAATAGGGATAAATCTTCCATCACTTTATCTAAAAGTTAATGTTTCATATTTGTCTTATCAACTCTTCTTCTATCTTAAAAGTTTTAACAAATTATTTAAATCTTTGAATTGAGGGGTGCAAGATATGCACCCACTTTTTGAGTGTGCAAGCATTATTTTTTATTTTATTAGTGCTGCTTCAAAGTTCAAACTATTACAAATGCCTTCCTAAATTTTAAATATATTTTTGAATGTCCCTCCAGTAGGACATTTTAAAGTGGGAGAGTTGCAACCTAAGTATTTAGGATTACCGCTGCCCAGTAGGACTCTGAGGAAAGAAGATTGGTTGGGAGTTGCTGACAAAATTCAAAAAAGAATTGACCGGTGGCAAGCTAAGTTACTCTCGCGCGGAGATAGGTTAACTTTAGTGAATGCAGTTCTCGCCAACTTGCCAATTCATTTTTTCTCTATCTACAAGGCGCCAAAATGGGTCATTAGATATATTGAGACACTAAAAAGGGACTTCTTCTGGAAAGGTGGACATGATACTACAGAAAGATCATACATGGTAGCTTGGAGGGGTGTGCGTAAGAGCAAGAACGAAGGAGGTCTTGGGGTGAAGGACTTAACTGCCATGAATGATGTCCTTATCAAAAAATGGTGGTGGCGATTTTTCATGAATCCGGACCTACACTGGAGAAAGTTGGTTAAAACCTTATACTACGATAGAAAAAAATCCCTAAGGGGCCGTTTGGTTGGGGGTTAAAGGGGGGGATAAGGGGTTATCCCCCCCTTTATCCCCAAACAACATTTTGGAGGGGTGGGGTTTGTTAACCCCACCCCAAAAGGGTTATCCCGGGATAACCCTTTTGGGGTGGGGTTAACAAACCCCACCCCCACCATGGAATTGGGGTGGGATTAACTAATCCCACCCCAATTTAATTTTTTAATTTAAATTTATAACTTAAATTTTAAATTTTAAATTTTAAATTTTAATTTTAAATTTTAAATTTAAATTTAAATTTTTTTAAATTTAAAAATTTGTAATCTTAAAATTAATATTTATATTTTTAAATTATTACTTTTAAATTCTCAATTATTATTTTTAATTTTTTAAATTTAAAATTTGATATTTGACATTTTAAAATTTAAATTTGATTTTAAAATTTAAATTTAGAACTTTAAATTTTTGAATTTGAGATTTAAAAATTTAAATTTTATTTAAATTTTTTAATTTTTAAAATTATATATTTAAATATAAAATTTTAATTATAAAATTAAAAAATTTAAATTCAAATATAAGGGGCAATATCATTATTTTTCATTTATAACTACCCACTATTCTTCTTATTCCATCTTATCTATCCAAACGCTATTTTCTTAATCCCGGGAACAACTAAATTATCATCCAAACGCAAAATTGGTCCATTCCAGGCTTAACCCTGAACTTAACCCTATTCCTGGAATAACTAGTTCTTACTTAACCCCGAACCAAACGAAGCCTAAGGGAAGGGAAATCCTTTAAACCGGTCTCGCAAGGGTAGAAAGATGTGCTTAAGCTTTGGGACGCCTTCAATTGTGGAGCTAGCTTCTCTTTAGGGAATGGTCGACAAATTGATTTTTGGTCGGATAGGTAGTGTGGCGAAACCTCGCTATGCTCTCTAGTGTCTGAAGTTTATGATAAAGTTGAGCTCAAGAATGTTACTGTTAAGGAATGCTATGCCTGTAAAGGATGGAAATGGAGAAAATTTTTAAGGGGATTGATTCAGCGAGCCAGGAGAGTGTCACGCCCCAGGGTTCTTTTTGAAAATTTCTTTTTAGGAAAGCCAGCAAAAAGCGCATGATTTTTTTTTAAACACCTTTAAAGACATCCCACAACGCACATAGACCCGCCACATGAACAGAGGTTCTCCTGTACAAACGGACAAAGTCTCCCCCGTACATGCACGGTGTAATATTTTAATACGAATACCAACCACACAAACAACCACACAGAACAATGACTAATAGGTAGTTATAAGAGTAGAATAACTAAACAACTGACAATCCAAAACAGGTAAAAGGTACAATCAACTAAACCAATAAGCTAAATCCATAGTTAATAAACATCAATAACCAATAGGCAATGAACTAAACTAAACCAAAATATTTGAATCCAAAAACTAATCTAACAGAAACTGAAACCGTCAAACTGGAACAATGAATAATCAGAACGAAGTACGGAAACAAAGGTATCAATGAATATCACTGCTCGGGACCACTATTTTTACCGTTCTCAAGTACCGTCCCGACCCTCACCGCCCATGTAACCTGAAAAGAGAGGCGGTAAGAAACCAATCCGAGATTTTCCAATTTGAAACCAATTCGAGATTTTTTAGTGGGTATCACTAGCTGACGAAAGCGAGCTGTACTCACCGGCACACGAGAGATATAATAATCGACGATAATAAACAGGTAAAGCAGTTACAGCAGCAATAGAATAACAATTAGCAATAAATGTATAAATAATCGCTAATATAAAGTAAAATAGAAACTAATATGCAACTATAAAGAATATGTATGCTGGTACAGTAGCAATAATCACTGGAAATGAATTACAACTATCAATTAGTGCATAAGAGTCGTTACTGTAGTGAAAAACAAAACACAAAGTGCGCCAAAACGGACGAATAGTATAAATAACCCAATCAACTGTTATATTGGTCTAAAGACCTCAGACAATGCCACGTCATGCTCGCTCATCCGGCATATAACCCTAATAGGCACCTTGTAAGGCTCACGGATCGTAAGTACGATAATTTTTTTTAAAAAAATATTATAATTTTTTAACTATTCGATCTCTAGGATTTAGTATTTAGCCGTCAAAATAGTATAAAGTTAGAAGCAACAACTTACAGAAGTAATATTCCAGGTGACACCCCTGAAAGGTTCAGGTAAGATTTATTATAAAAAAAAGAAAAGAAAAAAAAGAGAGGTAAGATTTATTATTGTTAATGAATACGGTGCACAAAAAATATGAACGCACCAGGTTCAGGCAATAACTTGTGCCCTAATCAAACGCTGGCAGGTACCTGTTGGCATCGGGATATCGTTGGCAGTCTTTAATTCCGCGCGCTCTCTTGGTAGTTGAGCGCTTCCCCTCCCGTCCTTCAGAACTACTCGCATTAATAGGCGACCAACTCACCTATCTCCCCACCACCCCCACCTCCTCCAGCAGCCTCCTCCTCCTCCTCCTGCTCCTCTTTCCACATCTACTATAACTCATACTCAACTCTCACTTTTGCTTTCCCGATCGAACACTCTATCTCATTATTATAAATTAAATTCCACTCCCCCTTCATACCGTCATATCTCCTCCATTCTCCAAAAGTGATTAATTATTTTAGCTAGTGCGGAGCGATCAATTAATTAATAATGGAGGAGTCCTCGGCGATGGACCGCGAGCGCCTGACGGCGGAGATGGCCTTCCGCCGGGACTCGTCTATCGTCATCAAGATCCGCCGCCGCCTTCCCGACTTCGTCCAGTCCGTCAACCTCAAGTACGTCAAGCTCGGCCTCCGCTACGCCGACAACCCGGCCGCCGTCTACCTGGTCCTCCCGCTCCTACTCCTGGCCGCCGCCTACGCCTTGTCGTCGGATTTGATCCCGTCCATAAAGTCGCGGCTCGCGATCGACCTCGTGACCGGCGCGGCGGCGGCGGGGGTGGTGGTGCTGTTTCAGACCGTGTACTATCTGAAGCGGCCGCGGCCGGTGTACCTGATCGAGTTCGCGTGCTACAAGCCGGAGGACGAGCACAAGATCTCGAAGGAGGGGTTCCTGGAGATGAGCGAGAGCACGGGGAGCTTCAACGGGGAGTCGCTGGACTTCCAGACGAAGATCACGACGCGGTCGGGGCTGGGGGACCAGACGTACCTGCCGCCGGGGATCCAGGCGCGGCCGCCGCGGCTCTGCATGGCGGAGGCGCGCCGCGAGGCCGAGGCCGTGATGTTCGGCTGCCTCGACGCGCTCTTCGCCGCCGCGGGGATCGACCCCCGCCGCGACGTCCGGATTCTGGTGGTGAACTGCAGCCTCTTCAACCCGACGCCGTCGCTGGCGTCCATGATCGTGAACCACTACAAAATGAGGGAGGACATCAAGAGCTTCAACCTCGGGGGGATGGGGTGCAGCGCGGGGCTGATCGCCGTCGACCTCGCCAAGGACCTGCTGCGCGCGAACAAGAACGCGTACGCGGTGGTGCTGAGCACCGAGAACATCACGCTCAACTGGTACTTCGGGAACGACCGCTCGATGCTGCTGTCCAACTGCATATTCCGGATGGGCGGGGCCGCGCTGCTGCTGTCCAACCGCAGGGCGGACGCCGGGCGGGCCAAGTACCGGCTGGTGCACACCGTGCGCACGCACAAGGGCGCCGACGACGGCTGCTACGGCTGCGTCTACCAGAAGGAGGACGCCCGCGGCACCGTCGGCGTGTCGCTCGCCAGGGAGCTCATGGCTGTCGCCGGCGACGCCCTCAAAACCAACATCACCACTCTCGGGCCGCTGGTATATATATATTTATATGCGCCGCACGCACGCACGAAAACAACCGTTTTTCTCTAAAAACTTACCACGAATAAAAATGCAATAACCGTTTAAATCCGAGATATGAAACTTGTTTCTTAAATATCACATGGAATATTTATACTCATTTTCTAAAACAAATTAAATTATTGTGAAATCTTATTTTAATATTTTATAAATTGTCGAACATTTTTTTTAAAAATAAAATAAAATATAAATATTTTTATGATCAACAGGTACTCCCGCTCGGCGAGCAATTCAAATTTCTCAAGACTTTGTTCGCGAGGAGGGTTTTGCGGATGAGAGAGGTGCGGCCGTACATACCGGACTTTCGAAAGGCATTTGAGCACTTCTGCGTGCACGCGGGCGGGAGAGCGGTGCTGGAGGAGGTGGAAAAGAATTTAGGCCTGAAGGAGAGAGACATGGAGCCGTCGAAAAGCGTGTTACATAGATTTGGCAACACGAGCAGTAGCTCTCTATGGTATGAGCTCGCTTACGCCGAGGCGAAGGGGCGGGTTCGGCGAGGGGACCGGGTTTGGCAGATCGGATTCGGGTCGGGTTTCAAGTGCAACAGCGCGGTGTGGCGGGCGCTTAAAGACGTGCCAGCGTTGTCCGGTGGTGGCGGTGCGCGGGGGCGGTGTAATCCGTGGGCCGATTGTATAGATAGCTATCCTCAGAAGTAAAAATAATAATAATAATAATAGTTTTTTTTTTTTTTTTTTTTTTTTTTTTTTCTTTTTTTTTTGTGGATGTGCTAATTACTATTGTGGTTTCCCCACCAAAGCAGTGGAGCCGGGAAACAGTTGTTTTCTTTTTCGATCATATCATTATTATTATTATTTTTCTAGAAGCTACTGTACTATTTCTAGGCTGTAATCGGGTGGTTTCATTCAATACTATGTTTGTGATCAATATAAACAGTAAAGTGAATTAAATACCAATACCAACTCACGCAAACACCTTATTTTTTTAATTTCTTTTTCTGTTTTTTCTTTTTTTCCGGAAAGTATTCTTGCGCACTTGAGCCAACATTAACTGCAATCACAAAAATGACATTGTGCAAGTAATAGAGGACACATAAAGTTGCTTACTATTATAGCAGCTCCATTTTTTCTTGTTTCTGTGGGATGGCTTTTTTGATGCTTTTATTTGGCAAGCACATTACTTTATTTAAATCTAAAGTACTACAATTATAGATACTATCTTATCAGAATCCTAAGTACCAAAATAATATGCAATAGTAAAAATCGGTAATTGTAAAAAACGGTCAGTTTGAAAAAACATAAAAGAGTGTTTGATCTAAAGAGTAATGTTAGTGGTACACCCTAAAAGAGATGTAATTTTACCTTCCATTTATTCTTGGGTGAAATTTTATTTACCAGTCACTTCGATGTGACTTCGATGTGACTGATGAATTACATTCCATTCTAGAATGGATGAGATGTAAAATATACATCCTTTTGGGGTGTACCAGTATCATTTTTCTTGGTCTAAATTGTGAAAAATAATTTTAAATTAAAAACGTTTATTCTTTTTAAAATTTGAATTTGATTTTAGAATTTATTTTTAAATTTTAGAGGGTCCAAAAGCAAAAGCAGTTAAAAACTACCTTTTGAAATCTAATTTTGATTTTCGATTAAAGTTTTAAGTTAAATTTTAGTTTTAACTTCAAATTTTAAATTTAAATTAGATTTTAAATTTTAAATATAAAATTTTAAATTTTAAATTTAGATTTAAAATTTATTTTTAAATTTTAGATTTAAATTTAAATTTAATGTTTAAAATTTAAAATTTAAAATTTAAAATTTATTTTTTTTAAACTTAAAATTTAAAATAAATATTTTAAAATATATTTTTAAAGTTTAATTTTGAATTTTAAGTTTTAATATTTAATTTAAAATTTTAAAATTTATATTTAAATTTAAAATTTATTTTTTTAAGATTCAATTTAAATTTTATATTTTAAATTTTTTCAAATTAATAATTTGAAAATTTGTAATTTATACATTAAATATTCAATTTTAAATTATAAATTTGAAATTGTAAATTTAAAATATAATTTTAAATTATGCAATTAAAAATTAAAATTAGAAATTTAAAATTTATACTTAAATTTAATAAAAATTTGAAATTTAAAATTTAAAATTTAAAATTTTTAATTTCTGAACTTAAAATTATTAATGTTAAATTATAAATTAAAGTTTTGAATTTTTAAAATTCAAATTTAGATTTTAAATTCAAATATTAGTATCAAATTTTTAAATTTTTTTGTTTTAAATTTTAAATTTCAAAAGGTCAAATTTAAATTGAAAATAAAATTTAGTAAAAAAAAGTTATTATTTGGAAATAGCAAAACAAACTGTACCAAACAGCATTATAATATTAGTTTTGAAAAATAACTTTCCCACTAGACCAGTCAAACGTTTTATAGCTTTTAACTAAATTAATTCTTCAAATCAAAATCTCTTTTCCAAATTTATACCGAATGGCCCCTTATCTTATAAAAAATGTTATAAAATTTTACATGTATATCACTTTACCTGAATTTGAAGTATTGCAAAATAGAAATGCTAAATCTACAATCAGAAAGTAGTTAATCTCTCCAACCTCTCATCTTAAGGTTATATACTATTTTTTTATTTTTTATTTTAAAAATAAATAAAAAAGTTACATAAGATTTGTAGAGAAAAAGTGAATTTTTGATGGATCTATGTCTGTAAAATTAAAATTCATTTTAGGGGGCATTTGGATTGACGAATCACTAGATCCAATGTAAGTCAAGTGTAGTGGTGTTGGAGTTTCTTTGAAGTGTAGTTAATTTCTCGTTGTTTATTTTGATGTAATTCATACGTTTTGGAAATTAAATTTAAGCACTTTTTTATTTGTTTTGGTGTAACTTGATATTAGTATAACTAGTTTTTTGAGTTCTGTTGTTTGTTTTAATGTAAGTAAAGAAATTTCGTTACCTTCTAAATATAGTAGTAAGCTTACCCTCACAAAATTCAACATATTAAATAATTAAATTCTCCATTATTATTTAAAGATAATCCTAACTCATTGTAAATGAGGTAATTTTAATCCATTGTGAAGGAAGTAGAGTTTAGGTTTTAATATTTAAAGAATTTTTTAGAGAATGTTGAGTTGGTGGAATTTGAGTTCGGCATTCTAAAAGGGGAAGTAAAAAATAGGTGAAATAAAGCTCTAACGTAACTTAAGTTACATTATTTTTTTTGACTTACATCAGAATAAATATCGAAACTGATGGAACTTGAGTTTCACTCTTCCACTTATTCCAAACCAAACTATTAGATTCTAGACCTAGCTATGCTCATTGCAAATAACATCCACAATAACATTCGCTAGTACGGATGGGTCCTTTTGAAAAAATCTTGTTTGATAAAAAAACTTTATTTTACAAGAGCCAGAAAAATAAACCGGCAAGGTGAGGTTATCCAATTTTTATCCATTAAGCAACGCCCTAAAATCCAATTATCTAACAAACCTTTTAATAAAAAATGTTTGGAAGGGAAAAGACACTTAAGTTGATCAATTGGCGGCAATTGGAAAAGAGGAATTTGGTGGCCTTCATGCTCATGATCCTCGTGCATCGCACCTGCAATCTACTTATCAAAATACTTCATACATTGTGACGCCCCAACTTTTCAGGAGGTCATCCATCCTAAAATTATTCCCGTCCAAGTAGGTTTAACTCCTTTAACCTCTTGAGCCTAACCACCGCTCAAAATACTTAAGCCGGATTAAGAGTTTAATCATATTATATCTTATATATAGGATTATCTAGGATCTCACAATCTCCCCCTTTAAGCTCTGACGTCCTCGTCAAGTTCAGACTCACAAGTATCAGGTGATGTGAGACTCGTCTCGCTAATCTAAACTGATCTTGTGGTGAGCCGCGCTCCACCTACAACAGTCAACAGAATGGGAGTCTCGCTCTCCCCGTTGCATAATCTTGGTTCAGTCGAGACTCATCTCACACTTTCGGCTGGTAATTGGCTCTGATACCAACTGTGACGCCCCAACTTTTCGGGGGGTCACTAATCCTAGGACTACTTCCGTCCTAACACGCTTAACTCTCTTAACCTCTTGGACCTAGCCACCGCCCAAATATTTAAACCGGATTAAGAGTTTAGCCCTATTATATCTTATATATAGGACTACATGGAGTCTCACATACATTTAATTCAATCACTCAATCTTTTAAATAAGAAATAAATACCACAACTCACTAGATTGCAGAGATTAAAGTGTGAGGTGGAAAGAAGGATAAACTATAGTTTCGTGATCTCTTTGTATATATTTAATTCCCTTACTATTCTTTGCATTTCTCTCGCTATTTGGGTTTGAACTTTCTTTTATTTGTTTGAATGGATCCATAGGCAATTCCTTAGGCGCCAAGTACCAAGTTTGACAAAAGATTATTAGGTTTCCGATAAATCAGCTACTCTAGCATGTGGTGGTGACTCAAGGTTTGGATTGTTGTTACTTGGAAACAAAATAAGATCAAGTTCTCATCAAGCCTAACTAAGCCAACTAGGCCCATGTAAAAGCTTGTGTTTGGGCATCACATTCTTGGAGCATTTGTTGCACGAGCTCGAATTTCAAAGCCCGTTAGAGCACTATCAAGCCCAATTTCATTAAGTAATTTAATGTTTTTTTTTTTTTTTTGAGAGAAAGGTAGCATGCTACCCGCTTCATTTATTGAAGATATGAATTAGGCTACAGGGGTGAGGCAACGAAGGTCTCGAAGAAGGTGAAGGTACACACGCGCGCGCGCGCGCACACACACACCACCAAAAAAAAAGAAGTAATAATAATAAGAGTCCGGCTACTATGTTATTGATAGCACCAAACACTTGGTGCTACCAAATTTTCTACCGTTAGATCTTCCCCCTTGATCATTTTCATCCGTTAGATTGTACTATTCAACCAACCATCCACTTAACCTAAGGAGTCCCACATCATCCTAACCACACATCTCTTCATCCAAGGGCCAAAAACCTAATAGCACCAATGACTTGGTGCTATTAATAGTATTGTAGCCTAGTTCTAATAATAATACTAATAATAATAATGCCCGGTAGAAGAAAGAGTCTGCACTCAGAGATTGAACAACTATTTGATCTTAGAAACAGCCAACTGGGAGTTTGGCTGGCCCTGCCTGAAGATTGCACCATTCCTAATCTCCCAAATGACCCACCAACACCCTACCAACCCGATTAACCAGTTATTCCTTACAGACGCACCTGTGCGATTCTTCCATCTATCGCAGACCATGGTCACCTCGTCACCCAGGTCACTGGAACGAATATTCACCAAAGTCATCATGTATAGAAATTTAATGCTTTTTTTAATGAGAAAAATTGCCACCCATTGAACTGTTTCGTGTCTTGGCTAAATTACTAGTAGTTTAGTGGTAAAGTATTATTTTGATACTTTTATGTTGGCTATGAGGTGGATATACAGGATTCAAAACAAAAGGAGCTAGAAAAAGTATTCAGCCTTTGATGGGGACTCAATTGCAACAACTTAAAACTTAAACATGAAAGTAAAGCATCAAAAAATGATTGGTACGTAAACAATGGTGTAATGAACCCAAATTTAGTTGCCATTATAAGTTTGAGAACTTATTATTTGATCCAATTCGAAGTACCTTTGCAAAGATTTGGATCCGATATGTTTCGTTTCATTAAAGTGCTGCGCACCTAAATATTTATGAGCGAGCCAAGTACTTAATTAATAACTCTGACGTATATATATATATGCATGTTCAAGAGCGAAGTAGTATGATCTGCTTTGCTGGCACAGTAATAATTATGGCCATTTGAGTGGTCCATGCATGGTTTCTGGAAGTGCCTCCTAGTTTCCAGTTGTGCGACTGTGGCCTAATTATTATCTACCACAGGATCGAAAAGTTTAATTGATTCTGCGTTTTCTTCTCTTTAAGATGATGTACATCTTTAAAGTAAAAAAAAAATTAGAACTTTTACTTACTATATATATGATAAAGGCCAAAAATATGATAAAGCTTCTAGTTCTGCTATAAAATTGTTGATTTTTTTTTTTTGAGAGAAAATTCCAGAGAATTGAGGATTAGATAAATCATGTAGAGCACATCAAAATTTGGTTTGAAAAGAACCGATAATTCCTTGTGCAAGTGGTAAAAAATTTAATAGTTGATAGGTAAGATTCCAAATTTAAAGCTTAGTTTCTTTACATTTTTAGATAATTTTTTTTAATAAAGCAGATAACATGCAATCTTTCTGTCTTTTAAAAAAAAGTTTTAAAAAATAATTTAGGGCACGTTTGGTTCGCATTATGAAAGATTACTAGTAATACAAAGATACCCAATGATTTTTTTCTACTCATTCTATTACTAAAAATGTGGCATTCCGGTGTTTGGTTCGCACAATCATATTATTTAAAATTACGAAAAATATACCATTATTGTATTTGTTTCGTTAATTAATTTTAGATAATGCTATAAAAAATTTCAACATTTTTTAGAAAAAATGGAGAGAGAGTATAGGTTAGAGAGAGAGAGAGTATAATTAAAGAAATAGTGAGAGAGATAGAGTCGAGATTAGAGGGAGGGAGAGTGAGATTTTAGAAAAAGAGGGAGAGAGAGAGCTTTGTTTAGAGAGAGAAAAAGAGTTGAAGTTTAGAGAGAGAATGATAAGTTTAGAGAAAGATATGAGGTTAGAGTACTAAAGGAAAACAATACCAACTAGCCGGCGGGTGGGGAAAAAGAAAAAGATTAGATATATTATGATTATCCGAATCTATTAATATGAGAATACCCATCATTCCTCAAAGGAATGAGATTAGTACTTTGGGATGAATCTTATTCCCAAATAAATTCAGCATTACCAGCTAGATTACTTAGTGCGTTTAGCCAAACACCGTCATATTTTTCTATTTCTATTGAATTACTAAAAATTTTAAAAAGATAGCGCAAACCAAATGCACCTTTAAAGATATGTGAGGCGTTACGATTTTCTTACTACTAGTACAAACATATGCTTAAGGGCCACTCTGCTTCTCTTATAGCATTACTCTATTTAACAAAAAATTCTAGAATGCACCGGTTATATTGGTGATGTGGCATCCCCCACCAATCAAATGGCTCCATTTGGGGTTATCCGTCACATCATGATTATAAAAAAATATTTTTATTATACTTTTTTTTAAAAAAAAGAGATGTGATTGTCTTATTATTGATGATGTGGTGCAAGTGTGACATAGTAGAATTTCTCCTATTTAACTTTCTTTGAACTAGACTACGTCACTCGAAAGGACCAAATATGTGTGGAGAGTCCGCAACTATCTCTCTCATATGAATTGTTGTAAATTTGGTGTCAGTTGAATATTAATTGTTGGGACTTCCTAAGGAAAGCGTCCGATCAGTTATTTACTATAAATCTGTCTCTTTCGCAAAAACTAATATAATCATTAAAAAAAATAAACAATAAAATATAGATAAAATAAAATTTACTAATCAATAAAAGAATAACATTTGACTTCTCTTTTAGCATTTTTTTAAGTAAGCAAGCGTTTGACTTTTAATTTTGATAACTAGACACTAAATTTTATCAAGTAGTTAAATAAGGTCACTCTTCAAGTGAACTTACTAATTTCACATCCTTAATCATGATGATCGAAAAATAGGCTAAACGGAACTTTAATTGCTATAGCTTTTTCTATATGTTATAATGCAAAAAATAATTTTTTTAATATTTTGAAACTTTATAATATTACATGCAATATATATATACAATCAAAACAACTGGATAACTAATAACTTTAATTAAAAAAAAAGATATATAGAGATATTTGAGAAAGTTTAGGTGGTCTAATTGTCAAAACTAAAGCTTTAAGCCCCTGTTTACAAATGAGCTAAAGTTTAGGCGATCTTTGTGCATTTTCTCCTTGTATAATTCATAGGATACAATGTACCCCAATCATAGTATAATTAGAATTTTACTCTAATTTATATATAAACCCTACTCAATTTACTTTTTACAGATTTAAATAATCATCCTAATCTAACTAGGATTTAACTATAATCTAAGCAAATCCTAATAATCTCCATTTTGATTTGATTTGTAGTATTCAACCGCTTTGTTGCGCAAACCATATAAGTTCCATCTTGAGCTTGTCTCCTCCTTTCGAAGTCTACGCCTCCGCCGCCCAATCTTGAGCGATCGGAACATACAAGTTTTCTTAATCATTTTTGGACCCTTACAGCTCCATCTGAAGCTGAAAGCTCGAATAACCCCTCAAGTCTCAAGTACTTGTCATTCAACCTTGGAACATGCCCCAATCCTGTCAGCATTCTCGTTACGCCGTTTGGATCTTAATCATACTGAATTCTAAAACCTTACATGCAATCCCATTCCCCCATAGGAGCTTTTTTACTTATGATTACCTTATAGTGGCAAAAGATTTTTTCTGCAAACAGACGTAAAAGAAAAACGCTGAATTGAGCACCCACACGTTATTCGAAATGTTTGCACTGCAGCTCGCTGTACACTGCTCGTTAGAATCGATCACCTCTGATTCCGTCGCCTCTGCCATCACTAACCACTACAAGAATATTATACATTGGTGGCGACTAATGTCGCCACTATATGTATAAAAAATTGCCACCTTTTTAAAAGGTGGCGATTTTTTAAGTCGCCACAAGTTGCCACCGAAAATCTTACTAAAAATAGAGTGGCGACATTTTGTCGCCACCAAATATAACTTTTAGTGGCCACTATTAGTCGCCACCTAATTAAAAATAGCGTGGCGATATTTTGTCGCCACCAAATATGATTTTTAGTGGCCACTATTAGTCGCCACCTTATTAAAAATAGCGTGGCGATAAAATATCGCCACCAAATATGACTTTTAGTGGCACTTCTTGGTCGCCACCTTTCATGGAGATAAGATGGCAATAAAATTTTGCCACCAAATGTACACTTTAGGTGGCAATAACTATAGTCGCCATCTTAGTTCAATATAAAGAGGCAACTTTTTGTCGCCACCACTTGTGTGAATAAAATAGCCACCAATAGTAAATAGGTAATAAAATAAAATATAAAAATACACTATTTATATTTTATAATTAAAACATACACAAAATAACAAACAAAATATTTAACTAAACAAAATTATCCTTTTAAGAACAATTTAAAAAGCTAAGTAACTTCTCATCCACAACAGCTTAAAAATAAAATAATAGCAATATCAATTTAAAGGCAAAAGAGTAATAATATTCGATATACAGTTAATATCATTCATGACTCCCTACACTTTAGGAATAGAAAACACTTAAAAAAGATTAAAGAAAAAATGCTTCAGTCTCCTAATTCAATGGCCATTATTTTCCTGCAAGAAAATAAAAAGGAGAAAAATAAGTTACACAAGTTAAAAATCTACAACAAAAGATAGAGTAATTGGAAAGTGGTTATGAGTATAGAGAACGAATCTTGAACTACAAGAAAGCAGGGCTGATTGTCAGCAAAAGGAGAGGAGCAAGCAAAAAAGGTTTAGCAGCTGCTCACCCTCATCTTCTCGACTTCAACTAAACTATGTAGCTTAGTTCTCTATAACTAAAGCCATTGTCTGCTAAATGCCTAACTACCAAAACACTTTCTCAAGATAGATCACGGAGAAACTTGGCGCAAAACAAGCATCACTCTACTAGTACAATTTCAGCATCTCATAAAAATTAAATACAACTCAGGAAGCACATATATTTCAAAACAAGCATCACTCTACTAGGATGCGGAGAACCCCTCTAACTCCGAACCCACCCCGTCTGCATCCTTTGTCCCGCCTCAGGAGCCGGCTTTATATCACTGAATCACATGAGGAAAGCTTCCATTTAGCTGGGCAAGTTAGAATCCTTACATTATGTTTTTCTTCTTTTGGAGATGGGATTTGTCAAATTCTCAGCAGCAAATTTAGTCCTCAATTGGCTATAGTTGGGAAAGAGTTCTTCAGGTATTTGATTCTTGGACCCAAAAAAAATATAGTTTGAAGTGTTTGATTGTACTTATTTAGTTTAGTAAAAAAAATAGTTTAACATAATTTGGAAAAGAATATCTCTTCTTCCTTCACTTTCTCTTTACTCTCTTCATTTTTTATTCCTACAAATAAAACAAGTATACCCTAAAACCCTTCCTCTTAGCAACAAAGCAAACGCACGATAAACAATTACTTTTCTTCCCATGGAAACCTTTTTTCATTATTTATTCAAAATTATTTTCAAAGAATTTTGAGGTGAAACCAAACATCACATTATTATTAGCTACTGAAGAGAATTCAATCATTGAACATTAGCACATTCATTGCATTATGGAAAAATGAAGGAGCAGTTACTCATAAATGCATTTCCTAGCAAGAGTAGAGTCAGCATATTTCTGTAAGTTGACATGCAATTTTATGGGCAATGAACATCAGTACTGACAGATTACACCGTCCAATTTGATCTAGAGCATTTACACTATTCAACAACTAAGTTTTGTAATTTTTCAATATAATCTCCCAAATACTTAAATGGCCTTAATATGGACAATTTTTAGTTTAGCGGCGTCGCACATCAATTCGGATGCCCTCTCCTCGGAAAGAAATAATGCCAAAGTAACCTACCTTGTTTACTTCCATAAGTAGTCTACCTCTACTCTTCCTAGCATTCCCATAAGGTCAATATAGTAGCAGTTCAGAAATTTCTTAACCTAGTCTACATAGTTCAACAGAGGTTTCCATGCATAGTCAATTAGGATGCAAAAATACCCCTTTCAAAAATTGCAAAAGAAAAACAACATGAAAGAGTGATCTACTTGTTCTATCCCCAGCAATGAAGAATTAAAGATGCTAATAATCATAATAAGTAAACAGGAATAGACCCAGATTAATAACAATACACTTGAAAATGAAAAAAAATAAATTGTAAACAACTTTCTCAAAAAAAAAAAAAGGTTAAAATTTTAGAAAGTAAAATGGACAGTTTCAACACATCATCATTTGAAAAGCGGAGATAAAAAATCAGTATCAAGAAATATTTTTTATGATCCTTTAAAGTAAAACAAAGAAAAAAAGGTGCCCATAGTTAGTTACCACAATTCGACCAGTGATGAAGCGTCGATACTCTTTTCCTTATTAATAAGAGATGATCAAATCCATCTTAACATGCAGCAATGACTTTTAAACTTGCAATGACTTATCTCATTCTACTTGTCAAAGAAACAAATTAAATGCAAACCTTGCAATGGCTTTTAAACTCCGTGGCAAGGTTGTCTAGGAGCTAGTCGAGGCCCTCTCCCCTCTTTGTGAACCTACAACCAGTTAAAATATAGATTTCAACAATCAATAATTCAATTAGCTAAACATCTATACATGTTTAATCCAACTTTATCTATCAAAATGTGAAGCTTCATTGTGCGCCCATACCATGACACACAGGCGTAACACTGCTAGCTAGGTAGAGTAATCAAAAGATGGCATCTAGAATTCAGCAGCATATGCAGATGCATGCACCATGAAAATAGATGATATTGAGAGAAGCGAAACACCAATCATGCATGTAGTATAGACCATAATAATATGAGTTACGCCACAGGCCATGTGAAATCAGATTTTTGTTGAATGTTAAATGAAGATATAAGTGTGAAGCATAAGTAACCTTACAAAAGCTGCTTGATTTTTCTTTTCAACAAATCCGATGCACTTTGGTCATATCTTAGGTGAGACTCATCATAGTGTACCTAAATTACTCAAGCAATCAACTCCCAATGACTTCACCAATTCAACAATTGTTCCACTGACTTCACCAATTCAACAATTGTTCCACTGACTCAATAACATACTGATGATGAGGACAACTTAGGATGGTGATGATGATAATGAGATAATTGATCCAAGTCTCAACCTCACACACCTAACTCCAAACATGCTTGCATTATCCTCACAGTTGGTTCAAAAGAGTGTGGAGATCAAATTTTTCAAAAGAACTTTTTCAAAATGAAACCACACCGAATGTTCATAATCTAGTGCATTACAAAGATGTCACTAATAACTGATTAAAACTACATAGTGATTCTCTTTGCTCTGTTGCTCATGTGAATTTAAAACTACAACAAGAGCTCAACTCTTTTTGATTAAAAAATGTGGAACATAACAAAAGAGAAGGAATCTAGACTAGGTCATTCACTTGTTCAGCAGTATCTCATATATGTCATATTTTAATTAGATAGTTCACTAGTCTGCTAAATCAGGAATAAATTTTATACAGAAGGATGCATATCATGGTACAAACCAACCAAATGACAAACATATAGCTACATGATACATGTGGTCTCTCAATCATTCATGGATTGTTGACTTATCTAAGATGTGTACTTTTAATCAGAAATAATCACTAAACTTACTTTATTAACAAATTAAGAAAATAACGAGGCAATTTATTTACCAATGGGTCTACAAATTTGAACAAAATAAGAGCACAATATATAGTCCATATGAACAAAGAGACATGTAATATTAGATAAATCGGTTAAGTTAAAAAGAGAAACATTTAAAGAAACAAGATAATGTTGAACTAATGCGCAAAAAGGTCAGAAGTGCAATACTCAAATGTAGATAGAAGATTAATAAAAACTACTACTAGTTGTGCTTTGAATCAAAAGAAACAAAAAAACAAAAGAATGGATGAACTTAGAATCCAAATACAACAATGTTCACAGCACAAGTAATGGAACTCCCAAACAAAAAATAGTTTTTTTTTTCTTTTTTTTTCCTCCTTTTTTTTTTTATCTCTCTCAGGAGGTAAGATGAGACGAGAATTTAGTTACCAGATATAACAAGGATTAGCGTTCATATTGTAAAAGTCTTACATGACATACTGATAATGTTACACATGATTCTATAATCTCTAGAACCATAATTTTTGGTGTGAGGGAAAAATCATTTATTCTATCTAGTTACTACAAAAATTCTTATATGATATATCATGATGAGAAACACGCAAATATTACATGAACAAGTAGGCTCTTACGTAGTTAGAATCTACCAGATTTATAACTCTTTTTTCCAGTAGAATTTGCTAGTTGTAGCATATAGAATCTACTAGCTAAAACTCATTCAATAAGCTAAGTTGTAGTAACTCATCCATATCATGTACCAACTTTAGAGATCTGCAGCTTCTGAAGTAGTACAAACCAAGAGACTGCAACTTCGTTTTATATTTTTTTTCCTTTCATTTTCTGCTTCAAGTTCAGATAAACAACTAGGCCAACTTGTTAAAATGTACCACTAAACTGAATATTGAAGAAGCAATAGATGAAGTAATAGAGATTGAAACATGAAAGAGAATCCTTTGCCAAAAGTACACATTTCAGTAGTATCAACTGTTTCGGCAGCTTCACCCTCCAGTTTCAGATATTTATTAAAAGGTCCTCAAATTCTTCAAATAAATATAGAATATTGGAATAGTCGAGCTCAAACCTAGTTTCAGAACATACTGAGCTTTGTTTTTTATTGCTTCTCATTGAGTAGGTTCAAAATCACTAACTACTGCAATCGTGGAAAAAATTTTATCCCCTGGGTGCTATTCAATTGGAACACAACAGGGGGCTAATATGACCAACTCTTTTCATACCACCAAATGCACTATGAAAGCTTAGAGAAAGTTGTTTTCATCAAATCAGGTCATAATATAAAGCTGGAAACAATCAATTGTGGTAATTCCTTTGCTACTGACATCGATTCATAAAATTCATGGCATAAATGCTGATAATGGAGATATATGAATCGATCTACAGTGCAGAAATTTAATTAGCTAGTCCAATGCGCATTAAAAAGAAAAATAAAACAATAGAAATAGGCGAGAGGCTCACCGGCGAGGAAATCGGCAGCGATGAGCTCACCGGCGAGGAGATTAGCGGTGAGGGGCTCACCGGCGAGGAGATCGGCGGTGAGAAGCTCCGTTTTGAAGGGGTCGTCGGAGAGGAAATTAGCGACGAGGAGCTCGCTGCATAGCTCACCGGCGAGGAGCTTGTCGCCTATGTCCCGCCGACGAGGAGCTCGCCGGTGAGGAGCTCGCCGACGAGGAGTTCGCCGGTGACGAGCTCGCCGGCGAGAGATCGTCGAGGAGGAGAGGGTGGGAACGGGAGCGGATTAGGGAAATGGGTTTTGAGGGGGAGAGGGGTTTTTTTCTTTACTGTAGCTAAGAGGAAGTAGAGGGGGAGAGGGTGAGCTGAGGAAGTGAGGGTTTTTTTTTTTTAATTTTTAAAAAATTTAATTACTAATATTAAATTAGAATATTAATTTAGTTCAATTTAAAAATTAAATTAAATTTATATTTTAATTTAATTTTTAATTTAAATTAAATTTTCAAATTAATAATTTAATCTAATTTTTAAAAATTTATAATTAATAATTTAATTTAGTTAATAATTAATAATTAATTAATAAATTGATTTAATCAAATTAAATTTAAGTAATTTTAAAAATTAATTTAAAATAATTAATAGATATTCACTAATTAACAAAGCTCTTAAATTTAAAAAATAAATTAAAAAATTAACTAAATTAATTAGAATAAAATAATATAAAAAAATAAAAGTTTGGAAATGTTAATAAAAATAAAAGTTCATGAAGCAATTTCAAAATAATCTGAAATAATCATTTGGTGGCGAAAGTAATATCGCCACTTTAAGTTAATTAATCAATAAATAAAATAACCATTTGGTGGCGAAAATAGTATCGCCACTTTAAGTTAATTAATCGGTGGCCATTTATTTTATCGCCACCATATATTAAGTTAATTAATCGGTGGCGACTTTTTTTATCGCCACCATAGATAATTAATTGGTGGCAAAAAAATTTTATCGCCACTTTAAGTTAGTTAATTGGTGGCAATTTTTTTTATCGCCATCATAGGTAGTCAAATAGTGGCGACAAAATAGTCATTTAGTGGTGAAACTAGTATCGCCACTTTAAGTTAATTAATCGGTGGCGATTTTTTTTATCGCCACTATAGATAACTATATAGTGGCGACAAAATAGTAATTTAGTGGTAAAAATACTATCGCCACTTTAAATTAATTAATTGGTGGCAATTTTTTTTATCGCCATCATAGGTACCCTAATAGTGGCGACAAAATAGTCATTTAGTGGTAAAATTAGTATCGCCACTTTAAGTTAATTAATCGGTGGCGATTTTTTTTATCGCCACCATAGATAACTATATAGTGGCGATAGATTTTGTCGCCATCTTATTTTTGCCACCAATACTATCTTTTCTTGTAGTGAACATCTCCTTGTCCTAATCCATGACAGCTATTTTTTTATTTTGTCGATTTAATTTTTTAGATCATTCTGAAACTTATAACTGTTACGCTTAAAGTACTTTCTTATGACAATAGAAGCATTCCACCTCAGCTACTGACTTATGTTGTCTATCGTGCCATTGCCGATGCTTTCGACCTTTTCTTCGCTCTTATAGCCAGAGTAGTATCATGGCTCTGCATATTAGATTCCGGAGTTATTTTTTGTATTTTGTTTGAGACAAGAACTTTATGGTTCTCTTGCCAAATAGCAATGTGAACACTAGATGCTCATTTGTTGTCGATAGCGAAGATAACAAAATCAGTCTTGTCCTCATCATTCAATTGACTCTAATGCTAGAAAACTCGGCCACCATCTTGTTGAACTTGTTCATATATTCATGTAGGCTCGCCGCTTCCTGCATCTACAGCGTGTATAGCCGCTACTTCGGATACAGTCATATTTTGTCGTGAACAGATTTTTCAATTTCTTCAACAACTTTGCTGGTGTTCACTCATCAGCTACGTTGTAAAAAATCTCGTCTACTAACAATAGATGAAACGTACTAAGCACCTCTATCTTATCCCATGCGGCATCTTGACCTCCGGCGACTTTGCTTCTTTCCATTCAATGTCTTTGACTCTTGTTATACCAAAATTGCCCAAACTTTAGTTTTCCACTAGTCGAAATTATTTTTACCGTTGAACTTATCTATTTCGAACTTTATAGTCATCTCTGTCAATCTTTCCCAAAGATTGAAAACCTTAAGCTATGATATCGATCACTCCCACGAATTGAAAACCATGAGCTCTGATCGGTTGTTGAAAATCTACAACCTGCTCAGCTGTGAATTGTTATAAATCAAATATCTATGATGATGTCGGTTGTTATGATTCCGTAATAGAAACGCCCAATTAGGTTTTTGTCATAAACGCGTTCCTCGTCAAAGGTTGGGACAACTATAAAAAAGGAAAGAAATCAAATAAAAAGCATAAGTGATATAAGATTCACTAACCAAGAAAAAACTTAACATCTTACTGTTCTTTTGTATAGAGTAGTTTTAATCTGAGCTTTTTTTTAATCTCTCTCACTTTTCTCTATCGTCTTTTATCATGAAGACTTTTTCTCTCTTTCTTCATGCACCCGTGCACTAGTCGCATCAAACCCTATCGTTCTCTATCATCCATTAATTAATCCACCTATGCATATTATATAAGAGCAATATTATCCATACATGTATACTATGCGTGTAAACTATTTACTATAACTTCTTTACATATGTATATACTGATGTGATATTTCATTATTAATTTCGTTTGACGATTACAATTACCGTTTCACACATAAACCAAGTTTGTAAATTGTACAATCATAGTTCGTAAATTGTACTATCATATAATTAAAGCACTGCATGTAACCATGTTGAAATGAAAGTGGAAGGTGACTTGAAAATTACTCTACATTGGATGAAAGGACACCTGTTACATTAACCCTTACAATAATGTCTTTAGTCCTTGTGCTATGTAAATTAATTACAATTTAAGCCGTAGCGAACTCTTATATTTAAATGCATAGAAAAGTGTATTTAACCAATTTAGACGACTATACGGTCAACTTCATTCATCTTGAGAATTGACAGACAAATTTCTGTTTTTTCGCCGATTCGGCGAGCCGACTTGATTCAACAGCCACCGTTGGATGGAGGGAGGACACGCACAACAAACTATGCCCCCCCCGCTATCATAAAAATCCGAATAAAACAGTTCGTATTCTGATTTATTTCTAAAAAATCGGAATAAAACGCTAATTTTTGGATTAGATTTATTATTCGTGAATAATTCGCGTATGCCGAACTATTCGGCCTAAAAAACGCGCAAAATTTTTGGATAAAATTCTTTTCTTTATTATTTGCAAATTATTGTCGAATTATTCGCGAATTATTCACGAACTATTGAAAAACTTCATAAACTTCCGGAATATGAGGATCATGAAAAAGATGAAGATGGAGACTACAATAAACTTTACTATTGCTTTTTTAACTTTATCTATTTTATTTTGTAGCTCTCTATTTTTATATTCTTAAAAATCTATAACTATTTATGCTGGTATCATAAATCTAGAGAAAAAAGTTTAATTTAATAGCCGAATTTTTTATCCCAAATTTTTAATTGGTGAACGTATAATTTTCGTATAAATCGCGTATCCAAATAATTGGCGAACCCGTTTTTTAAACCATATTTTCTAAAAAATTTAAAAATTAGAATACGAATTTTATTCGGATTATATCCGTACCGAATTTTTTCCGAATTCGAGTTAACTAACTATGCCCGCTATCAGCGGCATACGCCGTTTCGGGGAGCCTATTTAGCTTGCTGAATCAGCTTGTATAGCACTGCCCGATTTGCAAGCATTAGAACATTTTTTTTTTTTTTTTTAGAGAGAAAGGTAGCACGCTACCCGCTTCGTTTATTTTTTTAGAAATAAACTTAGTTTGAAATGTGAATCAACTAGGATTCGAACTCGGGACCTCGGGCACAAACCACCAAACCTTTTGCCACTTGCGTTAGGGATGGTCGGTAGCCATTGGAATGTTTAAGCCTAATTTAAGAGTGTATAGTTGTAAAGTACTCATATTGATATTTCGGAGGCTACACAAATTTTGGAAGTGCTTTTTTTCTCCTTCGATTTTTTTGATGCGATTGTAGGAATACCAGGGAAGAAGCATTTGTGTGATGCATGCTTCTGAGATGCTGGTTTTCACTGTCAATTTACAAGTATCAGCTTGAAAAAACTTAATTATCAGCTTGAGAAAACTATAAAACAATTTTTTTTTAGATCTTTTGGGTTAGCTCCTAAAGCATTAAAGATAGTCCATTTGAAAATCATATTTTCAAACTATCGCTAGTCCATGAAAAGAAGTTACGATAAAAATATATAACGATATGTTTATATATTTTCTAGAAGAACCATATAAATTATATAATAATTAATTACAGAATCATTGCGATTTACCAAATATAAAAGTTTTAAAAAGCAAACAAAGTATTTTTCTATCAGTTTTTCGCTATGTACACGTATTACATTCTTGGTATAACTCCAAACGAATCCTAAGTTGTAACACGTACTATGGAATTATTCACTAGAGAAAACACTAAGTAGATGTTAGGAACCTAATTCTAATAGGATTAATAATAAAATACTACACTATATTTTAAAAAGTATTCCACTCCCTACCCTGTACTTTTTTTTAAAAAAAAATACACCACCCAACTTATTCTTTTTACTTTTTTTAATTTCTATATTATAAGTAATAAACGTATAATTTTAAATGAAAACTAGAAATTCTAATAAAAAACATTGATAGAGAGTAGAAAAGCATATATTCAGTATGTTTTAACAAGGAAAAAAACGAATACATAAACAATCTTAAATTATGTGAATCAATCATTTTTTTGTCCAAAAGCATAAGTTTTCAGATAATAGTATTTCTACTATTTATATTGAACACTCCTACTCACGTTTGGACTCCAGACAAATTGATAAGTCTAAGACATGGTTTAAATTAAATAGAAGAAAATTAAATATGCTAGAAACCTAGTGAGACTTGAATTCATGATCTTCTGCTTTGATATAATGTTAAAGACAGTGAAACAAATATTTATTTTTTAAAAAGCTTTAGTTATCAAAGAACGGTAGTTTTAATATTTATATTCAACAAAAGTAATAGTTAAAAATAAATTGATCAGCTTTTAATGAATCTATCTTGATGACTCATTTTGCACTTTTCCTACTATCTAACCACTTCTTCATAAAATTATTAGATTTTGTCTAAAATAATAAATTTGCTAGCGGTAATATAGAGATCGGTAAGAAAAAAATAGCTAGTTTAGTGTGACCTATGAGATGACAAAATAGTACAAAATAGAAATAGAAAATAAATCTAAAATGCATTATAGTGATTGATAAAAACTAATAATGCAACAATGTCTTTAAAGAAAAAGTAGCATATAAAAATAGAGAAATGCTAAGTTTACAATGAAAAAGAATTGTAATCCCCTACAACCTTTTTATCCAAGGTTGTTGAGAATTTATGACAAAAATAAAAATCTAGAATGTGATGGTCACATGGATGATACGGTGTCTTAAACCAATCACATTTGACCCCTAGAATCTACCCATCTTATCCCGATTTTAAAAAAAATATTTTTATTGTACTTTTCTCTCAAAGGAAGAAAATGTGATTCGCAGAAATATAAATGATGTGGTGTAGCTGCTATGCAGAAGACTTTCTCGCTTACACAACCTTTTTTTGGTTTTAAATAAAGAAAAACATGATATGACTAAAGAAGAAAAGATAAGCCATTGGATCATTAGAAAGGTTGTGAGATTACAACCAATGTGGCTTGTAGACCTTACACTGATCACCAAAAATATAACACTAAATTAAGTACACTAGCAACCAGGCTTCTATTAATTAACAAAAAGAAAAGATAGGGACCAAACCAAAAACTTAAGAAAGGTCTATGCATGGAGACAACAGGTGAATGCACCAGTGAAAGGTTACACCTTTCACTAACTTGTTACCTTTCACTCTTGTTGAGAAGTGCTTTGACAATAGTGCTACACCTTTTTCTCTTTTTTAGCTACATGGGTTAAATTATGACCAGCAATATCGTCTCCCAGTGCGAGGTCGGTGGGAAAAAGTCCCCAGAAACGCGGCTTGGATTGGCCCCATCAAAGCTCGACTATTATTACCATGCATTCACTTACTTTTCTATATTCTAAAGACAACTTTTCTAACCACTTTTTTTTATCTTTAATTTCTTTTCCTTTTTTGACCATGCATTAGCTTTGTTTGTACCCCTACTCTTTTTAATTAGATCCTGTACATATATATGTTGATTAATGATCCAAATCAGCTCGATCCAAAGACCCACATGCATATTCTTCCAATCTTATCTTTATGTATGTTGGTAAATTGCACTAACTCAGCTGCTTTTAGTAAGGTTCGCTTTTGTCATTAAATTTTTGTACTAAACGTATCATTTCACAAACTTTTAAAAGCATTCCAATTTATCTTATATAGTAGGGTTACTATATTCTTATAGGTATAGACCCCTTTATACTTATAAATTATTTTTGATTATGAAACTTTCGAATTGACAATCCATACCGTTAAATATGATCTAGAGCATTTGAAACTTTTAGAAAATAAATTTCGTAATTTTTTAAAATTATATTAAAATCTATAAAGCGGGCATAAAATGAACGGTCAAAATTGAACGACCTCCTAAAAATAGATGATCGGATTCTTCAATTCAAGATCGGAGTTATTAATCTTTATTTAGATAGTGAATAGAATTTTTTTATAAAAAAACTCAACCAATTTCGATTCTTTTACACTATTAAATTAGTAAGTATTTCATACCGGCCGTTAAAAATTATCAATTTTAAGATTTTTTTGATTGTAAGGTAATGATGTCGAAAAATTATGAAATTTAATTTCTAGAAATTTTAAATGCTCTAAATCATGTTTAACGATATGAATTATCGATTCAGAAGCTCTATCATCGAAAACGACTTATGAGTACGAAGACGATTATACTTTATAAGACTATAGCCGGACTCTATATATATATATTATATATATATATAGGCTGGAATGCTTATAATAGTACCAAGTCATTGGTGCTATTAGGTTTTCGGCCATTGGATGAAGGGATGTGCGTTAGAATGATAGTGGTTCCTTAGGATTGAGTGGGTGGTTGGTTGAATAGTATGAGTTAACGAATGAAAATGATCAAAGAGGTAAATCTAACGGTGGAAAACTTAGTAGTACCAAGTGCTTGGTGCTATTAGAAGCACCCCAGCCGAACTCATATATATATACATATAGATATATAGAGCAATTACTTGTATACCCCTACAAGATTCTTGACTTTCTTATTTACCCCTCTTAGAAGGCTAATATTGAAATATTTTCTTAACATTCAAAGTTCTTTCAAACATAACTCCTAGATTTAGATTATGTTAGTAAATTATTAAGAACAACCGTTATCTCTATGAAATTGCTACTTTGCCATTTCAAATATACCCTTCTATCGTTACCGACTTTTTTGATTTGCCCTTAAGTTAAGGACAAAAAGAGGAATTTTGATTTCTTCCCTTTTAAATATATCTTTCTACCATCAACAGCTTTTCTTATTTACTCTTAAGTTAGGGGCAAAAGAGGTATTTTGATTTTTTTTTTTAAACTCTGGTAGAAATTTAACCCGTGTTTAACCGGAGATGACTTAACGAATACTAACAGCAGGGGTATTTGTGAATAACGAAGAAATATGCGAGGAAAATATTTGAAAAAAAAAGTAGGGATATATCATATATTCCGAAAGTTTTGAGGGGCATATAGGCAATTACCTCTCTCTCTCTCTCTCTCTCTCTCTCTCTCTCTCTCTCTCTCTCTCTCTCTCTCTCTCTCTCTCTCTCTCTCTCCCTCTCTTTATATATATATATATAGAGTTCGACTATTATACTCTTATGAGTACGATACCCTTCATACTCATAAGTCGTTTTCGATGATAGAGTTTTCGACTCAACGATCCATACCGTTAAACATGATTTAGAGCATTTGAAATATCTAGAAATTATATTTTATATTTTTTCGACATCATTAACCTTACGATCAAAAGATTTCAAAATTGATAATTTTTAACAGCCAGTATGTGATACTTGCTAGTATAATGGTGCAAAAGAATCAAAATTGATTGAATTTTTGATAGAAAATTTTATTCACTATATAGATAAAGATCAATAACTCTGATCTTAAATTGAAGAATCTGATCCTCTATTTTTAGAAAGTCGTTCAATTTTGACCGTTCATTTTATGTTCGCTTGATGGATTTTATTATAATTTTAAATAATTGCAAAACTCATTTTCTAGGAGCTTCAAATACTCTAGATCATATTTAACGGTATGGATCATCAATTCGGAAGCTCTATTATTGAAAATAACTTATAAATACAAAGAGCTCTATACTCATAAGAGTATAATAGCTCTACTATATATATATATATATATATATATAGTTCGGCTACTATGCTATCAATAGCACCAAGCACTTGGTGCTACCTAGTTTTTCGCCGTTAAATCTACCTCGTTGACCATTTCCACCCGTAGATCATACTATTTAACCAACCACCCACTTAACCCTAAGGGATCACTATCATTCTAACCGCACATCCCTTCATCCAAGGGCTAAAAACTTAATAGCACCAATGACTTGTTGCTATTAATAATATAGTAGCCTAATTCTCCCTCTCTCTCTCTCTATATATAGAGCTAGTCTCCTATACTATCTATAGTACCGGGGCTCCGGTACTATAGTTGCTTTTTCGATCTTAGGGTGTTCAAATCAACGATCCACACCGTTGAAACTGATCTAGGGTATGTGAAGTTCTTAGTAAGAAAATTTTAGTTTTTTTCGATATCGTTTACTTAGTAAATAAATCATGTCAAAATGAACGGTGGAAATTGAATAATCCTTAAAATTTGAGTATAGGAGTTTCGAATTCAAGATCAAGGATGTTGACCTTCATCTATGTAGTTTAAAGTATTTTCTATCAAAATTTGAATAAATTTAGATTCTTCTCTACCGTTAAACTATAAACTCGCCATAATAACCATTGAAATTTGACAATTTTGAAACGGTTTGATCACAAAGTAAACTACGTCGAAAAATTATAAAATTTTATTCCTAAGAACTTCAAATATCCTAGATCAATTTCAACGGTGTGGATCGTTGATTTGAACACCCTAAGATCGAAAAAGCGACTATAGTACCGGAGCCCCGGTACTATAGATAGTATAGGAGACTAGCTCTATATATATATATATATATATATATACATACATATATTTGATATTAAATTTAAATTTAATTATTGGTTGCAATCTATACTATCTATATTGGTTGCAATCTATACTATCTATATGAAGCTCTATATATATATATAACTATATAGTTATAGCTGGCATCAACTATTTGAATTTGAATTAGAATATGACAGATATTTTTAAATAAAATATAAAAAATAAAGTTATTTTTTAAAAAATTAAATTTTTATTGAAAAATTATTGGATAAATGTGATGCACAAATTTATATTGATTTGAGATAACCATTAAAATAACTATTGACAAAATTATTATTTAGCGGAAAAAATATTGCAATCCATTTGAGTAAACGGAAAAATTCATACTTATCAAAATTTATACCAATCGGAGCATATCTACTATAGAATATTCTTCACTAAACTAGATGTATCAAAATTTTAATTCACATTTAATTCAAATTTTAAAATTTAATGTGATCCACTTTAATTAAAATTTGTTAATTGTTAATTCAAATTTGGTATCCAAAATAAAATTTAACCCACAATTTAAACTTATATTTTATATAACTATATAATTATTGTCATCAATAACTATTTAAATTTGAGTTAGAATATAGCAGTTATTTTCTACTAAAATATAACAGATGAATTTACTTTTCAAATATTAAATTTTTATTGTTGATTGCAAACTTTTGAATAAATATGATCCAATTTTTTTTAAAATTTGAGATAACTATTAAAATAATTATTACGTGCATTTGCACGTACACTCAACCAGTATATATATATATATAGAGAGAGAGAGAGAGAGAGAGAGTAGGGTTACTATACTCTTATGAGTATAGAGCCCTCCGTAGTCATAAGTTATTTTCGATGATGGAGCTTCCGAATCGATGATCCATACCGTTAAATATAATTACAACATTTGAAACTTTAAAAAAATAAATTTCGTAATTTTTTAAAATTATAATAAAGTCCATCAAGCGGGCATAAAATGAATGGTCAAAATCGAATAACTTCCTAAAAATAGAGTATCGGATACTTAAATTAAGATCAGAGTTATCGATCTTTATCTAGATAGCGAATAGAATTTTCTATCAAAAATTCAACCAATTATTCTTTTGAACCATTAAAGTAGCAAGTATCTCATACTGGCCGTTAAAAATTATCAAACTTGAGATCTTTTGATCGTAAGATAAATGATGTCGAAAAATTATGAAATTTGATTTTATATTTAACGGTATGGATCATTGATTTGGAAGCTCTATCATCGAAAACGACTTATGAGTACGAAGGCGATCGTACTCATAATAGTATAGTAGCTCGATTATATATATATATATATATAATTATATATATATATATATATATAAATATATATATATATATATATATATATATATATATATAAATATAATGAGGCTACTATACTATTTATAATACTGGAGTTCCGATATTATAATCTCGTTTTCGATCTTAGGGTGTTCAAATCAACGGTCCACATCGTTAAATATAATTTAAAGTATATGAAGTTCTTAGGAATAAAATTTTAATTTTTTTCAACATAGTTTACTTAGTAGGTAAATCATGTCAGAATGAACAGTAAAAATTGAACAATCTATAAAATTTGAGGATAGAATTTTTGAATTCAAGATCAAGGATGCTGACCTTGATGTAGATAGTTTAAAATATTTTCTATCAAAATTTGAATAAATTTAGATACTTCTACATCATTAAACTACAAACTTGTCATATTAGCCATTGAAAATTGACAAGTTTGAAATAGTTTGATCATAAAGTAAACTATGTAAAAAAAAATATAAAATTTTATTTCTAAAAACTTCAAATACTGTAAATCAGTTTTAACGGTGTGGATCGTTGATTTGAACACTTTGAGATCGAAAACGAGACTATAGTACCGAAGCCGCGGTACTATAAATATTATCGGAGCCTAGCTCTCTCTCTCTCTATATATATATAGAGTCCGGCTATGGTGCTTTTAAAAGCACCAAGAACTTGATACTTATAAGTTTTTCGCTGTTAGATCCACCCCTTTGACCATTTTCATCAATTAGATCATACTATTTAACCAACCACCTACTCAACCCTAGAAAATCACTATCATCCAAACTGCACATCCTTTAATTCAAGGGCCGAAAACCTACAGGTACCAATGACTTGGTTCTTTTAAAACATAGAAGCTCAATTTTATATATATATATATATATATATATATATATGTATATATATATATATATATAGAGTTGGGCTAGAATACTCTTAAGAGTACGGAGCCCTCCGTACTCCTACGTCGTTTTCGATGTTGGGATTTCCGAATTGACGATCGGCTCCGTTAGACTTGATCTAGAGTATTTGAAGTATCTAGAAAATAAGTTTCGCGATTTTGCAATATCATTTGCCCGGTGATCGAAAGGGCTCAAAATCAACAATTTTAATGGTCGTAGTGAGCCGTTTGCAAGGTTAACTGTGTAGAAAATATCCAAATCACGTGAAAATTTGATAGAAAATTTTTTATACTATATAAAACAAGATCAATATATTTGATCCAAAATTTTAGAGTCATATTATCACATTTTGTGAGATTTTTATTTTCAGCCATTGATTTTGAGTCCTTTCGATCACCAGGCAAATGATATCGAAAAATCATGAAATTTATTTTCTAGATACTTCAAATACTCAAGATCAAGTCTAACGGAGTCGATCGTCGATTCGGAAGTCCCAACATCGAAAACGACGTGGGAGTACGGAGGGCTCCGTACTCTTAAGAGTATTCTAGCCTAACTCATATATATATATATATATTTATATGATCCCGGCTACTATATACTATCGATAGTACCAAGCTCTTGGTACTATCGAGTTTTCTGCCGTTAGATCTACCCTTTGATTATTTTTACCCATTAGTTTATACTATTCAACCAACAACCCACTCAACCCTAGGGGACCACTATTATCCTAACCGAGGACCACTATCATCCTAACCGCACATCCTTTCATCTTACGGTCGAAAACTCGATAGCACCAAGTGCTTGATACTATCGATAGTATAGTAACATAATTATATATATATATATATAGAGAGAGAGAGTCTGGCTACTATACTCTTATGAGTATAGGTCCCTTTGTACTCATAAGTTTTCGGCCGTTAGATCTACCGCTTTGACCATTTGCACCCGTTAGATCTTACTATTCACCCAACCACCCACTCAACCCTAGGGGACCACTATCTTCCTAACCGTGGACCACTATCATCCTAACTGTATATCCCTTCATCCAATGGCCGAAAACTTATGAGTACAAAGGGGTCTATACTCATAAGAGTATAGTAGCCCTAGCATATATATACATATATATATATATATATATATATATAGAACTAGACTACTATACTGTTAATAGCACCAAGTCATTGGTGCTATTAAGTTTTCGGCCCTTGGATTAAGGAATGTGCGCTTAGGATGATAGTGGTCCCCTAGAGTTGAGTGAGTGGTTGGTTGAATCGTATGATCTAACGGGTGGAAATAGTCAAAGGGGTAGATCTAACGGTAGAAAACTTGGTAGCACCAAGTGCTTGATGCTATTGATAGCATAGTAGCCGGACTATATATATATATATATATATATATATATATATATATATATATATATATAGGAGTTTCCGACACTCTAAAAAGTAAGTAAAGATTTGGGCACATGGATTTATGATTTGCTATTCTAGTATGGTTAGAAAATATTTCTAATTAATTAGTTTTTCAAGCTAAAAGCGAGAACAAATTTAATCCAATTAGACAATATAATGACCGTCAGATCGAGTTAGATCGTGGGCGCACCTATTTCAATTTGGCAAATTGCTAACAGAGAGAAAGACAGCATGCTATCCGCTTTATTTTTTTTTAAAAATTGAACTTAGCAAGAAATATAAAGCAACTAGGTTTCAAACTTAAAACTTTGGATACCAATAAGCCCCTTTTCCCACTTACGCTAGAATCGATAGGTCTTATATTTTATTTGTTATAGCTTAGTCTGTTGTAGTCTTTTTTCTAGGTAAAAAATTAGATTGGTAGAATAAAACAAGGTGGATGAAGGTGGTGATGGATTCATGATTCACGGATGCACAAATTGGCTGATATAGTTTTGCTGTAGTACGATAATGCATATAATGATTTAATTATTAACCTCTCTTCATGTAACAACAAAGGTACCACTTTGTAGGCCCCAGAAAGATGCCAAGAAAACGCGTGATTCCCTCTCCAAAGTGCAAACCACAGTAGCCCCTGGAGTTGAAAGATATGCCATCGCAGAAAAAGGGAGAGAAAAATCTACATTGAGAGAGAGAAATCTATATGACTAATTAAAATACACAATTTTTTTAAAAATGATAGTTACCTATATAGCCCTCAAAACTACAGAAATATCTCATTTACTTTTACTTTTTTTTTTCTTTCCAATATACTCCTCATATGTTCCTTCGTTATTCCAAAATATCTCTACAATTACCACCCGTTAAGTTAACTTTGGTTAAACGTGAGTTAAATATCTACCAAAGTTTAAAAAAAAATTAAAATGCCTCTTTTGTCCTTAACTTAAGGGCAAATAAGAAATATTGGTAATGGTAGAAGGGTATATTTGAAAAGACCAAAAAATTATAATACTTCTTGTGCCCCTAACTTAAGGGCAAATAAGAAAAACCGGTGATGGTAGAAAGGTATATTTGAAAGGGCAAAATAATAATTTCACAGAGATAACAACTATTGCTAACAGTTCACTAACATAATTTAACTCTAGGAGTATATTTGAAATAGGTTAGAACGTAAAAAAAATATTTTTAATATTAACCTTCTAAGAGGGATAAATTAGAAAGTCGGAAACTTTTCAGGGGTATATAAGCAGATGCCCTTTTTTAAAAATATTCACTTTTATATTTTACGGTTATAATTTTTCAAAAATTTTTACTTTATCTTCTTTAAATTTAGAATTATAGGACACAGTTATTATTTTGTGGATAAATTTTGTGACATGTTATTTACAGATATCTAAAATAGTTGAGATATTTATATTAAAATATTTTACACTTACTCAATTATACCATTTATTTTTAATGTGCGCATGAAATGGTGACGGAATAATAATGGTCCAAAGTTCGGTATTATAAATTTAAATTGTGAGGAGATAAAAGAAATTTTTTTAAAATAGGAGTTTCGGTGAAAAAAATATATTTATAAAAAGTTTTCTGTATTTTAACCACGAATAAAGTTACTATACTTTCGAAAGTATAAGAGAGTTGCTGCTTCCAACCTTTTGGTCCTTAGATCAATCCTTTTGACAATTTCAGACATTTAAATTAATTATTATCCTTAGGGGACAATTTAATCCTACGGAAACCACTCAATTCTAAAGGGGACCACTATCATCTCAATGCTACAATTCTTGATTCAAAGATTAAAAAGTCGAAAATACCAATTTTCTTATACTTTTAGCGTAGTTGCTTTACACTTTTAACCACTATATATATATATATATATATAGTCATGAGAGAGAGAGAGAACAGCGAGGTGAAAACTAAAGATGGGAAACTGCGCGTTTAGAGGGTTCGAAGAGGGCGGAGACAGCAGCACAACAATAAAGGTCGTGACTGCCAACGGCGGAATCATGGAGCTGCGACAGCCCGTCGCTGCGGAGTCCGTCACAAACGGCTTCCCCGGCCACGGCATTTACCGCGATCGCAGCTTCTCCTCCCCGCAGCAGCTCCTTCGCAACGAGGAGCTCATCGCCGGAGAGCGCTACTACCTCCGCCCCATCAACCACCCCCACCACACCCTCCCCTCCCACGCCGCGCCCTACCGCGTCTCCTTCGACCGCGACGGCAGCTTCTGGAAGAAGCAGGAGCTCGCGCAGAGTAGCGCGGTTCCTTGCAACAGGTTTCATGGCTACGTAGGAAATAGTTATAACGGCGGTGGGGGGATGTGGAAGGTGAAGTTGGTGATCAGCCCCCAGCAGTTGAACGAGATCCTGTCGCAAGAATCGAGGACGGAGGCGTTGATAGAGAGCGTCAGGGCGGTGGCGAAGTGTGGCGGCGGCGGCGGCGGCGGGGCTTTCTCGGTGGCAAGCTCCGACCAGTGGAGCCTCGCGAGTAGTCGAAAGGGTTCGTCGGAGAACGTAGGTTATTAATGGAGTGAGTCTTCTTTATAACAGTTATTTTGCTCAAAATTACTAACTTGAAAATTAAGTACAACGGTTGGTGATCAGTGATACTCTTAAATGTTATTTAGGTATGTTAATTACTGAGATACTGGCATGTTGATGTGTCATAAATAAATTGATTCGTGCATGACAGATCAGTACATTAGCAGTCACCGTGGTATCTATAAATACTTATCCAATTAACTTTTTTTTTTAAAACTATAAATTAAAATATTTTAACTATGACCATTTATGTCCTACCATGTTAAAGTATTTGATTTGTCATTGATCTCAGATAGAATAACTGCCAAAGAGAAGAACTTTCTATGACAGGGAGATAAAGCTTTCTCTGTTAGGCAATGAAGTAACACTTATTATTAGGAATATCAGTATATATTATTAGAGAAGTAATAAGTTCATTATTTGATGTTTGCTGCAGGTTTTGTTCCAGGATTTGTAGCACTTTTGGTGGGGATTCGTGTCTTTGCTTTGCCTTTTCTTTCATCTTTCATTTTTTTTTTTCTTTTCTTGTTTTTTGATCCATTGGAATGATGGGTGCATGTGGAGTTGTCCTTTGCTTTCCTTTTTCACTTTTTCTTTTGATCATCCTTCTTCATTTTGGAAGAACAATGAAGGTGGTGTAGGAAAGGGTGGTGGGCTTTTTAATTTCCTACTTGGATGTGGTGTTTATTAACCGAAGGGCATAAGTTAAACATGCCTGGGAGTTGGAGAATTTGTAAGTTGTTTTGTGGCTTGTTTTGCTCACTCTACTGATCAGTTGTAATGTTGTACACATATGTGCTAAGGAGTTGATTACTATTTTCCCTTTTTTTCCCCTTTTTATTGATATTGCTACAGTATATATTCTTCCATAATATTGTACTTATTTATTGGTTGAATAGTATAATCTAGCGGGTGAAAATAATCAAAAGGTAGATCTAACGGTCGAAAACGTATGAGTATAAAGAGATCTATACTCATAAGAGTATAGTAGCCGGACTCATATTAGTATTATGATGTAAATAAATTTGATTGCTTAAGACATGCATTCCAAACTAATATACCATAAAAAGTTAAAATATAGCAGTAACATACCATGACAAATCTCAAGATTTTTTTTTTTTAGTTTTAGTTTTGGCCCGTATATACAAGTGGTTTTGATATCTTAATTGAAGGGGTGAAAATGGATAGGATAATATCCGGTCGGGTCCACGTCCCTATTTGATTTTATCCACATCCAAATATGAAGCATCCGATCCAGTCGGAATTGGATGCGGATATGATTTTAAAGAGTTCAAAATTATCTAAATATTTGAAAAAAAAATCAGATATGAACACAAATATTCAAAAATTTATATATTTATTATTAAGTAAATATTGTGCGGGAAAAAATAGAAACGGGTTTAGTGTAAATGGTAGAGGTCTTGCACTTCAAGTTAGGCGTGCTAGGTTTAACTCCCAACGCCACAAGAGTATTTTTAAAAGTTAATAATAATAATTAGCATTTACATTTTCATACATATCTAACTTTAATTTAGACTTAATTATTATTTTAAATTTAAATTTGGAATATAGATTCAAAATTTAAATTTTAATATAAGTTTGATGTTTGAGTTTATATGTATTTGTCAATGTTCATTTGGAACTTCAATTTAAATTATGAATTTGTATTTAAATTTAAATTTTAAGCTCAAATTGTTACTCCAAATTTAGATTCAAATTTTGATTACAAATATAAATAGTAAATTTTAATTTTAATTAAAAATTATTTTTAAATTTTAACTGCAACATGACTTAAATTGTGAATTTAATATTTCATTTTAAACTTAAATTTGAGATGAAATTTCAATCAAATTTTATTTAAATTATAAATCAAAATTTGTATAAATATTTGAATACAAATTATAAATTTATATTTAAATTTTAAAGTTTATGTTTTTTTTATTTGGAGTGTGCAATTTATTTTTTTATTTTGAATTATGAAATTTATTTTAAATATATTTATGGACAATTAAAAATTTTCTTAATCAGATTTTGATTCGAATAATGTCCGAGTGCAAATTTGATCCATATCCGAATTTGAAGAAAAATTCAGTTGTCTCCAACTCTGTTTTTAGTTTATATGCTAATGAAAGTTTAATATCCGACACATATCTGCATCTGTATCTGTATTTATGTTCGAAAAAAAAAGTGGATACTGATGTGTTTTTAGTAAATCGGATTGTATCCGATGTGTTTTCACCCCTACTTAGTTGAGTGTACAATGGATAGAATGAACTTGCAGGGACCTAGGGTGGATAATTAATAAGAAAACAAATTATTGTTGTTTAATTATTGTTGTTTACGAATAATAATTATTGATTTATTTTTAGTACTTTTATCACATGATTTATTTCATGCGATATGCAAGAAAATTTATTTATCACTAATTTTTGCTAGTGAATATGGATAATTTTTTTAAAAAAAAGTCCCTTCTACGTATTTTTATATTTTTTTCAACCAAAATCATTTCAAACTCAAGAAAGTGGGAGTGAAAGCATAGAGTTTGATTAACAAAAAAACATAAATTTTCTTTTAAGAATAGCAAAGTTGACCTAAATCCTCTTCTTGCGGCAGATAAGAATAAAATATTAAACTACTAACCAAACATTCGGAATGAAATTAGAAGAGCATATATACAACACTAAACAACCTCGAAATCATAGTTTTTTCTAAAAAAATTATTGGAAGAGTGTTGCAAAAATTTAGTCCTTTGGTTTAAGTAATATGATAATTGGTTAGAATATAGTATAAAGAAAGATGCGGCATTTTGGTTATATTGATATTTATTTCAAAATTGTGTTAGAAATTAAGGTGGAGGGGGCATTTTTCGTTAGTGGAGGGTTTGAGGCTTGAAATAAGAAAGATAAATTGGACATGTATGTTGGTGAGTATAATAATAACCATAGTCGAGCTGTCAAAAAATGTGAAGACTTAATAAAGTATGAACGATCTATACAAACTATTTTCAATTAGCAATCGAAGTAAACTAAGTATTGAACTAGTTTGAAGTTATCAATTGATTGCTTGAGATTTTATTTGTGCTACGGATTGGCATTATGTTGCCACAACAAACATGAAGATGCAATTAATAGAATTTTTTTTGAACTTTTAAAATTGTGTGTTGATCATAGTGCAAATATTGAAAGTATTGTGTTGTGAAATGCTCCAGACAATCAATAAATGATTGCTCCATCAATTCAAATATTGTGAATGTTTGTGCAAAAAAAATAACTAGTGTCATTATTGATGATCTTAGTGATGATTCTTTTAAAGTTTTATTTAATGAATCTTGTAATATATCACATAAAGAGCAAATGGCTCTTGTTTTGAGTTATGCTAATAAAAGGGGGTTGTAATGGAGCGATTTGTTAGCATTGTACATATTAGTTATACTTCTGCTTTGTCACTTAAAAATACAATTAATATTTTACTTTCTAAATATTCATTAAGTTCATTGAAAATACGTAGACAAGAATATGAATGAGCTAATATGCAAGGTGAAATTAATGGTCTCAAAATATTAATCATGAAAGAAAGTGTATCACCATATTCTATCTATTGCTTCATCAACTCCAATTGACACTTATAGCTATTGCCAAAAATCATGATGATGTTGCATAGCTATTTGATACGGTTGATAATTCTTGTTAAGTATAGAGACATATTTAAAAAAAAACCGAAGCAAAAAAGTTGAAAAAGCATCGAGTAGCGATGAACTTCAAAGTAAGCGGGGTTTAAATCAAGAAATTGGTCTTAAAAAGTCAAGAGATACTCGTTGGGGATCCCATTATAAATCACGTTTGAATTTAATTGATATTTTCTCTTCTATTATTGGTATTCTTGAAGTTATTTTGCCAAAACATTTAGTTCCAGAGCAACGAGTATATGCACAAACTCTTCTAAATGTTTTACAATTATTTCAAGTTGTTTTTGTTCTACAATTGTTGCAAACTATATTGGGGATGACAAAAGAGTTAAATTTGACTTTACAAAGAAAAAATCAAGATATCGTAAATGCTATGACTCTTGTGAAAGTGGCTAGGCAACGGTTGCAAAATGTTAAGAATAGAAGAGTGAGAATCAAATTTAGAAAATACAACTTCATTTTGTAGAAATATGATATTTTGATTCTAACTATGGATGATTTCTTTCTCTCATAGAAGATCGAGGTGTAGAATTCAAAAAATCACAAATTTACATTATTGTCGTGTTGAATTATTTTAAACGATTATTGATATGCGACTTTAAGAGTTTAACAACATGAGTTATGAGAGACGGATTTGATTCCCATCATGCCCCTGCGCTGCCTCCCTGCCGCCACTGCCATCGCACGCCGCCAATGCCTACTATTTTCCCTTCTCCGTTACTTAGGAGACCTCAACGATGGAGGAGACACCGCAAGCATGCACCTTCACCCTTGGGAAAATGAAAAGGCTCATTTGGGCTGATGAGATAGGAAAGGAGTTAATACTGTTTGCACTTACAAGCTTTTTGCTCCTCCAAATGATTTCGGACACAAGAGAACCTTCACACGGATGCTCTCTTTGCACAATGGGCATAGAGAAGTTGGAACTTGTCTAAGAAAAGGAGTTTCAATGACAAGATTGCATCTACTGAATCGATGAAAGAATCTCACAGGATAGGGCTGGGATACGCCAACATATTTACTGACCCTCTGAAGTCTTATAAGGAAGCTCTTCTTGAGCAGCCACAAGTCAACCTAAACCCTCCAGCAGGCTATTCTTATCCAAGAAAGCTTTAAAAACTAGCTACTACTGTAATAAACACTTTGAATTCAAGGGAAGGTGTTTTCGGTTCTTGAGTAAGGACCACCGAGCGGCTGACTGTAGGGAAGTAAAGTGTGCTAAATGCATTAAGACTGGACACAGGGCTCGACAGTGCAAGAGACTACAACAGGGGTCAGTAGCTGAGGAGTAGAATGCAATAGTTGCGTGGACGAGTCTTCTCCATGAAAGTCTATGTACCTTTCTCTGATGAATATTTCGCTCGAAGGGAACAACGTCAAAATGCAATTCTGGTTTATGTCGTTCGACCAGCCAATCTAGGTTGCTTCCTATAGGAGATAATATCAAATGAATTGACCAACGCATTTGGTGGATATAGGACTATTATTATATGTTATCATGCACGAGATTACATCGTCTTCCTTCCAAAATGGGATCTGGATGAGAATTTAATCGAAAGAGCGACTGCTTCATTGCAAAGGTTCTAACTTCAATGTTTCAAATGGGCGCTTTACTAGGATGCCGCCTCACACAAGATTGCATTCAAAGATTTGATTAGACTAGTTAATTTACTATACGAATGCTAACTAGCACTTAAGGTGGCAACACTTGTTAACAGGTTTGGGAGATTCCTATTTGTGGATGAGCAAAGCAAATAGAAGATGGACCTTACCTAGTTTCGATGTGAAATTTGTGTAGAAAACCTCAGGAAAATCTGTAATGTACCATATTTTGGCTAAATTGATAAAGTACGAATTAATCATGCTAGACATAATTAAAATAAATTTTGAGAGGTTTAGACCAAGTTTGGATCGAATTAGAATCAATTTGAATCGAAATAGTACATCAAAACATAGAAATCTGAGTTCTAAACTAATTCGGACATCCGAAACAGGGATTGGGGCATCCGAAAAAGGTTTCGAATGGCCTTTGGGAGCATCGGGATCGTCTGGACGTTCTTTGAGAGAGCTGGGTCATAAGGAATCCGGGATCCGGATGCCTAGAATACCCTCTGTCCGCCTAGAATACCCTGCTTGCGAGCGTCCAGATAACATTCGGACTCCCAACCCGAGAGTGGATTTTACTACACAGAGAGTTCAGATGCACAAAATCCCCTGTATGCACCCAGAAAAACTTTCGGACGACCTATTGTGGGCTCTCGAATGGGTTTCGGGTCCTTTTTCCTGAGAGCACTGGTTGCGCGATAGAATAAGCATTCGGAAATACCTTGCAGGCGTCCGAATTGTAAAGCAGGTAGAGCAACTGGGCGCCCGGTTTCTCGATTGGGCACAACTACGATTGAATCATGAGCTCAAAAAATCGGGCAAGCGCTCGAAATCTTGCGTACAGACTATGTATTTCTATTTGTAAATAAATGGAGATGGGGGACTTAGTTGCTATTGTAGCACCTTATAAATAGAATTCCCTCATTTGGAACCTAACCGTAGCCAATTTCCCCTCTTCCTCACTCTCTCTATTCCCTATCTCTCTGTAGAAGAAAAGAGGCACCATTGATCCCTCTCCTTAGAGCTTGGGAATCCATCTTCTCCAAGGTTGGAAAAGGTGGAGAACTTCAAGAGGAAATTCTAGGAGGAAGAATTCTCTCCCACATTTGGCTGGAAAAAAGAAAAGAAGTGAGCTGTTATTTTAGGGTTTTGGTTTTAGTGTTTTTCCAAATAGAGATTTTTAGACTTCTAACTTCACTAGAACCATTTTTAGAATTTTTCCTAGTGTTTTCAAGAGTGCTAGGTCATCTCTTTGTAGAAGATCCAACAAAAGTGGAGAATATCACCGAAAAGAATTTGATTTTCCATTTGTCCTTAATTTTTTTGTATTATTAGTATATTTTATTGGTCATAATTAAACTAAACGTGATTTTAGTTGCATGCTAGGAAAATAGAATTTTAGGAGGCTGATACGTCCTATGCGGGCAGAACTGACGAAGGCCTCAGCGGCGCTGAGAAATCAAAGAACCTCTCCATGTTATCCACCTATTGCACATTCTTCGAGGCGCTATTGTCAGTATTTTCTCTTTTTTTTTTGTGCTTACCATGGTATTGATGTCAAGATCAGCTGCTTGCTATGGGTCCCACTGGTAATGCCAAAAATATTTGCAAACTAAAAAATACATGGTAAACTTTATTTTCAAAATAAAAGAATAATGAAAGCAAGCCTCAAGCGTTTCAGTCTGAATTTTCTGCCGAAACTTGACCTCCTAAAAGACGCTATGTTTGGCCACTTGAGATGGACCGAACTTAAAACTGTTGAGAATGGTTTCTCTCGGCCGAATTGGCACACATCGAAATTGTGGGACTTCACCTAGAAGCTGGAAAACTGTCGAATCCCATGAGTGATCCGCTAAAGAAAAGATAATAATCTTATTGAAACTCTCGAATTACTTGCTATCTAAGGCTATCGAAAGTTACTGAATGCTAAATTACGCAATGCCACATCTATTATTCTACTATCTCTCCGAGCCTTTCAAGTTCTTTAATTTTTGATTGTTGGGAAAAGGGTCCTTCAATTCACCTGATCTTAGATATTTATAACCTCTCCAATCCGACTCTACATAAAAATTTTGGCCAAATCCCAAATTTTCATGCATGGTTATGTCTATCCTTACGCTGGACGGCCGAAATCATCCATTTACTTTACATCCAACGAGTGTGACTTTCTCTTTTCATTCATGTTAATCTACGTCATCAATAGCCCAAATCGTCTAGAACTCAAATTTGACAATTCAAATTTAGCATCAACAAGATAAAACAAAAATATTATACTATATATCTTCAAACTGTTTAGTGCACTATGGCCATGGTTGGAGCACCGGATTAGCATGGGATCGATTGGATTAAACTTAATCAGATCTAGTTTTGATCTGGCGTTTGGGCGTACGTGAAATAGGATTGGACTACTGAGATCGGGTCTAGCCCAACAATCTTGCTCACATGGGATTAGCTAATCCCATGGTGAGGGTCGAGATTATTCCGAATTGGACTTGGTCGGCGAATCCGACCAAGCAATTCCAACTAATCAAGAAGGTTCACTTCTCTTTTTTTTTCTCCTCTTCTATTCTCTAGATCTCACATGTTTTACTCTCCTATTTAGGCATATAAATCCTCTCCTCCTAATTCAAATTTAAAATTCAAATCTACAATTCGAGTTTTGAATTGAAATTCAATTTTATATTATATACTCAAAAATAAAAAAATATTTTTAGACCAAAGTTTGTGATTTAAAGCTTGAATTTGAATTGAAATCTAACTATTGCGATGTAGCTAATGAGACATCTTTGATGGCATGTGCAATTTGTTCAAACTTTAGTTCAAATTTTTAAGAAATTCAATTTAATTTGAAAGCACAATTTGAAATTAAATTTTTTTTTTGAGTTTAAATTTGAATTCAAATTGTGAATTTAATATTATATTTTGAAATACAAGTTTGATATGATGTATTTAGCAACTTTTAAGAAAGAAATTTTGAAAAGTAAATTCAATTTCGAATTTAAACAGTTTGTTCTAAGAAAAAAAAATTATGAGTCCAATCCTGCCTATTATCCTAGACACACCAAACATAGGATTGGATTTTTATTTTTTTTATTTTATTTTTATTTATTTTTTTTGGAAGGGAAAGCAACAGGCATAAGATCTGCATTTTATTTAAAAGAGTAAAATTTACATAGGGTTGGATTATAATTATCCAATTCAACCCTAACTCTAATCCTATCCAACCCGCTTTAATTATCCTATATATCCAATCCAATCACAGATGCCAAATATGCCCTATAACTCTACATCTAGTAATAGCCACCCTCCAATAGTGCCTAAAAATATTAGCCTGAAGTTCGGGCACGAGTTCTAAATTTAAGCATATATAGAAACTCAAACTTGCAACCCCATGCTCGGAACTCGATTAGTATATCATTAGACTACTAGTGGTTTTGTGATTTTGACTCTATATACTTCATGAGAGTGATTTTGACTCTAGTTCATGGGAGCCACATCTAAATATCTCATATTATCTGACAATCCACTATGTGTGTTATTCGATCTAATGAGGACGTTAGGGCCTAAATAAAAAAATAAAAATAAAAAACATATCCCAACAGTCTCATATAAACAGAATTGTGTGTGAGCAGATAATAAATGAGCACTCTACAATAAATAACTTAGACTAACGGATTTTGACGGGTGATTTAGATCCATCAAATTTGTAACAGTAATGGATTGGGTCATTACAGATCAAACCATTCATTTTCCTTTGTAAGAGAGGATTGCGTGCAGAAAAATAGTTTCAAATTTTCCGCACCAAAAAATTCTCATATACTAACTAATATATTAAGAAATTTATACAATGCTATGAACTACTTGCCTAAACTAATCACTGCTCTTCACACTACATGTTAATGCATATATTAACAGTTTATTAGAGCTACATTAATTATAAAAAATCTGTAGTCGTAGTGCCTTATTCTCATTGCTCTTTTCTACACACCGTTCGGTTCTTTTATGAAATATTTTGGTTATTCTTTAAAGCATATTTTTTAATGCCATATTTTTATTCTTAATTTGTTATCTTTTTTCATTTAAAGTTTTAAAATTTCTTTTCTTTTAGACCAGAACAATCAGCATTTTCATAATTTTAGTATTTTAAATATTTTATAGCATTTCACTAGAATGTTTGTTAAATAATTTTCTACAATCTATGATATTTTTATAAGAAAATCAATCAAATACTCTTCAACTTTTCCTTACAATATAACCTTACATCATCATATAAAATATTTTTAAAACAGTATTATATCCAATGGCTTGGGTAAACATGCCTTTAATCTCTGAACATTACCTTACAACTGCAACACGCACACAAACGTACAAGATTAACAACTTCATTTAGTCCCACATAGCATACTCGTCGTAGGAAAACATAACTATAACTATATACATTATGCTGATATACAACACTACAAACGACGATCGATCGATACTGTTAAACACATGCATGCATCACTCGATCTGGACGTCGATAACGTTTCGCTCCACACCTTTCTTAGGTACAGTAACCAGAAGCACACCGTTTCGCAGCGCTGCCTTAATCTGGCTCACATCACAGTTATCCGGAAGCAGCACCCGCGTGTAGTAGGAGCTCTCTTTCCATCCCTTCCACCATGCGTCCTCCGCCTCGCCGCCTTCTTCCTCCTTCCGCTCCCCACGCACTACGAGCACATTGTCCTCCTCCACCGCCACCGTCAACTCCTCCTTCGACAGCCCGGGCACGTCGAACCTGCAAAACAGCCCCTTTTATTCCCTTAGCTATTTATATCATTAAAAAGTAATGTCATTGACTCAAAAGGATTTAATAGTAAAACAATTTTCAGAAACACATTACTTAAAAAAGCATCACAATTGATTAACATAGTATCAGAACAACACAAGTTAAATAGAATTTTGATAAATTGAAGGAAATTAGAGTGCAATAGAAGTCTAAAAAGACTTAAAAAGAACTCATGTTTTGATACCATATAGAATTTTCCACACAAATTATTAGATAGCAAATTTGGTCTCGAGATTATTGTTATGTTGATAATTAATAATGAAAATATCTTTATCTATCCCCCCTCAATTACTCAATTTAAGTCCAACAAAGAAACTTGATTAAATTGTAGGAAACAAAATGAAGCAATTTAAGTCCCAAAATACTTAAAAACGATCTCGAGATGGTATTCGAGATTGAATACCATCAAAACTATTTTTTTTCCCCCTTTCAAAGATTAGGCTACTAGAAAACGGTATATTTATTATACTCGACAGAGAACCTCATTTTAACTTCCTTGTCGTCCTCCATAACATCCCATGGCGCCCTGACCTCCGACCCAAGCCCCGGATATGTCATCGCACCCTCGAATAGCTGATCCACCGTGTCTAGCATTTGCCTCACCGTTTTCATCGGAGATAATGGGTCGACCAGACCTGCAAATTTTATCACCAAGTTCTTTCAGCGAAAGTTTTCTAAGATCTTCTTCAGTAATTTAAATTTAGAATTCATACGAGAAAAAGAAAATCTCTTAGAAACAAAAAAAAAAAAAATTTGGTTTCCAAGATATGTTTTGAACTGTATAATTGCGAATTTCACATAAAAAATCAATTTATAAACCATAAATTTGATTTTTGAAATAATTTGTAGTTTCACTATTTCTATCCACTACTTGCAACTAATAAGAATAATGAAGCTGTCCAAAAATGAGAAATAATTATTTTTTTTAACTTAAAAATTTTAGTGTTCTGCTAGCGTACTAAAAAAAAGAACTATCTTGACATTTTTACATGAGCAATGCTATCGATACACCTCAAAGTGAGGTGTATATCTTATACCTACTCCATTCTAAAAATTATAGTGTATTAAAGAAAAGAACTACATGAGCAATGCTATTGGTACACCTCAAAGTGAGGTGTACATTTTACACCTACTCCATTTCAAAAATTAATATTCTACTTGTCACATCAATTCTTTTCTATTTTTAATAAAAATTATTTGAATTTTAATCAACCCTTTCATAAAGAATGTAAGATCTACCCTCTTGTTTTTAGTATACAAAAAGTATTTTTTTTCTAAACCTTTAAAAAATGCAAATACATCCCCCACAAATTGACTGGTATTAGTTGACTAATATGTTTTGCTGGTTTCGACACTTTACAAAATATATTATTTTAAAAATATGTAAAAATTATAATTTATAGTTTTCGCAGAATAATATTAAAGCAAAAAAAAAACAAATATATAAATATTAATAAATAATTTTAAATATAATCATAAAACAAAAATAAATATTACTCATTTAAACTACGTACTATTTTGAATTAATTGTCCAACTCTTCAAAATTTTGATTTTAGTATTTTTAATCGATCAACGGCACTTCAACTTTATAATTTAAGCTAATACTTACTGTTAATATACTAACCAAATGTGACGCCCCAATTTTTCAGGAGGTCACTCATCCTAGGACTACTCTCGTCCTAGCACGCTTAACTCTCTTAATCTCTTGGACATAGCCACCACCCAAAATACTTAAGCCGGATTAAGAGTTTAGTCCTATTATATCTTATATATAGGACTACCTGGGGTCTCACAATCTCCCCCCTTTAAGTCCTGACGTCCTCGTCAGGCTCAGACTCACAAGTACCAGACGATGTGAGACTCATCTCGCTAGCGTAAACTGATCTTGTGGTGAGCCGCGCTCCACCCACAACAGTCAACAGCATTAGAGTCTTGCTCTCCCTGCTGTACCATCCTAGCTCAGCCGAGACTCATCTCACACATCCGGCTGGTAATTGGCTCTGATACCAACTGTGACGCTCCAACTTTCCAGGGGGTCATCCATCCTAGGGCTACTTCCGTCCTAGCATACTTAACTCTCTTAACCTATTGGACCTAGCCACCACCCAAAATACTTAAGCCGGGTTAAGAGTTTAGCCTTATTATATCTTATATATAGGACTATCTGGGGTCTCACACTAAATTTATAAAGATCAATGACACATTTAGATGTTAAAGTCAACGTGCGGTTGAGAAATCAAATGAATTATAAAAATCAAAATTTTGAAAGGACAAATAGCTAACTCTAATTAGACTATAGTTCAGATAAGTTTTATAATCTTTACCCAAAATTTTTACTCCAGAATAAATTAATGATCATTTTATAGAAAAAGAAAAAAAACTAAAATTTGGTAGAAATAAATATATAATTTTATAACTTTGTAAAGATACATATGCAATTATTTACCGAAAGGAGCGAGCTCAAAGGCGGAGCGGCGCCGGCCGGGGGTCTTCCTTCGCTCCACGGCGGTGCTGCTGCTCTTGCCGCCGTGATCCTGGACCTCGACGTTAAGGAAAGGACTCTCCTGCTTCTCCTCCGCTGCGAGAGCCGTTACAAGGCCTCGGCGTTTGAGTTGCCGAGCCTTGCAGGAAGAAGTCGGCAACGGTACCACAGGCCTCGCCGAGTTCTTCGAACTGAGAGGGAAAACGGCGCAAAGGGAGTGAGCGGCGGTTGCCATTTGTTGCGAGGAAATTAATTAAATTAAATTATTATATTATATTAAGAGGGTGAGATCAATATGGTGATATATATATTGGGTGTTGGGCGCTATATATATATATGTATATATATATCCCGGAATTTTTTGAGGTCTATAACAAGGAGACGAGAAGAGAGAGGAAGGCGATGCTGTGGGAGGTTCTTTCCACGTTCGGAAGAAGTAAGAGAAAGGTCGAATGTTCTCGACTACACTCGGTCTAAGTTGCTGTGACGAACACGTGGCAGGCGGTTCACAAATCTTTGTTTTCTTTGGAGGAAACGAAAAATGATACTGTACATTCTTTAACCAAAATATTCATCTTATACCTATTGTCTAAGTAAAAATTTTAAAAAAAATATTAGTATTAAAAAAAATTAATAAGACAAGCAAAAAAAGAGTTAAAAAAATGAAAAAAAAAAATAGATAGAACTTATCTGAACTATAGGATCATTTAAAATTGATTGTTTCAGCTTTTCACAGTTTTTACTTTACTGTCCAATATTTCATTATATTTGATTTGAATTAATTAACGACATTTTTAAAAGATCAAATAGAATAAAAGAGGAGGGGTGAATTAGTTGAGAACTAAAACTCTAGTAAAATTAAACTAAGATAAAAATTGCACAGTCAAATAAAAAAAAGAAAAAAAAAGATAAGCAAATTCAGACAATACAGATGATTGGTTCGGCCTTCTTACCTACTCCAGTCTGATTTTCTTTTCCTCTAGGTAACGATTTAATTATTACCACTTAGCATTTTGAACGGAACAAGACCAAAGCAGCTTACAGTCACACTTTACAAGACTTCTATTATAATCTCTCAATAAAACCCACAATTTCAAAATAAAGAACAATTACGACTTATTAAATTTTCCTCACTATGAAATTGAGTCTCAAACAATATCAACGCCCCTTTTAAATATACTAGTCATCATTTTAAAGAATGATTAAAGAATAATTAATTTTAATTTAAAATTCAACCATATTTGTAAATACATTTAAATTAATTTTAAAATTATTTTGAATTCATACTACATTTGCAAAGCACATTTGAAATTTTACTACATTTGAAAAGTTTGAAAAGCTTATTTGAAATTATACCACATTTGTAAAATCCTTTTAAATTAATGCCACAAATGTAAAAGCTTTTTGAATTCATTTCAGTTTTGTAAAAAAATTTTTGAATTGATACCATAAATATAAAGTCTTTTTGAATTCATACTATTTTTGTAAAAAGCTTTTGAATTAATACCATATTTGTAAAACTAATTTATATTATATTTCAAACTATTTGAAATTATGTCATAATGTAATCACTTTTAAATTTATATTATATTAAAAATAATAGCTGATTTGACATTAAGCTCAAATCAAACCTATTGAAAGCCTTCTTATTTGGTTTGCCCAATATTTTGAACAGGGCAAACCCAATATTTTGCAAGACCGATTTAATCACTACCTCTTTGTAATTTTTTTTATTTACATAATTATGTAAAAAATGATGTATTAAATCAATATATTTATTTCTACCATATTGAATAAGATTTTTAGAAATATTGATTGTACTGGTATTATCGCATTGAATAGGAGTATTAAAATATTGAATCCAAAATCTTTCAGAGTTTATGCAACCACAAAATTTGTGCGCAACAACTTTCGATAACTATATATTCAAACTCGGCCATTGAAATGGATGACTAGGATATAAACGAGTGTCCTAAGAAATGACAGCATCCACTTGTACTCTTTCGATTGACTTTGCAACCTGCAAAGTCGGCATTGGTATAACCGACTAAATTAAAAGAGCCCATCCTAGGATACCACAAATCTAAGGTTAAGACACCTTTAATATTGCGAATTATCTTTTTAAGCGCAACTAAATGCGATATTTTAGGATTCACTGGAAAACGAGCTATGACGCCCCAACTTCCCAGGGGGTCACCCATCCTACGACTACTCCCGTCCTAGCACGCTTAACTCTCTCAACCTCTTGGGTCTAGCCACCGCCCAAAATGCTTAAGCCGGGTTGAGAGTTTAGCCCTATTATATCTCATATATAGGACTACCTGGGGTCTCACAACCCTAGGTCCCCCTGAGGTGGCACAGCTGCCGGCGACCAGTCCCGCCGTCGGGAGCCACCGCTGAGCGCCGCCGCGCCGCAGCTAGCTGCTGCGGGCAGTGGGAGTTGGTCCCGAGCCGCCGCTGTTGCAGCTAGGGCTGCTAGGGCAGCCGCGGCCGAGCGCCTTGCGCCGCCGCCGTCGTCGGCCTTTTCTGTCGCGGTCACCTCTCTTCTGACGTCCGGCGAGCCTCTCTTGCCGGTGCTCGCCGTCCCGACCGCCGCCGCCGCCGTTTGTTGCCGGTGCCGCCGTGCCCTAGCTACCAGAGAGCTCGCACTCTCCCCGCGCCGCCGCCGTCGCTTCCTGCCGCCGGTTGAGGTGAGCTCCCCTTCCTCGCCTCCCCCGCGTCCTTCCCTGGCCGCCGCGCGCGCTGCATGTCGGCCGGCAGCCGGCCGGAGCAAGGTTGCTCCGGCCAGGGTCGTTTTGGCTTGGTTTGGGCCGCATGCGTGGTTTTAAGCTTCCTGTTGCCTCCCGAAGCTCGGGAATGTGAGCATGATGATCGCGGCGACGCGCTGATCACCATGCTCACCTTATTTTGCTGTTTTGGCGCGCCGTTTCGCTGTTTAGCCTTTGTCGGCTTTATTATCGCATGTTGTCGCTGTTTTTATGGGTTGTTTGTGCATGCGACTGTTCCTGTCGCAGTGGGGCTGTGAGCACGGCCTCCGTTGCGTCGTTTCCTATCCGCTGGTGCTTGCGGAAGGTCTTGCGGACGAACGGAGTGCTCAAACGGCCTACTTTATGCTTATTATTGTGTGTATGTTGCTCGTTTTAGGGCTTTTGTGATTGTGGCAGCGTTGTGATGCTGCGGGCAGCAAGGGCATGACCTTTGAGGCCCTGTGGACTGGTTGTCCAACCTCTTCGCCCTTCGCAGAGATTCGGATTGATTTTCGGTGCGTTAATCCGATGAAATAGTCGGCGGAACGCGTGTTTTAGTCGTGTGTCTCACTTGCTGGTTTCGTGAGCGACTCGGCTTCGTCGTATAGCCTCGTTGGCTGTTCCTCATCGCTGTCCCGAAGTTTCGAGGACAGCGGATGAGTGACGAAGGGTTCCGGTGCCAAATCGATATTTTTCGGGAACCCGGAAAGCCGTTTCGGGTGCGTTTGTGTTCGTGGCACCCCGAGCTTGTGTTCGCTGTCCTGTCACCTTGTTTAGTGTGCTTGGGGACAACGGAGGACTTGGTTTGGTTGTTGGTACCCCTCTGGGGCTTGGTGTGGTTTCGGGATCGTCCCGACGAGTTTTCCGGACGATCCGTCAGTTTCGGGTTGTGAGCGCTTTGTGTTTAGTGTCAACTTGGTGGACTTTGACCCTGTGAGTCTTTCGTAGGTCCTGTCGTGGTTCCCGAGAGCCGTCGGTGTTAGGCTCTATCTTTTCTACAGGTGGGTACTTCGATCCGGAGTCGGTTCAGTGGACTACGGTGATACCTTTCTATCCCTTCTCTTGCATTTCGTTATTAGTTCACTTGACTCCTGTTGACTCTACTTATGTGTGCTTGCCTTAGTAGAGTAGTTGTTGTTTGCATGATTATTGAGACGACCTTGTTGGTCGGTGGTGATTGCCTGTTGTTCCGAGCGATCCTCGTATTTTGGTTTATCAGTTGCTTCACGGCTCGTTGCCGTTCTGTGGATTGAGCATTCGCATCGATCGTCATAGCTCTTCTAGCACCTCACGTACGCCAGCGGTCTGATCCACCGCTTGGGTCGTCTTTTTCGGAAAAGGGTCGCGTGTATCCAACCCGTGAGCCTCGACGCCGTGCGTCTCGGAGGTTTTGTGACAATGGTTGAGCAGGTAGTGACAGTGCCAGGGATCCGTCCCGGTGGCCTATGGATTGGGTATATATTTGTGGTTATCACTGTTGTTGCATATGTTATTTTACTTGCAGTAGCATAGTTGTTCAGTTGTATATCAGCCTCATACTTATTTGTGCTACTGTTTACCTTATCTATCTATTTGTTGACCATTGTGCCGGTGTGTACACCTCGCCTTCGTCGGCTTGCGGTACCCACTGGGAGGGGAGACATGTTTACATGTTCTCACCCCCCGCCATCGTTGTTGTTTTCAGGTGAGCAGGGTGGTAGGAGTCGGGATGCGGCGAGGCACGCCTAGATAGTGGTACTAGAGGTCCCGACTTGTGAGGTTCCTCCCTTCAGACTGGTTATCGCCCTTATCTCTTTATCAGTTAGTTGTGGATGTGGTTCAGTTACACTTTGGTTGATTGTCTTGCATGTTTGGATTTTGTAGATGCTTTGGCTTATATATGTTCATGGATTATTGTGAGCTTCATTTACCCTCATTTACTTTCGTGGATTTCTACCCCTCGTGGTAGTGGTTTTAAAACTGTGGTTTCCGTGTGGAAAACGGGTTTCAAATGAATTTTCGATTGATCGGCTTTTGGAATTTCAAAAGAGAGTTCTCATGTAGAGAACGGTTTTCAAATGATCCTTAAATGATTGAGATTAGGGTTTCAAATAAAACTTCTGGGTAAGGAGCAGTTTTATAGAATGATCTGTTGTTTGTGCATCGCATCATCCTTCGCCTAAGAACTTGCTTAGATTCATACAGGTTTAAGGACTGTTAGCTGTATGAAGCAAGGACTGTGTTGTTGTTGTTTGTGTGGGATGAATGATGTTTGTGATCCTGTATGTATTGTGTGTACGCCGTGTAAATACGGGGGAGGCTCTGTCCGTGTGGACAGTGGGCCCTGTATTTGTGGCGGGTCTGTACGTGACACGGACTAGGCTTTCAAAAAAAAATTGGCACGTATTTCTGCTTCTAAAACTGGCCCGGGGCGTGACACGAGCAGAAAGACAAACGGAACACATAATATTGGAACGACTGGCAGTTAAATATAATAAACTACCTATCATACCTACGTACAACTTAGTGTCAACCAATTTTTCTGACTCATCTTTGTCTAATTTTGTTATTGTACACATCGGAGTGTTTGAAGGTTTTGTATTGTTCATTCCGAATCGCTTAATGAGGTCATGAATATAATTTATCTGACTTAGAATTTTTTTTCATGCGTTTGTTTTATTTGAATCCCAAGAAAATAGTTTAGCTTGTCGACCATACTTATTTCAAACTCATCATGCATCTATTTAGCAAATTCTTTGCATAAGATTTCGTTAGTAGCATCAAAAATAATAGTGTCGACATAAATTTGAATAATAAGAAAATCATCATTAAAATGTTTAATAAATAATGTGCTGTCAACTTTGCCTATTCTAAAATTTTTTGAAATAAAAAATGAGCTTAATCTTTCGTACCAAGCATGTGGTACTTGTTTTAAACCGTAAAGTGCTTTAGAGAGTTTAAAAACTTGATTTTTAAAAGTGTGATTTTTGAATCCCGGTGGTTGTTCAACATAAATCTCTTTATTAATAAATCATTTTAAAAATACACTTTTTACATTGTAGCACTTTGAATTTCGGTGCGTACTTTGAATTTCGGTGCGTTGCTTCGAACTTTACTAAAATTGGGGAAGTTCGGAAAGAGCCGGTAATGGCTAGTGTGGAATTGGGTTCCGAAGGTTTCGGAACATTTTGGGTGCGAGTGGAAACCCAGAAATCGAAGATTTCGAAGAAAAGGACCAACCGGAGCAAAACTGCTCACGGGGTCCGGACTCTGGAAGCTGGGGTCCGGACAATGAAGTCCGCGGGCAGCTGCGGTCCAGACCCGGGCAGCTACGGTCCGGACCCGAGCCGATGGCCGAGATGGGGAACGTACGGGTTCCGGACCCGGGACTTGAGGTCCGGACCCGAGCGGGTCTCCAAGTTGGGGTGCGTACGGGTTCCGGACCCGGACACCAAGGTCCGGACCCGGCCTGCGCACTGACCAGTCAACAGTGCGGGGTCCGGACCCCATTCGCAAGGTCCGGACCCGGCTGGTGCAGAATGCCCAGTGAGGGGTATTTTGGTAATATTACGATGGAGGGGCTATATATTGAGGGCTGAGACTTCTCCCCTCATTCCTTCTTCATTCTCCTCACACTTCCTCTCCCTCTCCCTCACTTTCTCTCTCTAGAGATCTCTCCAAGGCTTGGAGAAGTGAAGGATTTGACCTTGGGAAAAGCTTCTAATGTGGATTTGGAGCTTCTTGGTGCAAGAAGAAGCTTGGGAGTTAGGGCTTTGAGGTGAGTTCTTGTGATTTAGGGTTTAAACCTTGGATTCAATCCTTTAGCATGAGATTTTTGGAGACCCTAGGCAATCTAAACCACAAAACGTGGAGATTGGCCAAGAGATTTTGTGGTTTCACATGCATGCATGTGAAACCTAAGTAGATTTGGGGCTTTTGCCATGGGAGGTTCTAAAAATGTTTGGACCTTCGAGAATTGCCATTGAGGCATAGAAAATCATGTTGGAACACATGATTTCATGTATTGAGTTGAATTAAGGGTTCGTAATGAGTAACGAACCGTTTTCTTGTAGAAGCTTGGGTTGAAACAAGAACTCAAGGCTTGGACACTTAGGAGCTTGAAGAACACAAGGATTTGAAAGCTCTTGAGGTGGGTTTGTGTTTACCGAAGTGATTAGATCACTTCCATGTCTAGAGTAAATATCTATTTAAAGGTAAAATGGTATGTGTTGTGAACCCTAGAAATTGCATGTTGGCAAAGGTAAAAAACATGATAGGATGAACAATGAGATCCTATTGCATGATGTATATTTCAAGTATAATTCAAATATTAATACTTGTTGCATGGTTGCATGTGTGGTTAAACCTAGTGTTATTGAACATAGGTTGGACATGAGGATTAAACCTTGTGTTATTGAACATAGGTTGGAACATGTGAGATTGAAACCTAGTGTCATTGAACATAGGTTTGACATGAGATTGGAACCTAGAGTCATGGAACCTAGGTTGATAATGAGAAAGTAAGCCTAGTGTTATTGAACATAGGCGAGACTTAGTGACTTGAACCTAAGGTCATGAGACTTAGGTTGGCAAGTGAAAAACGTGAACAACGGGATGTGCGACGATTTTGCTATCCCGGGTAGGCGATGATTTTCGCTACCATGCCATAAGTTGGCCGTATTGAGACGGGATGTGCGACGATTTTGCTATCCCGGGTAAGCGACGATTTCGCTACCATGCCATGAGTTGGCCGTACCGACACGGGATGTGCGACGAGTTTGCAATCCCGGGTAGGCGACGATTTCGCTACCTCGCCTTGAGTTGGCGGTGTCGAGAGGAGATGTGCGACGAGGTTGCTATCCCGGATATGCGACGAGTTCGCTATCCATGCCATGCGGTGGCCGTGTTGAGACGGGGTATGCGACGATTTTGCTATCCCGAGTATGCGACGAGTTCGCTACTCGAACTAGGAGGTGACGAGTTCACTCCTCGAATGTTGGAATAATTATGGTGAGACGGCGATTCTGAAACCATAAGTATATGACAAGTAAATGAACTTAGTCATTGTGAGACATAGGATGAACCTAGGAGAGAATGATAAATTATATTTCATTTGGTTGCATCCTTTATGTTTATTTACAAGCATGTAAATAATTGTTGCATAGTTATATGTGATCTAACTTATGCATATGGTGTTTCTTTGGACCTGGTGGGTCGAGCTTCTCTCTTGGGTGGCCTTACCCACTGGGAACTATGTTTATAGTTCTCACCCCACATTTTCCAGGTCCTTCCGCGAGTGAGGCGACGGAGCGAGGCAAGGGTTTGGCTCTTTAGGTAGCGGCCCTTCCATTTTGGTGATACATAGAGTTGTACCCCTATTTTCGGAATATGATAGTATAGGGGATTTACATTCTTGTATGAATGTTGTATATTCCATAGTTTTGGAACATAATGTATGGAATGGAAAAGAAAAAGTTTGGGACATGTATATTGTGCCATGTGTTGTAATAAAAGTAAAACTTCTTTATGTTGATGCTTTCCTTGTGCAACTCTTGTACTCCGTTCCTAGTTGGAACATTGTGGATAAGCTTGTGTTGTGACGCCTTGGGCGGATAGGAAAGACTCTATCCGTTCGGCGGGTCTGGTGCTTGCCCTCGTGCGGTTATCCTTTCCACCTAGTTGGTGTTTAAGGACCCGGCGGGGCGTGACAGACTGAGGTGGTATCAGAGCAATAGAAACGGTCTAGGTTGACCTAAGAAACCTAGGATGGAAATGACCCTAGGAGTGTAGGCTCGTGAGAGACGAGATCTTTGATATGGCGAAAGATAAGTGATTGGGTTATGTCCTTATGCCTCTAGTTGGAAATAGAGGTAGATTCGAGGTGTGTCTTATTCTTCACCAAGTGTGTTCGTGTTGGCGGCCGACAACATGAAAACCAAGTGAGGGGAATAAGGACCCTTGTGTGACTTTCGCCTAGATTGGGTTCACGTTTATTTTCGTGAAACGTTATGTTGCAAATGACTTTGAATGTCACGAAATGACCAAAGTCATTATGTTTTCAGGATAATGGTACGTGGACGGCCTCCTTTGAGGGCTGGGCTCGGGAGAGCGAGCGCGGCTCCCGAACAGTTCGGGGAGGGCGAGAACTCGGGTCTTCGTAATGAGATGACCGAGTTGATGGGCGTGGTTCGGCGACAGGCCGAAGCCATGCAACGACAAGAGGAGGTGGCGCAGCAAGCGGCTGCGGTTAGGGAGGAGAGAACGGGAGTACCTCCGGCCTCTGCTTCGGCACCGGCCGAGGAGGTGACACCGGCGCCGGCTGTGGCGCCACCGGCATCACCAATTGTAGCCGGTGGGTCGGGTACTCCTATGCCCGACTCCGAGATGGAGGATGCGGAGCGAGAGCGCGCACTTGCGGCTCTCATGAGGTTCAAGAAGTTCAACCCGCCTATCTTCAACGGGGAGAACGTGGATCCATGGGATGTAGAGACATGGATCGATGCCATGGAGACACTCTTCGAGGATCTATATATCTTGGAGAGGGATAAAGTACATCTCGCCGTTCATTGCTTGGAGCGATCGGCGAAGGTGTGGTGGAAGGGAGTCCGACGTGATCGACTCCCTAGCCTTCCGCCACCGACATGGGAGGAACTTCGGGGTATGGTATTTGCCGCCTACTTCCCCGATAGCGAGAAAAGGAAACTTCAAGAAAGGTTCCACAAGTTGAAGCAAGGGAACCGTACTGTGCGCGAGTACGAGAGGGAGTTATCGTACATTATTAATTGCGTGCCGCACATTGTTCGCGGAGAGTTGGACAAGGTCGATTGCTTCGTGCGCGGGCTTCGACCGGAGATCTTTCGGGCGGTTCACGCCCTCAAGCTAAAGACCTTTGCGGAGGTCTTGGACCGTGCTCTTTGGGTGGAGCACGGGAATGCATGTGCGCGCGAGGAGCGCGAGTCTTGGGAGAAAGAAAAAGAAAAAGAGAAAGGAAAGAAGCGACCGGCGAGTGGCTCGGGTGGGCAGTCTAGCTCAAAGCGACCCCCGAAGCACTCGCAGTCGCAAAACCAATCGCGGGGGTTCCGACGGAATCGACCCGCAACCCAGTGCCCGATTTGTAGCGGCCCCCACCACCCTCAGCAGTGTGACTATCGTGAGGGCCGGTGATACAAGTGCGGACAGCAAGGGCATATGCGGTACAACTGCCCGATGGATGATGGCCGTGCACCGTCGTCGGCATCGGCATTTGCATCGCCGAGACAGCTCGCGGGCATTTCACCCGCGGCGATGTCGGCAGGCCGTGCACAGCCGCCGAGACCAGTGGAGGGCCAGCGGCCAGCGCCCAGTAGGCGGATATTCGCCTCTCAGGTGGAGGAGCCTTCTGCCCAGGATGACGTCGTGGCAGGTATTGTGTTAATTAAAGGCATTCGATGTAGAGCTTTGTTTGATACTGGTGCATCACATTCATTCATTGCTCGATCATTTGCTGTTACACACGGAATAGAAATTATAGATGCCACACATGCAAGAACGGTAGAAGTACCTGAACACACTTTTTGTATACATCATGTGTGTATGGATTGCCCTGTGAGGGTTGAAAATTGGATCATGCCAGCTGATTTGCTGGTATTAAATCGAATGAATGAATATGATTTGATCCTAGGAATGGATTGGCTCTCGAGGTATCATGCCACTATTGATTGTGAGAGCCGGATAGTGAAGTTTAGAGAACCCGGGCACAAAGAGTTTGTGTACCGTGGGTGTAAGAGTTCGCTCTTTGCGTTGATGGTGTCCACGTCGCAAGCAAGAAAGCTTATTGCTAGAGGATGCATTGCCTACTTGGCGACGGTAGTGGATGACCGGAAGGAAGTGCTGGGACTTGAGGACGTTCCTATAGTCCAAGAGTTCCCGGATGTATTTCCGACAGAGTTGCCCGGAATGCCACCGGACCGGGAAATAGAATTCGTGATCGATTTGCTCCAGGGTACGGCGCCGATTTCTAAGGCCCCGTACAGGATGGCACCCGCGGAACTGAAGGAATTGAAAGCACAATTGCAAGATTTAATGGACAAGGGTTTCGTAAAGCCAAGTGTGTCACCTTGGGGAGCCCCTGTTCTATTTGTGCGGAAAAAGGACGGTTCGTTGCGGTTATGTGTAGATTACCGCGAGTTGAATAAAGTGACCGTCAAGAATAAGTACCCGTTACCCCGAATTGATGACTTGTTCGATCAATTGCAAGGGTCTCGGGTGTATTCAAAGATTGATTTGCAATCCGGTTATCACCAATTGAAAATCAAACCGGAGGATGTGCATAAGACCGCATTTAGGACGCGGTATGGACACTATGAATTCACGGTTATGCCTTTTGGGCTTACTAATGCCCCAGCAGCGTTCATGGATTTAATGAACCGTGTGTTCAAACCAATATTAGATCAATTTGTGGTTGTGTTCATAGATGACATTCTTGTCTACTCTCGGAGTGAAGAGGAACATAGAGAGCACCTAAGGATTGTGCTTTAAGTTCTTCGAGAGAACAAGTTATTCGCCAAATTAAAAAAGTGCGAATTCTGGATCCGTGAGGTCGCTTTCTTGGGTCACGTAATTTCCGCAGAAGGAATATCTGTGGACCCTATGAAAGTAGAGGCAGTCAAGGATTGGCCTCGCCCGACCAACGTCACGGAAATACGAAGCTTTTTGGGTCTTGCGGGGTACTATCGGCGATTCGTGGAGGGGTTTTCAAAAATCTCCGGTCCACTAACGCGTCTTACCCGCAAGGGAGCCAAATATGTTTGGAGCGAGGAATGCGACCGAAGCTTTAAGGAGCTAAAGAAAAGGTTGACTTCGGCTCCGGTACTCGCCTTGCCGATTGCGGGGGAGGGTTTTGTGGTGTATAGTGATGCATCACATCGTGGTCTTGGGTGTGTGCTTATGCAAAGAGGACAAGTAATAGCATATGCCTCTCGACAGCTGAAGAGCTATGAGCAGAATTACCCCACCCACGACTTAGAACTCGCGGCGGTGGTCTTCGCACTTAAGTTGTGGAGACACTACTTGTACGGGGAGCATTGTGAGGTTTACACGGATCACAAAAGTTTAAAGTACTTATTCACTCAAAAGGAGTTGAACTTGAGGCAGCGGAGGTGGTTGGAGTTAATAAAAGACTACGACTTAACCATCTTGTACCACCCCGGTAGAGCCAATGTGGTGGCCGATGCGCTCAGTAGAAAATTCGTGGAGAACTTCGCAATTGAGATGACGGGATAAATGCCGTTAATCAAGGAAATGGGCCGATTTGACTTGGAGATCGTGGCCCCGGGCGTCCCCGCTAGACTTATGAATCTCGAGATTTGGCCGACCTTGTTGGAGCAAATAAAAGAAAGGCAATCCGGTGATCCGGAACTCCAAAAGGTGCGGGCTGCTATCGAGAGCGGGCGCGCCGGTGATTTTCATGTAGACTCGAAGGGCGCAATTCGATTCCGAAATCGATTGTGCGTGCCAAAAGTCGAGGACATTCGTGGGGAGATCTTGAAAGAAGCTCACGCTTCTCCCTATACGATTCACCCGGGCGGCAACAAAATGTACAAGGACCTCAAACAACATTACTGGTGGCCGGGGATGAAACTTGATGTGGGACGCTTTGTGGCACAATGCTTAGTGTGCCAACAAGTGAAGGCCGAGCGTCGCTTTCCGGCAGGAAAACTGCAAGGATTGCCCATTCCAGTTTGGAAGTGGGAAAATATCGCGATGGATATTGTTGTGGGCTTACCTCGATCATTAGGTGGCCACGACGCGATTTGGGTGGTGGTGGATCGTTTGTCAAAGTCGGCACACTTTTTGCCAATCCACACCACTTGGTCGGGAGACAAGTTAGCGCAAGTCTACCTGGACGAGATTGTGCGGTTGCACGGGGTCCCGACCTCGATAGTTTCAGATCGAGATCCCCGTTTCACATCGTATTTTTAGAAAAGCTTGCAAGAAGCTTTGGGTACACGGCTCGATTTCAGTTCAGCTTTTCATCCTCAAACTGACGGTCAATCGGAAAGGACAATTCAGATTTTGGAGGATATGCTGCGAGCGTGTGTGTTGGACTTCAAAGGTGCATGGCCTACACATTTGCCGATGGCTGAGTTCGCTTATAATAATAGCTATCAATCTAGCATCGGTATGGCACCTTTTGAGGCCTTGTATGGAAGGAAATGCCGCTCTCCTATTCATTGGAGTGAAGTCGGCGAGAAAAGGGTCTTAGGACCGGATGTGTTGCGTGAAGCGGAGGAAAAGGTCCGCTTGGCACGCGAACGCTTATCGACGGCGCAATCTCGACAAAAGAGTTATGCGGATCGACGTCGACGAGATTTGGAATTCGCGGTAGAAGACCGCGTCTTCTTGAAAGTATCACCCATGAGAGGGGTGAAGCGATTTGGTGTTCGGGGTAAGTTGAGTCCCCGTTACATTGGACCTTATGAGGTCTTGGAGCGTGTGGGATCCGTGGCGTACCGGCTAGCTTTGCCACCAAAACTTGCGGGGATACACAATGTATTCCATGTATCGACGCTCCGCAAGTACGTGTATGATCCGGCGCACGTCCTCGAGTATGTGCCTATGGAACTTCATGAGGATATGACCCGGGACTTGAGGTCCGGACCCGAGCGGGTCTCCAAGTTGGGGTGCGTACGGGTTCCGGACCCGGACACCAAGGTCCGGACCCGGCCTGCGCACTGACCAGTCAACAGTGCGGGGTCCGGACCCCATTCGCAAGGTCCGAACCCGGCTGGTGCAGAATGCCCAGTGAGGGGTATTTTGGTAATATTATGATGGAGGGGCTATATATTGAGGGCTGAGACTTCTCCCCTCATTCCTTCTTCATTCTCCTCACACTTCCTCTCCCTCTCCCTCACTTTCTCTCTCTAGAGATCTCTCCAAGGCTTGGAGAAGTGAAGGATTTGACCTTGGGAAAAGCTTCTAAGGTGGATTTGGAGCTTCTTGGTGCAAGAAGAAGCTTGGGAGTTAGGGCTTTGAGGTGAGTTCTTGTGATTTAGGGTTTAAACCTTGGATTCAATCCTTTAGCATGAGATTTTTGGAGACCCTAGGCAATCTAAACCACAAAACGTGGAGATTGGCCAAGAGATTTTGTGGTTTCACATGCATGCATGTGAAACCTAAGTAGATTTGGGGCTTTTGCCATGGGAGGTTCTAAAAATATTTGGACCTTCGAGAATTGCCATTGAGGCATAGGAAATCATGTTGGAACACATGATTTCATGTATTGAGTTGAATTAAGGGTTCGTAATGAGTAACGAACCGTTTTCTTGTAGAAGCTTGGGTTGAAACAAGAACTCAAGGCTTGGACACTTAGGAACTTGAAGAACACAAGAATTTGAAAGCTCTTGAGGTGGGTTTGTATTTACCGAAGTGATTAGATCACTTCCATGTCTAGGGTAAATATCCATTTAAAGGTAAAATGGTATGTGTTGTGAACCCTAGAAATTACATGTTGGCAAAGGTAAAAAGCATGATAGGATGAACAATGAGATCCTATTGCATGATGTATATTTCAAGTATAATTCAAATATTAATACTTGTTGCATGGTTGCATGTGTGGTTAAACCTAGTGTTATTGAACATAGGTTGGACATGAGGATTAAACCTTGTGTTATTGAACATAGGTTGGAACATGTGAGATTGAAACCTAGTGTCATTGAACATAGGTTTGACATGAGATTGGAACCTAGAGTCATGGAACCTAGGTTGATAATGAGAAAGTAAGCCTAGTGTTATTGAACATAGGCGAGACTTAGTGACTTGAACCTAAGGTCATGAGACTTAGGTTGGCAAGTGAAAAACGTGAACAACGGGATGTGCGACGATTTTGCTATCCCGGGTAGGCGACGATTTCGCTACCATGCCATAAGTTGGCCGTATTGAGACGGGATGTGCGACGATTTTGCTATCCCGGGTAAGCGACGATTTCGCTACCATGCCATGAGTTGGCCGTACCGACACGGGATGTGCGACGAGTTTGCAATCCCGGGTAGGTGACGATTTCGCTACCTCGCCTTGAGTTGGCGGTGTCGAGAGGGGATGTGCGACGAGGTTGCTATCCCGGATATGCGACGAGTTCGCTATCCATGCCATGCGGTGGCCGTGTTGAGACGGGGTATGCGACGATTTTGCTATCCCGAGTATGCGACGAGTTCGCTACTCGAACTAGGAGGTGACGAGTTCACTCCTCGAATGTTGGAATAATTATGGTGAGACGGCGATTCCGAAACCATAAGTATATGACAAGTAAATGAACTTAGTCATTGTGAGACATAGGATGAACCTAGGAGAGAATGATAAATTATATTTCATTTGGTTGCATCCTTTATGTTTATTTACAAGCATGTAAATAATTGTTGCATAGTTATATGTGATCTAACTTATGCATATGGTGTTTCTTTGGACCTGGTGGGTCGAGCTTCTCTCTTGGGTGGCCTTACCCACTGGGAACTATGTTTATAGTTCTCACCCCACATTTTCCAGGTCCTTCCGCGAGTGAGGCGGCGGAGCGAGGCAAGGGTTTGGCTCTTTAGATAGCGACCCTTCCATTTTGGTGATACATAGAGTTGTACCCCTATTTTTGGAATATGATAGTATAGGGGATTTACATTCTTGTATGAATGTTGTATATTCCATAGTTTTGGAACATAATGTATGGAATGGAAAAGAAAAAGTTTGGGACATGTATATTGTGCCATGTGTTGTAATAGAAGTAGAACTTCTTTATGTTGATGCTTTCCTTGTGCAACTCTTGTACTCCGTTCCTAGTTGGAACATTGTGGATAAGCTTGTGTTGTGACGCCTTGGGCGGATAGGAAAGACTCTATCCGTTCGACGGGTCTGGTGCATGCGCTCGTGCGGTTATCCTTTCCACCTAGTTGGTGTTTAAGGACCCGGCGGGGTGTGACATACATCCATTTGAAATAACTTTATTTTTTTAAAAGAACCAAAAATGAGTAAAATTCGAATAGTTTTAAGTCGAGCCATCGGTGCAAAGGTTTCATTAAAATCTATTCTCTCTTATTGGTTGAAATCTTGAGTTACTAATTTGGCTTTGTTTCGAATCACAACACCATCTTTATTTTTCTTGTCTCGAAAAATTTATTTTACACTAATTACAGGATAGCCAACGAGTTTTTCTATAAGTGTCTAAATTTGGTTTCTTTCAAACTAATTCAATTTCTCTTGCATAACAATGATTTAATTTTCATTATTGTATACTTCATCGAGATTTTGAGGCTCAATTTGTAAGAGAAAAGCCAAGTTGTTACAAATTACTGTAATAGAGGATTTGGTGTGTACACCATTTGATAAATCACCGATAACTTGATCAAAAATATGAGAGGACTTATGCTTCCAATTTCTTGGAATGACTTAACCATCTTTAGATGATTTTTCACCTTCTTTAAATATAGTTTCAGCATTATTTTGTAATGATTCAAGTGATTCATTATTTTTTACGGCAGTTTGAATCGAAGCCCTATTCATCATCATTTTCAATTCATTAACTTCTTCATCATATGAGTCCACTCCAACGTGAGATTCATGAAATATAACATGCATACTCTCTTCTACTACTAAAAGTACGCCGATTGTAAATATGATATGCTTTACTAGTAGTTGAGTATTCTTGAAATATACCTTTATCAGATTTAGTATCGAGTTTTTTTCGATCGTCCTTAGTATTTAAAATAAAACACTTACAACAAAAAATGCAAAAATATGAAATGTTGGAGGGTTTTTCATTCCAAAACTCATAAGGGATTTTGTTCAAATTAAGTCGAATAGAAACATAATTTAAAATATAATATGCCGTATAGACAACTTCGGGTCAAAAATAAATGGGTAAATCATTTTCTAAAAGTATTGTACAAGTCATTTCTTGAAGCATCCTATTTTTTCTTTCAACAACTCCATTTTGTTGAGTGGTTCTAAGAGCCGAAAATTCACGCTTAACACCGTTTAAAGAACAAAAATGATCAAAATCCCGATTAGAAAACTCACCACCATGATCACTTTGAATATTTGAAACTTCCAAATTCTTTTCATTTTGAACTCTTTTAATAGAAACTTTAAACGATTCAAAATCTTCATTTTTATGCGACTAAAATAAAATCCAAGTAAAACGAGTAAAACCATCAGCAATCACAAAAATATAATTTTAGCCGTCTAAACTAGTAACACTAAGAGAACTAAATAGATCCATGTGAAGAAATTCTAATGGTCTATTAGTAGGAACCACATTTTTAGGCTTAAAAGAGAACTTGACATACTTTCCTCTAATGCATGTGTTACAAACTTTATCTTTCGAGTAGTCAAGTTTAGAGAGACCCTTAACTAATTCTTTTCTCAAAAGTTTAGATAGGACATCCATACTTGCATGTCTAAGCTTCTGATGCCATAACTAAAAATTACTACCCAAAACCGAAAAACAAATCTCTCTACTCGGAAAAATCTTGCTCAAATTCATTGTGTATACATTTTCAGATCTACAATCTTTAAACAGAATACAGCTTAAGTTAGAGTCAATTATGTTACAATGGGTTGACTCGAGTTTAACGATCAATCCCTTGTTACATAGTTGGCTAATACTCAATAAATTATATGTTTAAGTTCTTCAACTAAACAAACATCATTTATTTTAAACGATTGTTATCGATTCAGCCTTTTTCAATGATATGACTTTTGGAGTTATTTTCAAAAGTTACCTCTTCATACTCAACCAACGATAAATTTGTTGGGTTGCCCCTCATGTGCCTTGAGCACATGCTGTCTAAGTACTATTTGTCGCTTAACTTTGTTGAGTGCAGGCATACCTACAAAAAATATCAAGTTAAGAAGGGTACCCAAGTGGATTTGGATACACTTTTGTAAGAACTTCTTAACCAAGCTATAGCATATTAGGCGGTGGTTAGGCCCAAGAGATTAAAAATGTTAAGCGTGCTAGAACTAGAGTAGTTCTAGGATGGGTGACCCTCTTGAGAAGTGGGGCCGGTCGGCTAAGACTAGTAAGACGAGTCTCATATTGTCAGGTGGTTGTGAGTTTCTAAACCCGGCTATAGCATTTTGGGCGATGTCTAGGCTCAAGAGGTTAAGAGAGTTAAGTGTGATAGGGCTATAGTAGTCCTAAGATGGGTGACCCTTTGGGAAGTGGAGCATCACAGTTGGTATCATAGCCAATCACCAGCCGAAAATATAAGATGAGTCTCGGCTAAGGCAGGGTCATACAGCGGGCAGAGCGTGGTTCTCGGGCTGATGACTGTTGTAGGTAGAGCGTGGCTCCCCACAAGGTCGACAAAGGCTAGCGAGACGAGTCTCACATCTCTTCGTGCTTGCGAGTGTGCCTGAGCGTGACTGGAACGTTAGGCCTTAATGGGGAAGAGAATATGACACCCCATGATTCCAAATAGTCCTATATATGAGATATAATAGAGCTAAACCTCTTAACTCAGCTATAGCATGCTGGGCGGTGGTTAGGCCTATGAGGTTAAGAAGGTTAAGCGTGCTAGAATTGGAGTAGTTCTAGGATCGGCTAAGGCTAGTGAGACGAATCTCAGATTGCTAGGTGGTTGTGAGTTTCTAAACCCGGCTATAGTATTTTGGGCGGTGGCTAGGCCCAAGAGATTAAGAGAGTTAAGTGTGCTAGGGCTAGAGTAGTCATAGGATGGGTGAACCCCTGGGAAGTAGGGCGTCACAGGGTACCCAAGTGGATTTGGATCCATTTGTATTAGAATCTTTCACCACCCAAAGTTGTCTAAGTTAAAATTTATTTTTAAATTGACATTAAGTTACATGATGCCCTATTTTATTACAATAGGTGCATAACATATATTTGTTGCCATTTTAATATTTTGCAAATGGTTTGAAAATATTTTTTCTTTTGACTAGACTTATGTTGATATCTAAGTCTGGTCTTATCCAAATAGTATTTTTGATTACCCAACATCATGTTTAGAACTTAAGTGCTACCAATGAATTTTTCTAAAGTATTTTTTAAATCGATCAAGCCCCTTTTTAGAGATTCATTTTCAGCTTTAAATAAAATAATTTTTTTACAATTTTCACCATCACTTTTGGTCTTAAATTGCTTCTTTAAACTTAACTCACTTTTTAAGCTTTTATTTTCATATTTTAATAAATTTAAATTGAAGACTAAAGATGTATTTTGTTTTTTTTAAGAAGTATATTTGGAACCAAATTTTTAGAGGTCATTATAAAGGTCATAAAAAGTTTCTAAAAGTTCATCATAAGTTAGATCATTTACCTCATCTTCTATGTTTGTCATGAAACAAAAGTTTGAAGGTGCATCATTATAGGTGAGGCTTAAATTGGAGACCTCCTTATTTGATTCCTCCTTGTCAGAATCGCTATTGTCACTCCAAGCGGCAGAGAAGGCTTTGTTCTTCTTTTTTCCTTTCGGGGAGACTTACTTTGATTTCGGCAATTATAATTTATGTGTCCGATTTTATTGCAACTGTAGCACTTGATATTCTTTTTAAAAAGTTTGATTTACTATTACCTTTGCCGAACCACCAAGCTCCATACTTTTTTTGTATGATCTTCTTTAATTTTCTAGTAAAAAATGAGATATCGTCGTCAGTGGTATATTGTCGAAGTCGCCTCCATCTCTCTCGTTAGAGTTGAGGGCTATATTTTTCATTTCATTATGAATGATGAAAATAGAAGGTTCCGTCTTCAATCATAACTCATTAGTCATGAGGGACCCTATGAGTTCCTCTAATGAAAATTTGTTGAGATCGCGCACTTCTCCAATGGCCGCCAATTTTGATTTTTAAGGTCCGTTTTAAGGAAAACTTTTGAGTATTTTTCTAACTTAATCTGCATCAGAAAAAGCCTTTTTCAAAGTCTTTAAACTATTAATAATATTAGTAAATCTAGTGTACATATCAGTAATACTTTTATTTGGATGCACACAAAATATTTTATAATCACAATTAAGCATATTTATCTTAAACTCTTTTACTTGGTTTGTGCCATCGTGAACAACGCCAATTTTTTCCAAATTTCTTTTGTAGTTTTGCATGAAAAAGTTCAGTTGAACTCATTTGAATCAAGAGCACAATGAAGAGTGTTCATCGCTCTAAAGTTCAAATTAAATTTAGTCTTGTCCTCTACCTTCCATGTGCTAGTTGCTATGGTAGGTTTGGTGTAGCCGTTTTCGACAATGTCTCAAAGATCAAAATCTAGGGATTATGAAAAGATTTGCATCTGCACCTTCCAATAGGTATAATTTAATCCAAAATTATTTTGAATAAATACCACATTTGCAAAGTACATTTGAAATTTTACTACATTTGAAAAATTAATTTGAAATTATACCATATTTGTAAAACCTTTTTAAATTAATACCATAAATGTAAAATCTTTTTGGATTCATTCCACATATGTAAAAAAAAAAAGTTTTTGAATCAATACCATAATAGAAAGCCTTTTTGAATTCATACTATATTTGTATACAAAAGCTTTTGAATTAATGCCATATTTGTAAATCACTTTTGAATTTATAATATATATCAAATCTCTTTAGAACAATATCACTTTTGAATTTATAATATATGTCAAACCTCTTTTAAATTCATACTATATTAAAAATAAAGGCTAATTTGACAATAAGCTCAAATCAAACCTATGTGGTAGATTGGTCAACTTGACTCGGTTGACCGACTCAAACCTAATAAAATTGCAAAGAGGCCCTCCAAATATTGTTATGGCACTTGCATTTAATTTGGTACAATTTGATTTTTTCCGGACCATTTTGAACAATATGATTGAATGATTATCTTTGACCAATTCCGGTTCGGCTTGAGTCATTGCAAATCTAATTAAAATCTGAAATTACTAAGTGACAAAGTAAATCCAAAATTTATATATTACCATCAAAATTTATCGTTGGATAAAATCTAACAGCTTTGACTTTAGAATTTAAGCTAATTGCATATTTTAATGAATTTATAGTTGTGAGAATTGTAAAAGTCTCCAAACTGTTCAACGTGAGAGAAAATATTGAATATAAACTATTTGACAGGAGTTTGTAGCTTTATTGAAAAATCATTTGTTGGAAGTAGTAATTAAAACTAGTGTAGTACCCGCGCGATGCGGCGGGTAGATATTATGGAAACAATTATTTTTTCTATCATCATTGATCATCGATGATAATCTGAAAAAATAAATCTGAAATATATAATTTATCAAATAAATAGAAAATAATACTCTAGATATGAAATAAAGAATATTAATTTAAATAGTCCGCAAGAAAGACAATCAATGATGTGGTAAGAACGTTATAGAGATCAATTGATCGCTAGAAACAAACAAAAAGAAAAGATATCATATAAAATTACATCAACTAAATGAAAAATTAACAAAACAACGGAATCAAACCCTAACAACTTGAGGTGAAACACTACAAAGATCAATAGCATCGAAAATTAGATCGATCAAAGATAAAATTAATATAAAATGATGTAAAACCCTACCAATTTGAGGTGATTTTGAACGATGGGCATTATCTACCAAAAATTCTTGAGCTATTCATGGAGGGGGAGTTACATAGAGAAAAATGAGGAGTTATATAGAGGGGGAAAGATGGAGGGACACGGAAAGGAGAAAGGAAGACGAAGGAACATGGGAGTTACAAAAATTCTTGAGCTATTCATAGGGGGCAAGTTACATAGAGAAAAATAAGGAGTTACATAGAGGAAAAAGATTGAGGGATACTGGGAATGGACATGAGAGTTACAAAGAGAGATGGGAAGAGGCCAGGGTGAAGGAAGAACCGCCACGTGGCAAGTTTTATGAAAAATAATGTATAGGTATATATAGATGTGCCTAGCTATTTGCCCATATTGATAGAAAAATATTTTTAAAAAAACTACCAATAAAAGAAGTTAAAAATGACTGAACAGAATCTTTAAATGAATTCATCTCTTTTCTCTCAAAATAGACCGAATGCATGCTCTCTATTACTTCTAACATATCTCTTAGAAAATGGATTTGTTGACAATACTATAAAGATTGACAAAAATTACGATAGTTTGGTTGTCTTTAGATACAATATTGAAATTGTGCGAGAATGATAGTTTAACAGTGTCAGTGAAAAATAAAAAGATTGTACAATATAACTCTTGGAAAGACTCCCGTATAGTATAGAATAGTCAATGCTCCTACGAATTATATTCTCTCCCACCAACTCATCAATCATATCCCAGCTTATGTCTCCATATGTATACTAAAATGTGCCTTCACGTAAACATTTCTTGTTTTTGTAAAGAGCGAAAAAAAGCTGCATCCAGCGAAGCCCCTCACCCCCTCCTCAACCTCGACAGCTCTTTTCATCCTCTCTCTCCACCCCCCACCCTTGCATCGTGGGCTCCACCACCTCGCTTTTCTCCTATCGCTCTTACAGTACCAAGCTTGTAATATATATATATATAGAGCTTGACTGGGCTACTATCGGTAGTAAACCGCCCCGTTTACTACCGATTTATTTTTGATGCTGGAGCTTCCAAATTGACGATCGGCACCGTTGAACATGATCTAGACCATTTAAACTATCTAGAAATTAAACTTCATGCTTTTTTGATATCATTAACCGAACGACCAAAGGGTTACAAAATCTGTAATTTTAATGGCCGATATGGTGTGTTTGCTTGTTTAACGGTATAGAAGAATCCAAATCAACTAAATTTTTGTTAGAAAATTCTTTGAATTATTTAAAATAAGATCTGTACTCTTGATCTTGATTACAAGACTTCTATCATCACTTTTTATAGGATATTCATTTTCAGCCATTCATTTTCTGTTCACTTGATGGACAAGAGAACAATATCGAAAAAGCGTGAAATTTGATTTCCAGATAGTTTGAATGGTCTAGATCATGTTCAACGGTGCCGATCGTCGATTTGGAAGCTCCAGCATCGAAAACAAATCGGTAGTAAACCGCTCGCTTTACTACCGATAGTATTCTAGCAAAACTCTCTCTATATATATATATATATATGAGCAATGCTACTGGCACACTCCAAAATAAAATATATATTTTATATCTATTTCATCCAAAAGTTATTAATATTCTTTTTTTCATATTAACCTTTTTTATGTTTAATAAAATTTATTTAGATTTTTATGAACGCTAGAATGAAGAATGTAAGATCTACACCTCTTTTGGAATGTTCAAGTAAAATTTCTCAATTTATATATCTGTTAAAATGCACGGTGACCCCTTAACTATAGGAGGATGTATTAGAAACCACTCAGGCCTTGTTGGGTATCATTGTCGTTCTCTTATTATTCTTTTCAATGCTAACACTAGTGAAAGTTTATTCTTTTCAACAATAAATTTTGTTGCAATTCATAACTACTAGTTACAAATATAATTTTTTTACCGCAAGCAAAAGTCGTTGCTACAAATTTTGTAGTAATAAATGGTGTATGGGTAGCACTACTCATAAATTTTTGTAGTAACAAATTTCAGAATAATCAATTATTTCACATTCGAGAGCACTCAATCGAATACCAGCAAACTCCTAGTTTTGTTTAGTTTCTTCTATATTAACTCAATTCACATTTTGGGCCTATCATAATTTTTTAAGATTTACTGTGAAACAGAGTGCTAAATATAAATCGAGTTCCATCACGCTCGTAGTGTTTAAAGATATTTTATTAAATTTAATAACTTTATTTGCTATTAACTCTTAATTATTATAATTTTACTTATTAAAAATGATTAAAATTATTAGATATTAATAAAAACATCAATATTTGTATGAAATTTGAATTTACTTAATTCAAATTATTCAATTCCGAAAAATTAAAAGGCAAAGAATCTTTAAAAAGAAAAATAAAATTGAGGGGCCATTTCTGATTTGCCTATAGTAGAGAGTTGTCCTCATACATTTTTACCTTATTTATACGTAGACTCTCTTTCTCCTCCTTTTCTCTCTCCCTGGCTCCCTTCTCTTCTTCACTCTACACAATAGGCTGGAGAGAGAGAAAGAGAGAGATAGAGAGAGAGAGGTTGCCACAATGGCATTGCAACCTCGTCGATTCCAAGAAGGCGGCGGCAGCGGCGGTGGCGGTGGCAACGGCGACGACACCATGCTCACGAAGATCTTCGTTGGCGGCCTCGCATGGGGGACGCAGCGCGACACCATGCGCCGCTACTTCGAGCGGTTCGGCGATATCGTCGAGGCCGTCATCATCACCGATAAGAACACCGGCAGATCCAAAGGCTACGGCTTCGTAAATATACGCGCGACACTCCCCTTCTTCACTCTACTAGCACTTTTCTCTTCTATTTTCTCCACAATACTGGTTAATTCGTAATTTCTCTTCCCGGTTTTATCAGGTGACATTCAGAGATCCCGACGCCGCGATGAGGGCGTGCGAGGACCCAGCGCCCGTGATCGACGGGCGGCGCGCAAACTGCAACTTGGCTTCATGCCGCTCCGCGCAGCGCGCTCGTCCGCCCACCCCGCCGATGCAGCATTTCGGTCAAATAATCTCCTCTTTTTTTTTTCTTTTTTTTTTTTACTAAAAACTAGTAAGCATGTTCTTCGCGCGTCGATTCGAGAAAGAAAAAAAAATTAATGAGTGCTTCTCCGATTGCAGCGATGGCGCAGTTTCGACTTCCTCAAATTGGCTCCGACGTTGCAGCATCCTCTTCTTACTATGGATCAGCTGCTACTGCAACAAATACCTCTTATTTCCACCACCCTTCTCAATATGCAAATGCCAATTTCAATTATGGGTACTCAAATTAAATCTGTAGTTGTGTGCTTTTCTTTTTCTTTTTTTTTTCTTTTTTTTTAACTGAAGCTCAATTTAGATCAGTGTAAGTTTTGCAGATACACTGGAGCATACTCGCAAGAAAATATGTACCCAATGGTCAGTATGCAGAAACAAAACAATAATTTTTTTATACAGTTCATAAAAAAGATTAAATTAATTGCAATAGCTCTATATTTGCAGAATTATTATAGTCTATATAGTGGAGGAGCACAACAACATCAAATGTTTACACCATACTATACAACTGGGACAGGAGCAAATTACAACAACTTCACCCCTTATTACACTCAGTACACACAAAACAACCAATCACAAACTCTCTATGGGATACATTACCCTCAAATGTTGCATTACTCTTATTTGCCACAGCATCAATATGGATATGGGTTTTCTCCTAATTCTATTTCAGCTACAAACACAGGTGAAATTTTTGTGATTAATTACAATATTGATAAGATTTATTTAGTGTGTGGGACTAAAATGAGCTAATTGTTGATTGTTTGATGTTGCAGGGGCACCGAGCTCTTCGCAGATGCCTCCGAGGGACAACATTCATGACCAGAACCCTTCTACATCCTAAAACTTTGTATAGAGAGGGAAAAAGGAATTCGCAATCTTGTGCGATATTATTGATTCATTTTTCTAATTCGTCGACGAACAAGCTTTACTAGCTAACTGCATTGTATTGTTCTGTATTTGTTGATGTTCATTCAGAGAGACAGTTTTAATTAGCTGAATTTTTTTTTTTTTTTTTTCTGAGAGAAAGGTAGCACGTTACTCGCTTCGTTTATTTCTTTTGGAAATAAACTTAGCTGGAAATGTGAATCAATTAGGATTCGAACTCGGAACCTCGGGTACCAACCACCAAGCCCTTTGTCACTTGCGCTAGGGACGGTCGGTAATTAGCTGAAATTTTTAGAGACAGCTAATGGGTGTTTCATTCCCCCTCTCTCTCTCTATCTCTTCCTTGCTGTTTTAGATTAATTATGGAATTGACCAATACCTTGAAACTGGTCATCTTTAATCTATTAAGTTATAAAGCTATGTATTTAACTAATTTTGATACATGTGCTTTCTATTTCTTCTCTTAACATATTATCTAAACATTTTTTGTGTAAAATTCTGTGTAACAATACTTACTCAATTATGCCAAATTCGATATATATTTCTACAGAGTTGGTATTTGCATGCAGTATCTGGAAAATCTTAACTATTTATGTACATGCCCCTGCCGAGGTCTTTATACAAAAATCTATAATATCTGCTACGCAAATAAACAAGTTTTTCAAGAACATGCAAAGGGATATCAACTTTACAGAGATATTTACATAATTTATGTATGTATTAGTGGTTCTAGGTTCTTTCTTTCTTCATTGTATCATAGCGCACTTTTGGGTGATTTATAAGTGGGGGAGAGAGAGAGAGAGAGAGAGAGAGAGAGAGTTACAGGTATGTTGGAGCTTTAGCAGAAACAGCAATGAGAGCTGTGTGTGCAGTATAGCAAATTAAAGTAAACAGAACCATTTCCACTTTTGTTTCTTTGGTTGAGAGGAGAGAGGGGGGGGTGGTGTTTCATGTTTGCGCGCGCATGCAGAGGAGGGGGAAAGGTGGGCATGTGAGGGAACGTGGGGTGGATGAATGCAGCGCATTGACCGTCGGTTTGACCGGGTTGGATTTATTCTGTTGCTGTCAGGTCGAGTGTGCCATGTGGAGAAAGATATACGGTTGCTGTACAGGGCCTGCCACAGACAGAAAAGAACTGGCTAAATTAGGCAGCAGATTTCCTGCAACCTCGTTCGTAGGATTTCCTGCGCACGGAGTTCAGTACTGGTACTCAGCTCGGAGTACCGGTACTAAAATATTTCTAGAATTTCAGTACTAATACTCAAAATCGCGTACCAATACACAATACAAATATTAGTTTTTCACTGTTTGGTTCTAAGGAATTTTTGAGAAACTCTTGAGGAACTTCTCAGTACCGGTACTCAAACTTTAAATTTTAGTACTTAACATCCAAAAATTTCAAATCTTTGACTTTTTCACTGTGATATCGACTTGGAACATGGCTTCACATAATACAATAATTTTTATATTTGAAAACATATGTCAAACTCTATAAAATGCCAAATTAGAAGTCTTGCCAAACTCCCACTCTTCTCATATAGCTTCCAGATCGAAAGCAGTCATGCTCCAATTAAACTTTTCTCAAGTCAACAACTTCGTCAAAATATTTGCTGGTGTCTGCGACCATAAAAATATTTGCTGGTGTCTGCAACCACGAATGACTCACCTCACACGATTAGTCTTTTTTTATTTTTCGTAGGGTAGTATTCATGATTCATATTAGTATTTAAATATATATATGGGTATCAGATATTGCAAATCCATACCTTCCAGTAAACGCAAGCATCTACTGTTAATTACCCATATTAAATATTAGAGTACCTTCGGTTAAGAGATCTCTGAAATGCTAATAATGAAATAGATTGAAATTAATAAAAAATAAATTTTATTACATAGGTTCTTGTACAAATTACATGACTTAATCAAGGGCATACTTCTAGTGTACATGAATAAAGCATAAATATAAAAGAGAAAGTGTTCAGTTTAATGACATGACGGTCGATTGAATTTGGGGTCACTTAGTTTAACGACATGGCGGTCGAATTGAGTTTTATTTTGATTGCGCCTTAGTTATATGTTCTAAAATGTTCTAAAGTATTGAGGTTAATTAAATCTTAGGTATATATGCTAGGGTTAATAAAATTAGATTTGATTGGGCTCTAAGTTTATATTTTAGAGTTCAATGTATTCAACCTAAGGCGTAGAATTAACTAAATCTCAAGTACATATGTTAGGACTTGATTGGATTTGATTTAGATTAACTCTAATCATATGTATTATAGTTTAATTTGGTTTAATTAAAATTTGATTTGATTGAACTCTAAACATATGTATTAGAGTCCAGTTACGTATAATTTGATTTCACTCTAAAGTAAAAGTTGGCTAAATCCTAAGTACATGTATTTGGATTAGTCAAATTTAATTTAAATAGAACTCTAATTATATGTATATATTAGAATCTAATTTGCATTATTGAACTCTAAATATATATATTGGAATCCAATTTAATTACGTTTAAATTCACTCCAAGATGAAAGATGATTGAGTCGTAAGTATATTCATTAGGACTTAGTTGGATACAATTTAAATCAAACTCGAATATTTGTATTAGAGTCTAATTTGATTTGATCGAACTCTAATTATATATACTAGAGTCCAGAGTAGATCCAATTTGCATTTGGGTCCAAATCAAAGTGCGTCATATGCGAGTCAAAATTGAATCGAAGTCCTAATCGGATACGAAACTCAATTTGAGTTCAGCAAATAGAAGCATAGAGCATTCATCTTTTGGATCAGATTAGGTTCTAACTTGGTCCTAATTTAACCCAAATTTGCACTTGTCGTTGGTGCGCCGACAGATGATTATCAAGTCTTCTCTTCCGCCGATGGCTAAGCACCAAGCGAATGATTATTAAATCTTCTATTTTGTCGGCGGCTAAGCGCCAAGCGAATAATCACGAAGTCTTCTCTTCCTTCGTGGTTGTCGATGTGGTGGCAGGTAGCCGCCATTCTCCTCTACCGGCAACAAAGCGCCGGTAGACGATCACCAATCTTCTCTGCTACCAACGGCTAAGCGCCAAACAGAATATTGCATATTTCAAGGCTCTTTCGTCGTGGTCATCAATGCGATATTTCTTCTGCCGACGGCTAAGCGCCAAGTAAAAGATTGCAAGCTGCAAGACTCCTCCATCATTGTGGTAGGTGTGCCAGTGGATGGTAGTCGCCCTTCTCTTCCGCCGACGGCAAAGTGGCAAGTGGAAGATCACCGAATCTTCTCTTCCATCATGGTTGTCGATGTGATGGCAGGTGGCCACAATTCTTCTCCTCTGCCGATGACAAAGCGCCAGCGGATGATCACCAATCTTCTCTTCCGCCGACAGCTAAGCACCAAGCAGAATATTGTCGATTTCAAGGCTCTTTCATCGTGGTCGTCAATGCGTTGTTTCTTCTGTCGATGGCTAGGTGCCAAGCGGAAGATTGCTAGCTTCAAGACTCCTCTGTTGTCATAGTTGGTGTGTCAGTGGATGCTCGTCGCCCTTCTTTTCTGCTAAGCAGCAAATGAAAGATCGACGGGTCTTCTCTTCTATTGACGGTGAAGTGCCAAATGGAAGATCGACGATTTCGGTGCTCGTCCATGATTGTCAATGGTGCGCCTACGGATGACCGAGCGAAAATTTGTTTGGGCATTTCATCGAGTAGGTGATATGCAAGATGCAAGGTTGTATTGGAGTTGGCAATCTTGGTCGACAGGCGATCTGGTCTCCATGACAGAGGCTACAGCGGCATCTGAGATGGACGAAGGCTACAACGTCGATGTAGGGTGCCGTTAGGGATGTCAATGGGTCGGATTCGGGGCGGGTTTTCAAAAATCCGAACCCGAACCCGAATCCGACTCCAAACCCGAAAAATGAACCCGAACCCGAACTCGAACCCGAACCCGAACCCGACGGATTTTAAAAATCCATATCCAAACCCGAACCCGGCCAAAAATTCAAAACCCGTACCCGAAAATTCGAACCCGAAATAATTATTTCTCTTTTCAATACTTCAAAATATATTACATTAATAACATCAATTTTTTATATACATATTATATAATGTAAAATAAATTCGGGTTGGGGTCGGTTCAGGTTCGGGTCGGGTACAGTCAAAATTCATATCCGAATTCATATCCGTTGGATTTTTATTTTTGATATTCATATCCGAAACCATATCCGTTTAGTATCGAATAAATCCGCGCTGTTCGGATTCGGATTCGGATAAAATTTCGGGTATCAGTACCCATTGACATCCCTAGGTGCCGCGGGGTTGCACAAATTGACCAAGCAGCATCGGGTCAGTGCCTAGGCAACTTCAGAGTTGAGATCATTGTTGCGTTGGAGTTGGCACTGCAGGATCTTAGTCGGCAAGGGCCGCAACAGCATGTAAGTCAGAGTTGCATCAGAATTGGAGGTGTTGCAGCGACATTGAGGCAGGAAGCCGCGGCGGTGTGGCTTTGTTGTGCTGCGACTGCATCAGAGTTGGAGGTGGTGTCGCGATGACATCGAAGTAGGGTGCTGCAGTGGCGCGTTTTATTGTGCCATGGCTACGTGGGAGTTGGAGGTGTCATGATGGCATCGGAGTAGAATATCACGGCATAGAGATGATAACCCATGGATGCTACGAACTCTCTTTCAGCATGCAACAATGGGAGAGAGAGAGAGAGAGAGAGTGGGACATTGCATTAACAAGATAATTAAGCAATGCATTGTAGTTGGGGGAGAGTATGATGTGCGGTTGGTTTGTTTGGGAAGTTGGGATGAGCACAGATAATTGGGAGATGAATGGTGTTAAGAGATTGATCCACTATTGAGTATTGATTCGTCTCTCCTTTTTCTCTCATCAGTATTAGGTGTATATAAATAAATATATATATATATATATATATATATATATATATATATATATATATATATATATATATAAGCGTATAAAAATGACAGACGAAATTAAAAAGAAAAAAGAATATTCCATACGAACGATCAATTTATTAAAAAATATTTCAAATAAATAAAAACGAACGGTTATGATCAATCTGTTAATCTATATTATATATAAAAGCGTATAGGAATGACATATGGAATCAAAAAGGAATAACAAAATATTCTCTATGAACGGTTATGATTAATTTGTTAAAAAATATCTCAATAAATAGAACGGAATCAAAAAGGAATAACAAAATATTCTCTACGAACGGTTATGATTAATTTGTTAAAAAATATCTCAATAAATAGAACGAACGGTATAATGAATCTAAAATTTAAGTACGTGTTTTAAACTAAAAGCATCAAAATTTAATTCACATTTATTTCAAAATTTAAAATTTAATTTTGATCTACAATATAATTAAATTTTTTTAATTGTTAATTCAAATTTGGTATTAAAAATTAAATTTAATTCACGATTTAAACTCAAATTTAAATTTTAATGCAAAATAAATGGATATGAATGTTCTTTTTTAACAGATTGATCATAACCGTTCGTTTTTATTTAAAATATTTTTAACAAATTGATCATAACCGTTTGTAGAATTAAATTTATAGATGGATATGAATGCTATTTTTTAATTTAATGTATATATAAAAAAATAATATAGAATATTGCAAATATTTTTCAAAAAAATATAACATATGAATTTATCAAATATAATTTTTTTTATTGTAAATTTTTAAATAAATATAATATACAAATTTGTATTGATTTAAAATAAATTAAAATAATTGTTATGTACATTTGCACGTACACTCAACTAGTATATATATATATATATATATAGAGTCCGGCTACTATCTTCTTAAGAGGATAGAAGCCTTTGTCCTATCAAATTTTTGACCGTTAGATCTAACTTTTAATCATTTTCAACCGTTAGATTGTACTATTCAACTAACCACCCACTCAACCCTAGGGGGCCCACTATCAACATAACCGTAACCACTCTCATCCTAGCCGCACATTTTTTCATCCGAACGGTAGAAAATTTAGGAGGACGAAGGCTCCCATCCTCCTAAAAGGATAGTAGCTGAATTATATATATATATATATATATATATATATATATATATATATATATATATATAAGCTAGGGCTATTATACTCTTATAAGTATAGACCATTTTATACTTATAAATTTTCGGCCGTTGGATAAAGGGATGTGCGATTAGGATGATAATGGTCTCATAAGATTGAGTAGGTGGTTGGTTGAATAGTGTATGATTTAACGGATAAAAATTGTCAAAAGGCAGATCTAACGGTCGAAAACTTATGAATATAAAGGGGTCTATACTTATAAGAGTATAGTAGTCGAACTCTATATATATAATTATATATAATATATATTTTGTATTTTAATCATATGTATATAGAGTTTGGATTATTGGGCCCACAAAATCAAACCAGCACAATCCTACTCTAATTGCTCTCTCTCTCTCTCTCTCTTTTTTACTTGCTCGCAGAATTGCTTTACCTAATTTTTTTAAAGATTATAATATCGTATTTCATGCATTCATTTTGTATGTTGACCTATTAGACATTTTTTTCATCAAATTTTAGATAATGTTTTATAAAAATTAGACTATAGATTACACGATGTTAAGAATTTCAAGCAGCTCGTTTAGGACTCGAGCTCGCTCGACTCGAAGTTAGGCTCGCTCGAGCTCGGCTCGAATTGATTTCAAGCCGAGCTTGAGCCTAAATTTAGGCTCGAAATTAATTTCAAGTCAAGCTTGAGCTGAGGTAAGCTCGCTCGAGCTCGGCTCGTTTCCACCCCTAGTAGTGGGTTGGGTATTAACGGAATGTGGGGCAGCACAGGAAGTTGTTGTAATTTCTTTCTTTTCTTTTTTTCTTTTTTTTTTTCTTTTTTAGCATGTCTTATACTAAATTTAGAGATGGGCCAAAAGCTGGCCCAATAAATATCTTTCACTTTTCAAGGCTAAAAGATGCTTCTCATTTTCTAATAATTTATATATAGCTTGGCCCAATAAAATATCTCTTTTATATATATTTTTTGTCAGCTTTTATGGGGCAGCTCAAAATTTGATTTCCCAATAAGTATTTTTCCATCTTCTAATATTTTATATAGAACTCAAACTTGGGTCTAATAAAATATCCATTTTCTATTTTTTATTTTTATTTTCTGAATGGTAGATTCAAAATCGGTTATATTTAAAAAAAAAAGGTTAATTGCATATAGCTACCTATAAACACGTTAAATTACAAAATTTAAGTGATCAAATATATCTCTCCGAATGTGCTTATATGTTCATATTTGTTTTTGTTGTTAGAACATGTTAATAAAATTTATTTAACCAATCAAGAAGGGAAGCGAGCACCTAAAGAGAGAAATAAAAGGAAGCCGGAGAAAGAGATAGAATAAGAGGAAGAAGCGGAGGTTTCGGAAGAGTGCCGGGCGAGCGATGGTGAGCACGCTCCTCGTTGCCTCTTCCATCTTCATCGAAGTCGAAGCCAAGGAGGGGCGCCATTGATGGAGGTTGAGAAAAAAGAGAAATAGAGGAAGAGAGAGGATAAAGAGAAAAGGAAAAAAATAATTTAGCATTTGGTGGGACATATTTGTAAAATTGACCATTTTGAGGGACGTATTTGCAAGGATAACATTGTTATTTTAGTGGGATATAACGGTAAGTTGATGTGTTCATAGGAAGCTGCAATTAACCCTAAAAATATGGAGAGACAAGAATGAAATAATTTCGTAATATTATTTTGGCTAAATTATACTATTGGTCGTCACATTTTTATTGTGGGGCACGTGACACCTTACTACTCAACTTTTAATTTATTTTAATTTCTAAATCGATTTTTATAAATTATTATAATAAAGTCTCATAACCTAATTTGTCTGATTAAGTATTGACAGATTAATGATGTAAAGTGATTTGATATTTTAAAATATAGGATAATATCTAATATATTCTTCAAAATTTTAAAAATATTAAACATATATCTGATTGACCAAAATGTCGCTATTGATTTTCAAAAAAAAAATTAAATATCTCCAAAATTTTAAGATTTACGAATAAGATTTAGAGTTTAGGAGAGCATTTTGTAAATAAAATGCTAAAATTAAAAATTTTAAATAGTTTTTTTTTTGAGAAAAAGATAGCAAGCTACCCGTTTCATTTATTGATAAGATGAACTAAGCTACATGAATGAGGCAGCACGGCCTCTGTAAAGCAAAAGGCAAAAAAAAAAAAAACAACAACAACAACTAGAGAGATACATCTAGAGATACAATTCCCAATGGTTCACCAACTGTTTGATCTCATGAACTGCTAGGGAGGGGTCTGACGGGGTCAGCCTAAAAATCACATTATTTCTGACCTTCTAAGTGATCCACCAACAAGCTACAAGTCTAGTCAGTATGTTGCTCGTATTCAGCTTTGCATTCCTATCTGACCATCTATCCCAGACCCGCTTCACGTCGTCTTCCAAATCTCTAATTAGGACGCCCTCCCAAGTCGTCACCATTAAAAATCTAGTAAAGACACACTGTGTAAATAAGTGATCGACAGATTCCTCTTCGATTCCACATAGCACGCATGCCATGTTGCCTGTCCCGCCTATCTTTAGTAGATTATCTGCTGTCAGGACCCTCTTTTTAAGGACAAGCCAGGAGAATACTTTCACTTTAAGAAGTACTGGAAGGCTCCAAAGCTTGCTAGCACAAGTGTCCCTCATACTCTCGTCACTCAGTGTGGAGTAAACCGATTTCTCCATGAAGCACCCGCCAGAACTCCAACGGCAATGCAAACTATCTGGCCTCTGTTCAAGTCTATAGTTAGAAATCCTTTCGCTGAGGGCTGAGTAGATGGGAATCGCCTCATGATCAATAGTAATGACGTCGCCTAGGATTTTATCCCAAATCCATCCGTCGGTACTTAGACAGTCGCTGATATTTAAATTTTTGCGGGTAGATAACTGATAGTGTGGAAAAACTACTCTGCAAAATTTTTAAGTAGTATTCAGAAAATATATAAGTAAAAATATCTTTAAATATTGTCATGCCATCGATCGCTATACTATTACATTATTATTATTATTATTATCTACACAATCGAAAGCCCGGACGCGGTGCATGGCGACGGTACGGTGGCCGCGCGTGCTGACTCCGACGCAGCTGGCGCAGCTAATCCGGCAGCAGAAGGACCCGAACGCGGCGCTCCGCCTCTTCGACGCCGCCCCGAAGCTGTACCCCTCCTACCGCCACAACCCCGACGTCTACTCCGCCCTCCTCGACTCCCTCTCCCTCCTCTCCCCTCCCTCTCCCTCTCCCTCTCCCTCTCCCTCCCCTCTCCTCCTCCGCGTCCTCCTCTCCTGCCCCTCCCATGTCGACGACCCCCTCCTCTCCCGCTCCCTCCCCTCCCTCCCCCCCTCCCTCGCCCTCTCCCTCTTCCGCTCCCTCCCCCTCTCCTCCTCCTCCGCGCGCTGGACCCTCTCCTTCCACTCTGTCCTACGCCTCCTCCTCCTCTCCCACCCGCAACCCCACCACCTCCGCGCCGCCATGGACGTCCTCCTCGACAGCTCCCGGCGAAGCGACGTCGCGGTCGAGCTCGGCCCCGAAACCCTAGACCTCGTCGTCTCCGCCCTCTGCCGCCGCCTCCGCCGCCCCGACCTCGCCCTCTCCGACGCCCTCCCCGCCTCCCGCGACCTCTGCTTCTCCCCCGATCGCCGCACCTACCGAACCCTAGTCAAATCCCTCTGCGATGCGGGCATGCTCGACGAGGCCACCCATTTGGTGTACTCCATGCTCTCCCGGATCTCCCAGAAGGGCTGCGACGCCGACGTCGCTGCGCATCGAGCGCTCCTCGAGGCGCTCTGCGCCGCGGGGCGCGGCGCCGACGCCGAGGCGGTGCTCGGGAAGGTGCTCAAGAAGGGGCTCCGGGCGCCGCGGCGGCGGCGCGCGTTCCGCGCGCCGGAGCTCGCCGGGAAGAGCCTCGAGGAGGCGAGGAGGGTCATCGACGAGGCGCTCGTCGTCGGCGGGGTGGAGAGCCTCGCGAGCTACGAGGCGATGGCGGGGGATTTGTACGAAGAAGGGAGGTTCGAGCGTGCGGATAAGGTGTTCGACGAAATGTGCCAGAGAGGGTTTCGCCCGCCGGTGTCGATGTACGATGCGAAGATCACAGCTTTGTGCGGAGACGGACGTGCCAATGACGCGGTGAAGGTGTTGGAGGTGGAGATGGTGGAGAGAAACTGCGTACCGACCGTGAGGACGTATAATTTGGTGATGAAGGGGCTTTGTCAGGAGGGGAAGTCCCTTAAAGCAGTTGGATATTTGAAGAGGATGGACAAACAGGTGGGCTGTGTTGCTAATAAAGAGACATACGAGATATTGGCTAATGGTTTGTGTTCGGAAGGGCGGGCTCTTGAGGCGGCGCAGGTTCTCGATAGGATGCTGAAGTGGCACCATCGGCCGGAGAGCGCCACATTCGCTAGTCTCATTAAAGGGCTCTGTTCGCTTGGTCGGAGATATGAAGCCATTTTGTGGCTGGAGGAGATGATCGGCCACGGTCGGGCACCGCCGGATTGCGTCTGGGCATCATTGGTCTCTATGGTATGTCACAGTAACTTGGTTTTGCAATCTTCATGCTTAGGACTCTTTGAGATGTTGGGTGGTAGTGCCTCATAATTCATCCTGTATTACACCACTTTTGTATATTATATATTGTGTTAATGTGTTTGATTTTTTAATCCAAGCCATAATACAATAATAATTGATACTAAATTATGACCTACTCTTGCCTAGCTTCCTTGCTTATTTGGCAATTTCTCAGGGGAAAAAAATGAAAAATGAACCTACAACTAGAAAAAGTTTATTTAGGTCTGCAAAAAAACTTGTGATCATCAAAAGAAGGTTTTCATCTTGGTTCAGTGGCTACATTATCATGTCATTGTCATCAAACTCAACCATACATGTCTATTTTGAAGTGCCTCTTAATCTGTTTGATGATGTATATGAATGTAATGGTTCGTGTCTCCATATCATCTGATATAGTTAGATATTTGATGCCCCAATTAACCTTTGTGAGACTTTGAAGATCAAAGTTTATAAGAACTGATATGTTTTTAGGTTACGAGATGCAAACCGTGTCTAATTTGCGTATGAGGATTGGAAGAGAACACTTGCATCAATTCCAGATGAGTTGTTCTTATATTTGGCCAAACTGGTTTCTCTGAAAGGTTTCTAGCCTTTTAGGGAGTGTCTCTGAGACAATTTGGAAATGGAAAGAGTAGATAGAAGTGGGGGAAATGAAGAGATCACATGCCTAAACATCCATTAGAGGCATTAAGGAATAAAAATGGCTATGAAGTTCATGAGATCTCCTTCCTTAAACATTCGCATCAGTTTGTGAAGAGTTTATTCCTCTCAAATTCAGCGTCTGTTTGTTCGATAGTTACCTGGTCGGCGCTGCTATTCGCTTGCTCCTTTCGTCAGAGTACGTTATGTTTGGAATAAATGGATGACATGACAATGTGTCATGGAAAGCCTTTTGAAGATTATTTCTCTAGATGATGATATATCATGGGCGGTAATGCATTTAATTTTGGATATTAAAATCATGGGGACTGCAATTGATATAAAAATTAGGGCATTATCATCACGAGGAGAATAAGGTAGCTTAACTGGCTTGCTAATCATGCAACATTCATGAGTTCTCGTTTCTTAGATGTATCTATATTTGTAACTAATCAGAGTCGTGAGCCTCTGGACTGACCACTGTCAATAACTGCCGCTCTCTGTTATGCCTTCTTTCCTATTCTTTTATGTTTGTTGGACCGTTTTCTTGGTGGTCTCTGTTGTCTCATATCTGTTGCTAAGTTTATTTTTTTCATAATAAATGAAGCGGAGAATTTGTACCTTTTCCTCAAAAAAGTAATCAGACCTACCACTTGTAATAACTGAACTGATACGCGATCTTAGGCAATTTACCGTAGAAAAGGATGTTCTGTTTGAATCTCAGTTTCACAAACCTTCCTTTCTCTTTGTTGGATCTTGAAGTTTCGTAATTCACCAGAATCAAGCCACCGATCTCGTGGCCTGTTAATTTGTTAATTTTTCAAGTTGAATATGATTTTTGATTGAAGTGAAATTCAGATAAAACATATTTTTCAACCGCTGTTTGTTTTATAGAAAGTCAGTGATTTTGTAATTGTAATTATCATTTTTTCTTGTTTATTTTATTGGAAATTTTTACATTAACTCATTAAAAGATAAATTAAAGTTTTAAATGTGGAATTAAAAATTTTCAAATGTCGCTAGATCATGCGTCAATAATAATATAGGCTGCTAATTTATCATACTTAACAGCATAACATTAAAATGTCGATAAAATTTTATATTTAGCGGTATATAATGAATAATGTTGCTCAATACTAAATTTAGCATGATTTAGGGGGTGTTTGGTTCAGTATTAAACGAAGATGAAAAAAAATTTCGGTATGAAAAATACTTTTTCGCTTGTTTGGTTTGACGTAAAAATATTTTTTCGTAAAAATATTTCTACGAATTTGGGTAAAAATTAAAAATTTTGTTTTCTGCTATTTTTCGGCGAAAATCAAAAGCAGGCTACGTAAAAAAATTTTCATTCATTTTTTTCACTAAACTAAACAAATGTGAATTTTTTTCTTTCAATCAAACAAATATTGATGAAAAATTATTATTTTTTTCCTAAAGGCCAAACACTATAAAACGTAAACAAAAAAAATTTCCACTAAATTTTTTTCTTTTTTACAAAAAATTATTTTTTACGGTTTCATGGTAAATCAAACGGACCCTTAATCAAATGGCGCTAGTTATCTGCTGCTACAAGGGTAAGATTGCAGTAGTGTTCACTGATAATAAGAAAGTTGGTCCTAATAAATTTGAATAATTGAATCCAAACATTCCATCACATCCAATGAATCTATTGATCCCGTCAAAATCAGCTTATATCTTCACTCCTACGAAAAGTGAACGCAACAAAGCAGCTTTTCATCTTCTTGAAACAGCAAACAGGATGAAATTTAACTTAGGCTATTTTACTATCAATACTTATTTTTTTACTTTTCTTCCTATCATTTAAAAATTTACACTTTATCTTTTTATAAAATAAAAAATATTCATTTCATCCCCTGCCGTTAGTATTTCGTTAGAGTTCCGTTTATAAAATATTATTATATATTTTTTTATACCAAAAATATCATCATCCTCTTCTTTTCAACATTGCCGCCTCTTTCCTCGCTGTCTCCCCCTCCTCCGTTGCCTCGCCCTCGGCCACATCTCCGTCCGCGCCCACAGACACCCCCTCGCGCTCCTCCGCCGCCTCGCCTTCGCCCTCGCCCTCGCCCTCGCCCTCGCCCTCGCCCATCTCTCCATCTGCGCCCACCTCGATTTCCTCCCTACCATCGCCGAAATGGAGGGACAACGAGGGTGCAGGAAGAGAAGGGGAGTAGGTAGAGAAGAAAATGGAGTCGAACTGCGGCCGATCGAGACGCGAAAAATGAAAGAGGAGAGGCGACGGATGAGCAAGATTGGAAAGGAGATGAAGATGGTGAGGGGCATGCAAATTGGTCATTTTGTCATCACAGTTAACACCGTACCCCTCTGTGAACATTTTTCATTTTACAAGGGGGCAGGTGTGTGTAGGGGGTGTGTTTGTTCGCGAGAATGGATTCCTCGTCAAGTCAGGGGGGTGTGGACACACTTGCGCGAATTCGGATAAAAGTATAAGTTTTTAAATGACAGGAAGGAAATAAAAAAAGCGGGTATTAACATGAGGGGTTTTATATAATTTAGCCTTTAAATTTAACTCTAATAAGGTATTTCGGGTAAGAGGTGAATCATTCTGAATATATATATATATATATATATATATATATATATATATATATATATTTGCTGTGTTTTGTTTAAGGCTAAATTATATTTTGATTCTCAAACAATGAGGCGGGTAATAATGTAATTCTCAAATTTTGATTGGTATAATTTTTCATAAACTTTTTAGATTACTGCAATCAAATCTCATAGTCCAGTTTAATTAACTAAATGCGGACATGTTGTAGATGTGGTAATACTTTAGTCATTGTAATATCATCAACCACAATATTATTATATCACTACCATATATTGATAAATCATTATTTAGTCAACTTAAATTGCATGTCGAACTCAATTATAATAATTTTAAAAGTTATAATAAATTAAAACTTAAGAATTAAAATGCCACACATCGCTTAAGCAATTTAGCCTTTGGGTCACTTGTATTTCAAAGGGTAAAATGCACAGAGACCATCCGAACTTTAGTTCGTTTGCAAATAGGTATCCGAATTTTTAATCTTGACAATTATATTTTTAAAACTTTATTAAACTATATGCTATATATATGATCAAAGCGACTGTATAATTTACAACTTTAATATTTGATAAAGTTTAAAAAGTATAATTACCAAAATTGAAGGTTAATGCGTCTATTTACAGAAAAACTTAAGTTCGGGTGGCCTCTGTACATTTTATTGAATTCCAAACATGAAAAATTCTACTTGTACACTTTAAAAGAGAGTATAGATCTTACATTTCTCATCCTAAAATTTACAAAAATTTAAAAAAATTAATGTGACAAATAAAATATAATAACTCTTGAATAAATAAAATATATAAAATATATATTTCACTTAAAAATGTACCAGTAACATTAATCTTCAAAACATCATCCTATCTACCACGTTCGCTGGACATCCCACCCGACTGTACAACAAGAAGATGCCTTTGTGGGACCCGCGCTAACCGACCAACCATTCATTCCCCACCGTTCATTTTTATAATAGGAATTTCTTAGGAGCAACCGAAGAAAGGTACCCATTCCCCTGATCACCAAAACCACAATAAAACGGACAAAAATTTGGTGGGCACCAACCCCAAACTATTACTTTGGGGATGGTGCCGATGGGCGCCGTGTGGCACATCCAACGGCGCCCATCCCACCAAAAAAAGAAAAAAAAAAGAGGGACCCGTGCGTTTTAGAGAGAGAGAGAGAGAGTAGCAAGGGGGAGGGGATGGGTGCCGTGGGATGTGCCACACGGCACCCATCGGGCACCATGCCCAAACTAATTGGTGCCCACCAAATTTTTATCCCAATAAAACACAATAAAAGATTCCAGCAACAAAAGTAATCAAAATGGGTAATTGTAGACATAGGGCTTGTTAGTGTTTATTTAATTTATATGTGGTTTGAAATTTTATTTTAGCCTATGGGCTCCATGGACTGCCAAGATCAAATAAATTTTGCCTGGAAGCTTTGTGCATCACTTACTATATATGAGTTTAATGAGATGTAGTAGTACTTTATATTTTTCTGTATGTCTAAATTACTTATTTAGATGATAATGAGAGTGGTGTCATATCCACTAATCACACATGCACATGCACGGCACGAGTATGAACCCGGTTGAGCAGTGCGCAGACCTGACTTCCAAATTCGGTTCACCTACACTTAAATCTCTTTTTTTTTCATTTTTGTATTTAAGTTTATCTGTGTTAATATTTTTGTCTTACTTGGGAACAGTTAAAGTAGCCGTTGGACCCATATATGCCTCCCTATTGGTTGCTTGCAACGGCAGTCCCTATTGGCCATCCACTGTGGCAACCTTGCCTATATAGGCAAGGAGGGTTTAGGTGACCATTTTCTTCTTCTTTCTACTTTCCTAATCTTTAAACCTCGAATCTGAGCTTTACAGTATTGCTTTTCAACTTTACTCTATTTTGCTGGGTTTTTGAAAGTCTAAATAGTTCGTGTTGCGCTATCCTGGAGACGTGCCAACAGGGTACCTCATGATCGTTCTATCGCTATATAAGTGATCGTCGAAACCTCGCACATGGGAGGGCGATTTTGCTTTAAGGACAATGCCTAGCATGACTCGACACACAAGCCTCATATGAACTTTTTACCTCTATTATATTTTGATATCGATTCTTGCATGCGATTTTTTTAAAAAAGTTGCTTGATGATTTCGAATCAAATATTTAAAAAGGCATATTTCCACTACGACAACGCATAACACAAATCGGCCGACAGGCCTTATCTGAACTTTGTATCTCTATTATATTTTGACATTGATTCTTGCATGTGATTTTTCTAAAGAGTTGTTTAATACTTTCAAAACAAAATATTTAAAAAAGCATATTTTTACTAAAAATAGACTTGCTTTCAACATTCTAGAAGCAAGATTTATTTCATCTTTCTATTGTTTTTGTATAGTAGATAATCAATATACTGCTATAGTAATATATATATGCTATTCTCATTGCGCCGATAAATTTGTAGAGTACCATTACTATTGCAATATTATTATTGCTGTCAACATAGAAAACTTACTGTCACCATAGATAACATAGAATATTTTCCTGTCATTTTACATAACTATAGTACAATTTTTTGATATTATGGTAAGTTAATTGAATACAGATTGTGAAACTTGATTGAGGACTCTTATTTGGCGAAGTCTTTTATTTTTAATGGTCACAACTTTAAGAGGGGACAGTAGTACTAAATGAGATTCTGGCTCACCACACTTGGCCTCGTTTCTGCTATATCGGAGCTAGCCGAGAATAACAATGAATCAGCACCTGAAGGTGCTATCCAGCCAGCAGTCAACAGGTCTAATACTCGAGGCAGAGGCCAAGCCGCATTTTTGTGCAATTTTTCAAAAATATTGTTAATTTAATACTTTAGAATCAAAATATTTAAAAAGACATATTTTTGTTAAAAGAATAGACTTACTTAGAATATTTTACTGTCATTTTACATAACTATAGTACAATTTTTTGATATTATGGTAAGTTAATTGAATACAGATTGTGAAACTTGATTGAGGACTCTTATTTGGCAAAGTCTTTTATTTTTAATGGTCACAACTTTAAGAGGGGACAGTAGTACTAAATGAGATTCTGGCACAGGAAATAATCAAGAACGTATGTAGAGAAAATCTGATGAGAATGGTCGAGAAAATAAGAACAAAAATAATAAAACAAAAACAAAATAAGAACACATGAATTTATGTAGTTCAGCTAACGATACGTCGATCTACGTCCACAAATAAGACCTCCTCAATATATTCTTTAATTAATCTACGACACAATAGTATAAGGAATAGATTGTGTCGGATCGTTGGCGCTAACCATTAATCTCAAAAGCTCGAGCTGTTAGAAATACGCAACTAATTCACTTAAAGCGTACAGATACAGCGTCCACGGATCTCGATTGTGACTCGGCTCCATTAGCCTCACGCCACTTCGATCATGACTCGACCCACCCAGTCTCACTTCATTTCGAACATGACTCGGCTCCACATGACCTCCCGACACAGGGCAGGATGCTGGCCCATTTAAACCAACAGATTGAAAACAATAGATCTCTCTCTAGAGCCTTCCTACGTTTTCTCTTTTAACTAGAATTTTACAATAATGTTCTAATCACGGTCCAGAAGAGTCTATGTATTGCCCAAATAAATCTCCGGCTTCAAACCAACTCGAACGACTGAAATAAACCTATTGAATCCAAAATCCGACCGATCAGATTATAGGCCAAAACCATTCAAGAGATGCAATCAGTCGAAAAGTAATTCCTGACTGATCGGACCCAATCCGACTGATCGGATCACCCATCCGGCCAATCGGGTGGTACGGGAAGATCTCTAGTCCACTTTCGACTGGTCGGATCCCAATACGACAGATCGGTTTGTCAACCCGATTCCGACAGATCGGATCTGTAATCTGCGACTCGATCCAACATAAACACGAAATCATCTATTTGTTCAATAACATAGTTTTATTATTTCATCTGTCGTCCTACACTTTCAACTCAAAAATCTGATTTTTATAGCAAAGAAATACTTACTCAATAGGTGATAGTATTAAAATATAAAAAAATAATTAATAAATACATAATATATAAATCTTGAAATAACACTAGATATTGGCAAAAAATTATTCTCAGATAATAAATATAAACAAGGACTAAATAAGATTCTTTCAAAAATTCAAAACCACAATTATCGAAAACTGTTAGATGACCAAAATGAAACTTGGCTGTAAGATTTACAAAAAATAAAAATAAAAAAAAACTGCAAGAATTTCAGGTGTCGTGGCACGGCGTCGTGCCGAAAGCATGCCGGCACGATACGGCTCGATGCAGGGCATGTCGTGTCGATGCATGCCAGTCACAAATAATATATGAGTGCGGATATTTAATGGCATGAAATATTTATTTTTTTTAATAACAAAATATTCTAATTACTTATTATGTATATTTATCAAATCTTTTAAATTTTATTGAGTTAATTATTTATTAATTAAAAAAAAAATTGAACTGTGTCGTCGGCACGAGAACCATATCGTACCGATATCTTATTGACACGATACGGCACGGTAGATAGAAACCGTGTCAATGGGCACTCAAATTCTTGTTTGGCTGTAAGTCGAGGAACGGCGGTGCAATTTATCCAATCAAAAATTGATCCCACTTGTTTCCTCCTTTTTATGGATCATAATAACCAGAATTAAAATAGCATTTTATAGCCTTATCTTGTGAACTAACTCAAAAAAGGATACCAAACAACTTTAATCAAAAATAGATCCCACTTGTTTCCTCCTTTATCGATTATAATAACCAGAACTAAAATAGCATTTTATAGCCTTACAGGAATTGCTTGTGAACAACTCAAAAAAGATACCAAACACATTCACCAAATGCATCTCAGAAAACATAAAAATGAGCCCGCAGCAGCAGCAATCAAAATTATACTTCACAGGCATTTCCTTCTTGGGCAATGCTATCTTTACACCCAAAAAAAAAGTATAAATTTTATATCTCCCTATGTAAAGATTTAGAAAAAGGTAAATACGTGTAGAGCTTTTCTAAACTATGACCATTTTAAATCAGCTACTCAACATTTCAAAATTTTAATTTCATTATTTAATTTTTTAATTTGTTAATTTAAATCAGTTAACGATACTTTAACTTTAAATTTTAAACTAATTACTTTAATAAATTCATCGTTGCGAGAATTTCATCAAGTACAGTAATTAAATCTATAAAGATAAACGATGCACAAATTTTAAAGTTACACTGTGTTTGGTTCGAGTACAAAGAAAAAAATAAGGCATTATTCCAATCTTTGTACCCAAATAAGAAATAGAAGAGGTGAGAACAAGCTTGTTCCAAAAGCTGGAACAAGTTAAATTATTTTTATATTTAATTAATTAATTAATATATTTTTATTATTTTATATAAGATTGATCTAATACCTGTTTATACATGAATTTGTGTCTATCCTTGAAATAATCAGTATTTACTTATATCCGAACCAAACGGAACCATCAAATAAATTTGAAAATTAGATAGTAAACTTAAAATTTTAAAAGATTAAGTAACCAATTCAAAATAATTCATAATTCTCTATACTTTTATCTTTAAAATATTCTAAATTCTTAATATACAAAAAAACAAAATTGATAAGACCAAAGTCTTGTCTTAGGCCGTTATTTTTAGTATTAGACCCTTTTCCTATCAGAATCAAGAACATTTATAAAAATCAAGAATTTTCTAAAAACACATTTATACTAAAAATCTCGAATTTTCTAAACACGAGGTGTAAAACTTACACTTTTATTTTTTTTTATGTATAGGTCACAATATCTCTTCCTTCTTAAATCCATTTCAGTAAGGCTAAATTATAAAAACTATTCTCTTGCATTTTAGCTCTAAAATAAGGTGTAAAATTTTTTATGTATAGATCACAATATCGAATTTTCTAAACACTTTTATTAATTTTTCATACTTTTGAATTTATTTGAAATAGTGAACAAATACTAAAATTAAAAATAATTTTTAATACAGAAAAGTAATTGAGACCGCGGCCATAGAACTTTTTAATAATTTAATCTATTAATAATCAAACTAGAATTAGCATTCATTAGAATTCGTTATGAGCAATTCAAAAGGATAACCAAACCCCTACAACAAGAACCATCTCAACAAAACAGAAAATATTATTCGACAACAACCAAAAACAGATCAAAAGTGTTTCCTTTTCTTTCTTTTTTTCCCCTACTTCGATAATTAATGAGCAAACCAAGAACACATACCAAACACCTTCACCAAAACCACCTTAAAAAAAAAGAAAAATCCTTTTAATTTTCCCTATTTTAGTCCTCAAACCAAAAAAAGGCAAAATATTTCAACAAACGCAATAAAAGAATAGATCGAAACAAAATATATTTGAAGCTAACAAAAACGGCAGCTACATCACGCTACCACCAATCATCATCACAATATAACCCTTACAAATTACCACAGCATTAATTAATAATAATGATGATAACAATAATTATAATAATAAAACCATCAATGAAGTTCGCACCTTGGGGGTTTTAATCAAGAGAAAAATTTGGGGGAAAAAAAATCACCTTTTTTGAATCAATCATCAGGGTTATACTTCTCTCTCTCTCTCACTCTCCTCTTTTGAACAGCGGCTCCCGTAACAGAAGAACGATCACTTGACGGCGTTACCTAACGGCGCGCCGTTATCTGTGCGCCGTCACCAGCGTCTCGATGAAGCGCAACCCGTCGAATCGCGGCGCGAACTTCTCCTCCCCCTTCGTCGTCATCGTCGTCTTCTTCTTCTTCAACGATCCCGAATCCACCGATCGCATCATTCTCGATCCCTTCTCCTCCTCCAACACCTTTTTCGCCTCCCTCCCCTTCGATCCCTGCACACAAATCGCCCAAATCCGTGAGAAAACGAGGAGAATTAGGGATCAAATTGAGATCTCGATCTCGGACTAGGGTTTACCTCGAAGGAGACGACGCGGCGATCGGCGGCTGCGGCGGCGGCAGCGGCGAGGGAGGCAGCGGCGGCGGCGGCGGCGACCGCGGCCTTCGTCATCTATACCGGCGAACGAGAGAGAAAGAGAGAGAGAGAGAGAGGCGCACCGTAACCCTAACCCTTTTGTTTCGCTCCGATTTTCACGGCTCCATTAATGGCGGATTCGTTCCCCTTTTATAGTAACTATTGAGGAGAACTATTAACCGGATTTAAATTTTATTTGGGATCCAGACGCGCAGAGCGTATAAAATCGCAGCTATAATGTATGAAGACCCCTCAACTAAATGTTATTCTGAAAACAGTTCCAAAACTTTATGAAAAGGCATTAAGACATCCATCAACGTTCGCTATTCAAATATTGCCCCCCTCAACTTTTTTGTTTTTGAGATTGACACCCTCAACTTCAAATTTCTTTTGTTTGAGATTTTACTAACTATTAATTACAATAATTTTATTTACTAAAAAAAATTGATGAAATAATCAATGAATTTGCTAAAATTTTAACTAAAACTTAGTTAGTTCTAACAAATTACAAGGTAAAAGAGTTTTAGTATAAATAAATTAAAATTAAGAGGCTATTTCATAATGGCTTATAGATGAGAGATCAATTTGTTTTTGAGATTGACACCCTCAACTTCAAATTTCTTTTGTTTGAGATTTTACTAACTATTAATTACAATAATTTTATTTACTAAAAAAAATTGATGAAATAATCAATGAATTTGCTAAAATTTTAACTAAAACTTAGTTAGTTCTAACAAATTACAAGGTAAAAGAGTTTTAGTATAAATAAATTAAAATTAAGAGGCTATTTCATAATGGCTTATAGATGAGAGATCAATTTGGATTTTTACTTCTTTTTTTTTTCCTCTAGAGAACTAGTATAGCTAATGATTGTTAATATATTAAGATTGAATTTGGTTCGAGGATTAAATTCTGAAGGATAATTTTTATTTTGTTTCGAGAATAAGAAATATTCCAGTATAATCTAAGGTAAATTTGTATAAAAAATTTACTGATTTTGAGATTTTTTAAAAGTGGGTCATTTTTTTTCAGTTTTGCAAATTTGGCACGAATTTATTGTACTCGGACGAAAATGCCTCTCCCGTCCTCCCGTCCTCCCGTCCTCCCCCAAATACATACAAAATACGGTATGGGCAGCTGCCACGTACAGTAAATGCCTGCTGGGGTTCATATCACAATTTTCGTCAGAATTCGACCTAAATCATGCAACACTATTCGCTATCTTCGCTGTTTGTCGTTCAGATTTTTTTAAAAAAATAGTTTACAGGAAATATTTAAAAATAAACGTGTAAATTATAGCGAACAAGTGATGCAGCATCACCCTAAATAGTGCAACAATAATTTAAAAAGTGCAATATTCCTACCAAATAGTACAACTTTTGCTCCAAAGAGTGCAACGTAAGATCAAATAGTGCAACCCAGCTCTCCCTTCTTCTTCTTCTTCTCTTCTTTGTTTTCTTCTTCTTCTTCTTCCCCTCCTCCCCCTTGCCGCGCTTCTTCTTCTTCCTCTTCCTTGCCATTCCTCTTTCTCTTTATTACTTTTTGTTTTCTTTGTCTTCCTGTTGTTACTTAGCAGCACATATTGCTTCTTCTTCTGTATCATTTTTCTTCTCCTCATCATTTCTTTTCTTCTATGTTATTCTTCTTTCTTCTTGCTTCTTTCTTTTATAAATGTGAAACGAAAGAGCAACTCAAACAAATGGTGCGATTTACTCTTTAATAGTATGATATCATCCAACAAATGATACAATTTTTCCTATAAGAATGCAACAACATTATTTGTGAAATATCATTTGAAAAAAATAAAAGTGACTTTTTTTTCCTTGGGACCCGTACCAGCCGCTTTTCCTTCCTGAGGAAAAAAGGGCTGACAGTTTTCTTGCTGATACAACAATCTTTTCGCAAGGACTGTGCATAATGTTATCGCTTAAGTTGTTTGCTGTTCAAATAAATATAAAATAAAGTTGGGCATGAAAATCAGAAAACTAATTACATACAACTATGCAGACAAATGGTGTATCATTGTAAATGGTGTAATAAAAATTCAAACTGTGCAATGTTCCCACTAAGTAGTGCCACTATATTCCAAAGTAGTGCAATTTTCCCTGGGAACAGTGAATTGACGATCAGGTAGTGCAACGCAGCTCACCTTCTCCTTTCTCTCCTCTTCTGCTTTCTTCTTCTTCTTCTTCTTCTTCTTCTTCTTCTTCTTCTTCTTCTTCCCTATACTGTAATAATGTAACTTTTAACCAAATGGAGTAAGATACGTTCAATTTATTCAACCCACATGGCCATTAAAAATATCACAGTGCACTGTTTGTTGTTTTCTTTTTTGTATAACGACAATGCTATCTTTGCATTTTTTGAAGCCCATCTTGCCCAGTTTGAAACCTACTCACCATTATTTCCTCCTAAAAGGCATTTTGCTCGTAATGGCATCGAAATCTAGCGAGTCTAGTGATTCATCATTTTAGACTGCCGAGAAGGCACTTTTGAGATCGAATACCGACGACCCAAGTGGTAGGTATATAGTCAATTCACGATGCTTCTTGAGAGCATACAGGAAAACATATACTACCGTTGTGAAGCCACATCATCTTCCTACCATTGAAAGCACCATCTTCACAAACATCCTCCATTTTCTCGACCTCACTTTGAATAAACCGATACTGGAGTTCATCCTGCAGTATTGGAAGGAAGATGTGGAGTTTGAAATTGGCCCTCATACCATACGTTTCACATCCCAGAATGTGGCTGTTTTTTCTAGGATTACCCCTAGACGATCAAACAATATACCTCGATGTCAAGGTCGAACCCGGTGTTTAGAGGATAACCTTGAGGGATATACCTTGAGGGGAAAACAGTCGAACCCGATGTTTACAGCAAGCACCTCAAGGTGGTATTGAAGGAGATGTCTCCAAAGGAAACAACAAGCACCTCAAGGTGGTATTAAAGGAGATGTCTCCAAAGGAGGACGAAGAGAGTATCTGCGACTTAATTTGTCAAATTAATCAAAAGAAATCGAGCTGAGAACCATATATAGATAGTCTATATAGTTTCATAAAAATAATTAAATATAATAATTTTATTAATGATTAGCTCTTAATTATTTTAGTTTTATTTATTATAAATAATTTTAGCTTATAAATTTTAATAAAATTATAAATAAATTTATAAAATTTCTTACTTATTTAACTAAAATAACTCAATTATGAAAAGACTATGAAATACCATTATAAAATAAGGCCGATTTGTATAAAAAATTCTATTGGTTTTGCGTTCTTACAAAAGTGGGCCACTGGTTTGATTCTCACAAATTTGGTCTGATTTTTTTTTATAAAGAGATGAAATTACCCTTATTACTTTTTCTCTTCCTTTTCTCTCCCCCTTCTCTCTCTCTCTTTTGCATTCGTCTCTCTCTTTTGCATTCCTCTCCTTCTTCCTCCATCACCTCTATGCCGTCGCTTACCTTGGTGCTCTAAAATCTCTTCCACATCTTTTTCTTCATCTTTGTCGCCTTCTCTACCCTCTTTGCCTCCACTGTTGCCTCCACGCCGCACTCAAACTTCGCCCTCATTGTGTAGCGGCATAGCCTCGAAGGAGCCTCACCACTGCAGTCACCACGAGTTCCACCACCATGCAAGGGTAGCAACACCACTCTGCCGCTCAACGATGGGTTCATCTGGAGGCTATTACTGACGCCCCTTTCGGGGTTGGCAAAAAAGCTGAGGCGGAGGAAGAGGCAAAGATGGGGGCGCGGCGGTGGCGCATGGGACTGTGCACTATTTTAACAAATATTACTTCTTCACAATATGAAAACATTTATAATAACATACAATAAAAAAAAAAGATATAGAAGAAGAGAAGAAAGAAAAAGAAGAAATTGCACTTCTTGAGACTAATTTACACTATTTGAGATTAGTCTAAAATAGTATAATTGATCTCAAATTGTACAACATAGTCTCAAATAATACAACTTCTATTTTTTGTGATGCAATTTTTAGTCTCAAATAGTTTTAATCCCGCAACTTAGTCTGAAATGGTATAATTTAGTTATTCTTATTTTCATCAGATAGGTCGTCTCCTTCGCCGCCACGGTCGAGGTCGAGGCTGTTGAACGCTTTGCATACCTCCTTCCTCTCGCGGTGAAGAATGAGAAGTGATCCTAAGAGGAGGTCATGCACAACAGAGCCGAGGAAGAGGAAGGTTGGCCCCACGCTTTCAAAGGTGGCAGGTGTCAGAAGGGGCAAGGCAGAGGAGGAAGAAGAGGAGAATGCATTGTATTGTCGTCATCCCCGTCCTCGAACTACATTGTCGCCGGTAGATGTCAAGCCCCGCCATCTCAAACTGCACAGCCACCCAGGCCCTCACCTCCGCGATTCGTGCCGTATCCGAGCCTGCATTGCCGCGGCCAGCATCGGCAAAGGTATGAGCAAGGTAGAGGGAGGAGGGCAGTGGAAAAATAGGGGCGGTGGAGAAAGAAGAAGACAATGGAGAAGAAGCGGGAGGAGGAAGAGAATGAAGAGGAAGCAGAAGGAAAAAGAGAGGAAGGAGAGAAGAAAAAGGTATTTTTATCATCTTTTCAAAAATTTGGTTCGAATCTATAAAATTTAGAAAAACGATCCGATTTGCCAAAATACAAAACTAATACCCTAGCGGAAGTGGCAAAGGGCTTGATGGTTGGTACCCGAGGTTCCGAATTCGAATCCTAGTTGATTTATATTTTCAGCCAAGTTTATTTCTATACGAAATAAACGAAGCGGGTATCGTGCTACCTTTCTCTCAAAAAAAAAAAAAAAAAAATCTTTATGGAAAAGACCATATATATACGAAAAGATAAAGGGACAATTTCAGATAAATCTTATACTTGAGGGGGGTCTCCACACATTTTTGCCCCTCCAATAATAGCGGGGCCCACGAGGGGGGGTTTGACAACTCAGAATCGCGGCGATGGGTTGGGTTGGCTAAACTCTAAGGTAGATTCCGACCAATTACAAAACGACAACTGGCGCAGACCTGCGTAGGCTCGACGCCGTTCGTTCGATGGATGTGCGAAGTCCAAAAAAAAAAAAAAAAAATAGTATCACGCCATTGCTTGCGTTGATTGATGTGATAGCGTATGAAAATTATTTTCTATTTTAATAAATAAAAATTAAAATTGAATAACTTGTGGCCTTGGAATTAGGACAACTCGAAAAATCAAGTACATTATTTAATTTGTGTATTGTGCAGATATTCCTCTTTGCATGCACATCCTCAACATTGCGTGTACTTGATTAATACATTAACGACTGGGTCATTTGATAATTTTTTTAAGCCCTGTTTGATATTAATAACTATTTACATAGAGATATATTTTTGTGTTTTTCCGTATACTGTAGGATTGTTGGATTTGCACCACCGTGGGGCGTTCGGATTGACGAATTTTTAGATCCAACCTAACTCGAGTGGAGAGGTATTTGAGTTTTTCTGAAGTGTGATTATTTTTCTGTTGTTTGTTTTGACGTAACTTGTATAGTCTGAAAGTTAAATTCAGTCACTTCTTCTGTTTATTTTGGAATAACTTGATGCTGGTAAAATTAATTTTTTGAGTTCTATTGTTTATTTTGATGTAAGCAAGTGGATCCCGTTATCTCCTGAATATAGTGGTAAACTTATTCTATAAAATTCAACCTATTAAATAATTAAAAAATTTATTACTTTTTAAGGATAATGCTAATTTATTATAAATAAGGTAATTTTAACTCATTGTAAAGGAAGTAGATTTTAGGTTATACTATTTAATAAATTTTTTAGAGAAGGTTGAGTGTGGTGGAAGTCGAGTTCGGCATTCTAGAGAGGGAAGTCGAGAGTAGGTGAAGTGAAGGTCTAACGTAACTTGAGTTACACTATTTTTTTGACTTACATCAAAATAAATATCGAAAGTGATGGAATTTGAGTTCCACTCTCCTACTTACACCAATCCAAACGGGTAAAAGTAAAAGGGACTTTTATTCTTACCTTTTCTTTTTTCGATGGGCATTTGAATGGACTATTCAAATAAAATTTAGACAAATTTTATAAATGTTTAAAATTATTTATCTAATATTAAAATAATGTTATAATTAATAATTTTTATGGTTAATATATTAGGTAAGTTTGAGATCACTTGATTACAAGGTAAACGCTCAAATGACCTAAATTGTATTTAGCAGTATCGGTCGTCGATTCAAATTTTTCATCATCGAAAAAGACGTGAAAGTAAATAGCCCCATTTCTTCTAACTTTATTATTGGCATATTGTACTAATTTTTGAATATATATAAATTACTATACTGTTTAATTAAAGCATATGATAATTATATTAAAATGATAATTAAAAGCAGTTTTGATGTACTTCTGTGTAATATGTAGATCTGCGATCGACTGTTGTTATTTCTACATGAAATAGCTATTACATAAAAGACTTTGACTCCGTTTACAATTGCAGAAAGAATATGTTATATGTATTTAGAAAGTGTCATAAAAAATATTCAGTTTATTTTTAACGTTTTTTTAAATAATAACATATTCTATAATTTGCATTAGTTCAATAAAGATATAAATTTTATAGGGGCAATTTCATAGATAGCCCTCCCAAAGTCTAAAATATCATATATACCTCTATAAAATTTAAAATATCATATATGCCCCTGTAAACATAGAAAATAATCATCAATACCCCTACCGTTAGTTACGTTAGCTTTACCATAGTTATTACATGGTTAAAGCTGGGTTAACTTTTAAAATGACCTATTTGCCCTCAGCTACCCCTTAAGTAAAAATGTATGGAGACCGCCTCAACTATATGCTGTTTAGAACCGGCTCCCCTCAACTTTTATATTTTCAGTTCACATCCCATTAACTTTTAGTTCTTTAAAAAATTAATTAATTTTAGTGTATAAAAATGAGAATTTTATCAAGTGTTTTTTTGGTGATTTCACCAAATCTAGTGGCTCTATTTATTTTTTAGCAAATAAATAACTATGTATAAAAATTTAAATAAAAAATAAAAATTGAGGATTTTTTTTTTATCTTTCTTTAATCTTTAAAGCTTAAAAAAATTTAACCAAAATTATTCTCAATAATCTTATCCGCATTAAATGCATTAAAAAATTAAAATATAATATATTTTAGCTTTTGAACAAAACTCTCTGTTTTTTCAATCGACAAAAAAAGGCAAGCATATAGTTATGTGATTTATTTTTGATTAAATAGAAAAGAATTAAATCTGTCATTTTCTTCAAAATTACTGTTATTGATTAGGCATGTGAATTGATATAGCTACCCATAATTTTATCTGAACTCGATTTTGAATCGGGTGAACTTAATCGATGCTAAATAGAGATGATTTCAGTTATAAGTATAAAAAAATAAAATCCCAACAGATTTAGATTCGGTTATAGTTTTGGTCTATATCCAAATCGAATCTGAACCAAAACCCTAAGCCAAAAACACAACTGAGCCATATAAAAACATACTATATATAACATACAATTTTTTATATATTTTTTAATAATTAATATATATTAATAATTTAAATTAATATTTAGTATATTAAATAGTCAAATTTAAATTTGTAAAAATTATCTTGAAACATCTATTAGTATCCCTACTATTGATAAGAGATCAAGGGTAAAAATGGTATTTTGAAACTTTAACTTCATTTCAGACGGAGCTTAACTAGTGAAGGGCATTTATGATAATTTTTGACATATTGAAGGGCATTCATGATATTTTTAATTTTAGAAGGATATTGATGAAATTAATGGTTTCTAGAAGGGCATCTATGAAATTATCCCAATTTTATATGAGTCCGGCTACTATACTATCGATAGCACCAAGCGTTTGGTGCTATCGAATTTTTCGTCATTAGATCTATCTCTTTGATCATTTTCACCCTTTAGATCATACTATTCAACCAAGCACGCACTCAACCCTAGAGGACCACTATCATCCTAACCACGCATCCCTTCATTCAGGGCCGAAAATGTAATAGCACAAAGACTTGGTGCTATTAATAGTATTCTAGCCTAGTTCATTTATATTTTCACTACAAAAAATATATTTATCTTCCTATACTTTTCAAATTATTTTAATCCAATAGCATTAGAAAACCTGCAATGGCGAAAGGTGAGGACGAATTTTTGTATCCTCGTGGACAGAATTTTTTTGCATAGTATGTGGTCTTGGTGTCCTTCGAACATGAAAAATATCAAGACGTTAAGATGCTAATCAAATTCGACCGATCTTTTTTTGTATGGACGCGCGGCGAGATCATTTCGTGTGCATTAAAAAATTAAGAAAAAGAAAGAAGAAAAATCTGAGTTTGTGTGATGAAGGGTCTCTCTCTTCTGGGCTGTGATGTAGCTGCCTGTGATGCCGCCTGCTAGAATATTGGGTTTGTGGGAAGACTTTACACCGACCACGACATCTTTCGGTGGTGGTCCAGACAGAAGTGGTGGCCTCAAATTTTTTTTAAAAGGTAATAAACACATGGAAGGGATTGGTCCACAATAAAAGGAGGGAAAAAAAAATCCCAAACTTTGACTCTTTTATAAATATAAATGTCTAAACTTTTATTTTTACTAATTGAATATTCTATATTTTCTCAAATAGTTTGAAAATTCTGTTCTTGAATTAAAGTTACTAATTTTACAATGATGTTGGTTGTATATTTTGTAAATAATTTTAAAAAAAGTTTAGAATAAAACAAATGTTTTCTTAATTCGATTCTAACATATAAAAAAGACAATAAAAATTAAAGTTATGTTCACACTATCCATCAATTTTCATACCTTCTTTTTTAATTGAAAGAGAAAAAAATAAGTGTTTATATGTTTTAAAGTTTTACAAAATTATATTTATGACATCCGATCAAAATAACTATTTAGTTAATAATTTTGATTGAAAAGAGAAAACTATTGAACTATTTTTGGGAGTCAAATTATCAAAAATAAAATTTTAGAAAGCTGCGTATAATAATAGAACTAAAGTTCAAAAAGTCTTTGTACACTTTTCCCTTAATATATAAAACATGTGAATATTTTGGATGCTCGCATCAACTATTCTCTGCATTTAAATATTTTGAGGAGGGACAATGCTACCATCTAATCAGATAGATTCTTTATTTTTTTTTAATAAAAAGCAACAAATTTAAGTTCCTCATGGGACAAGATAAGCCAAGATTCCATTGACATAGCAAGACTTAACTTTTCCTAAAATTTTGTCTTTCAGCGGATTGTTGCGTTTCTTACATTTTTTATTTGTATTTAAAAAGAGTACTGATACCTATCCACCTCAAAAGAGAGTTTATATTTTATATCTTCTCATTCAAGATCAAAAAATAGCCTTTATCTTATCAAATATTTTTTTAAAAAAAACTAAAAATTTAATAATTTTCTACACTCAAGGATGAGATGTACATTATTTTTGGAGTGTGTAGATAACATTTTTCATTTAAAATAGGCATAGATAATAAGCTTAAAAATAAAATATGTTTAGTTTGTTATAGTTGTACATACACATCACAAGTTGGACATGCCAAATAAAAGTGAAAGTACTGTATTTTGACGTACCTTCAATTGGAATGCAAGCTCGTCATAGTTGCATATAATATTGCAATTGGGCATGTCAAGTAAAAATCAAGTTGCTGCATTCCGGGCAACCTTCAATCTGGACGTAATTGTTGTAGAATTTTTTTTTTGAGAAAAATATAGCATGCTACCTGCTTCATTCATTAGAAATATGAACTAGGCTACATGGGTGAGATAGTAGACCTCAGTAGAGACGACAAAAAAGGTTAACTAGATACGAAGTAGCTACATTGCCGAGATACATTTCTCCCACAAGTTCTTCAAGTATTTGGTCTTATTGACTGCTGCAAACTGGTCTGCATTAACCTTTTAAAAATCACATCATTTCTGGCATTTCAAATAACTCACCAGCAGGCTATCAGTCTGGTCAGCCTAGAGCGAGTAGGCTGAGTTCTATATCTTGACATCCCATTATCCCAAACGTCAGTCATATCATCACCCAAATCCATAAACTGGATCCTCCTAAGGTTGTCACCATTAGGAATTTACTAAATACGCATTGCGTGAATAAATGATTCACAGTTTCCTTTTCCATCACACACAATATACATGTCATGATCTCTGTCCATCCTCTTTCAATTAGATTGTCCACTGTAAGGGGCCTCTTTTTAAGAACGAGCTAGATAAAGACTTTAACTTTTAGGGGGTACTCCGAGATTCCAAATTTTACAAGTACGTGCGTCCCTTATACCCCCATCACTCACGGCAGCATATGTCGGCTTCACGGTGAAACTTCTGTCAGAAAGTCCACCGCCAAATCACTTATCCGGTCTCTGTTCTACCTTGAATTCAAAAATGCTATTCCTAAGTGCTAAAATGCTATAGTTACACCCGTAACCATTAACCGTGCATCCTCTTAAGATCTTACCCAATCTCCATCCATCGCTCGCCATATGCTCACTGATTCTTAGATTTTTTCGCCCAACCCTATTGTACACATCAAGAAAATTGGATTGCAGAGTTGCTTCCCCACACCATCTGTCCGACCAGAAATCAACTAACCTCCCGTCCCCCAGTCTGTAAGAAACTCTCCATTTGAAGATAGCATTGTGGCTTAAAACGCCCTTTCACCAATATGAGAATGGTCTAAAAGATCTTTCCTCATATAAAGGTCTCCTTCTGAGATAATGTAGAGCTTTAACAATCTTGTTCCACTGAAGCTCTGGCTCCGTGTGGAATTTTCACCACCATTTGGTAAGGAGGGCTTAGTTCATTGTGGCTAAATTTGAAATACTGAGTCCTCCCTCTTTCTTACTTCTACAGACATTCTTCCAAGCTATCAGACAACCTCCTCCTAAGGGGGAGAATCCTCCGTTCCAAAAGAAATTCCTTCGAAGCGACTTTAATTGTTTGATCACCCACTTTGGTACCTTGAACACTGAGAGAAAGTAAAAGGGAAGGTTGGATAAAACAGCATTCACCAGTGTAAGTTTGCCACCTCTATATATGAGTTTGGCTTGCCATCCATTAATTTTTCTTTGAACTTTCAATATAATCCCTCTCCAATCCTCCTTATTCAGGGATTTGTTAGAGAAAGGCAGACCTAGGTATTTGGTTGGGAGATTGCCTAAGGAAATTGCCAGAACATTAGAAAGTCTGGTTGCTTTTCCCACTTTCTGGCCAGTATAAAATAGTTCTGACTTCTCCCTATCGATCTTCAGCCCAAATGCCTATTCAAAGAGGTGCCATATGAACTTAAGGTTTCTCGTGTATCTTTTCTTTGCCTCGCAGAAGAAAAGCATGTCGTCTACGAATTGGATAAGGGAGGTCTTGCACTCATCTGAGGGTCCAAGGCCTTTCAAGAGTTTATTATTAATAGCCTCCTTTGTCATCCGAGCTAGGCACTCCGGTACTAGTAAAAAGAGATAAGGAGAAAGGGGTTGCCTGCCTTACTCCCCTCTTCGTCTTGATCCAGTTGGTCGCCTCGCCATTGACCAAAATATCTATCTTAGAGAAACACATATAGAGTCTGGTCCACCCACAACATCTTCCATCAAAGCCCCACTATTCTAATATACTAAAAAGGAAGGACCAATTGATCCTATCATAAGACTTTTCAAAAACTACCTTCGTCTTACACCCCAACCTAATCGCTCGCAGGCTGCTGCGTAGGCATTCGTGATATTCCTCCCCTTCAGAGACACCGATTGGATTAGAGATATTAATTCTTTCAAGACCAGAGTCAATCGGTTAGCCAAGACCTTAGATAAAATCTTTTGAATTCCATTCAAAAGACTTATAGGCCGAAAATCGTTCGCCTGTACAACACCTTCTTTCTTGGGTACCAGGCAAATGAATGCAGAGTCAATGGGGTTAGTGGATAGCTTCCTTTCGTCCATGTCCTAGAATATATTCCCAATATCTCCTTTCAGAGTATCCCAAAATGTCTGCTAGAAGCTCAGGGGAAATCCATCTAGGCCCGGCGCCTTGTTGCTTCCTAGTTGGAAGGTCGCACGTTTAATTTCTTCTATACTGAAAGGTTCGGTTAGATGATCGAGGTTAGCAGGAGTTATATGATGAGCTTTAAAGAGCCCAATCCAGTCTCCGAAGGAGGATGGAACCGTCACTTCTGGAGTAAATAGCTCTTTGAACTTACGTGGAAGTAGCTCTTTTTGCTCTCTTCTGAGCAATGCGTGACTCCAAGATCTTCGATTGAACCAATCCAATTAGCTCGTCTTCTACCATTGGCTATTGAGTGAAAGAATTTTGTGTTTCCGTCACCCTCTCGCAACCAGTGTTGTTTGGCCTGAGTACTCCACAACATTTCCTCGTCATTCAACACTCTCCCCATTTTATTTTTTAGCAGCTCTCTTTTATCTATTAATTCCTGCGATAGTTTCTATTGTTCCTCTCCTTCATCAATCTCTTGGATTTCCATCATCAATCTATTCTTTTCTTCTCTCATGCTACAAAACTCAGCCACGCACCACTCCTTAATCCTTCTACGGTAGTGTTCCAGCTTTGCCGTGAATGTAAGAATGGCCAACTTTCTTTGTGGAACTCCTTCCACCAGCTCGGTAATTTGGAGATGAAATCTTCATGATTAACCCATGTTTTCTCAAAGCGGAAGGTACTCATTTTGGTCCTCCCTTTGCCCTTGGTAGATAAAAGGATCGAACAATGGTCCGAAGTAATTCTGGGTAGCGCTATACTACCTCCGTCAGATTGAAATCGTGATCCCATTCGGTCAACACAAGGAATCTATCGAGTCTAGCTAATGTCTGGTTCCTCTACATATTGGACCATGTGTAAGATTGGTTATTCATAGGTAAATCAATAAGAGCTAACGCGTTGATGAGATTGTTACACTCTGTAGCTTTAACACTTTCCTCTGTTGGCTATTTATTATTGGGCTAAAATAGGTCCAACTTCCTGCCCCGTGACAATAGGCCCAGGAGACTAATAAGTTGAGTTGGGTGAGCCTAATAAGTTGAGTGGGGGTGTGGTCCACAAGAGACCTAAGGCAAGAGGCCCAACAATAGACCCAACGTCCAGGTGGGTTGAGTCAGGTCGAAGCCCGCGAGCGCTGTGGCTGAGCCCTTAAGTGCGATGTGTGCGTCCTTCCTATCAGCACGTGCTTTTGGGATAGTTGGTTAGCGCTAACGATCCACAAGTGTTATCAGAGCCAGTGGCGCGTGTTCGATTCCCACATGCTGCATTAACAGTGCAGGTGTTGAGGGGAGGGGATTGTTGGCTATTTATTATTGGGCTAAAATAGGTCCAACTTCCTGCCCAGTGACAATAGGCCCAGGAGACTAATAAGTTGAGTTGAGTGAGCCTAATAAATTGAGTGGGGGTGTGGTCCACAAGAGACCTAATGGCAAGAGGCCCAACAATAAACCCAACGTCCAGGTGGGTTGAGTCAGGTCGAAGCCCGCGAGCGCTGTGGCTGTGCGATGGGTGCGCCCTTCCTATCAGCACGTGCTTTTCGAATAGTTGGTTAGCGCTAACGATCCACATTCTCTTCGTTCGTCTTGACTCCTTGTACTTTTGAAGTTCCCATAGATCACCCATTTACCCTTACAACACACTTATAAATCCACCAGTTCCGAGAAGTCGTCATTTCCATCCTAGGTTGCTCGGCCGTAAATATTTGTAACGAAAAAGTGCACTCCGCTCTTAAGATGGGATAGATGTATCGTAATAGAGAATCATTTTACCATCACTCACTACAATAATATTGTGATATGGAGACAAAATATTTAGCAACGAAGTATACTTTCGTCGTTAAAAGCAATTAATTAGCGACGAAATTTAATATCCGTCGCTAAAAGAAATATATGAAAATTTTGTACAACGTCAATAGCGACGAAATAACTTTATTGCTAAAACTTCGTCGCTGTTAGCTTGGTTGGTTCAATTTTTTTCACACTACGGCTATTTTAGGGACAAATCATAATTAACAGCGACGAACATTGCCGTCGCTATAGGGTTATTAATTAGCGACCAAGTATGTGGTCGCTGAAACACTACTTTTAGCAACATATTAATATTTGGTTGCTAATACATTAAAGATCTGCTATGAATTAGCTTTGTTGCTATATGTATATAAAATAAAATTTAAGTTACTCTATTTGGTAAAATTAAAAATTTTATTTAATTTAACAGTTATATTATTTATTATAATTCTTATAATTTTATAAATTAAAATTTGTGCAATATTTGATAATTTGATATAACTTTGATCTTGTATGGTTGTTTCGAACTTCAACTTGATTTTTTTTTCGTTAGTAGATTCTTAAATTTTTTTAATCTAAGTTATTTATTTAATTTAATTTAAAATTTTAATATATTTAATGACTCTATTTGTTATTAGTTTTTAGTTGGATTAATTTTATTTAATAAGAAACAAAAAAAATATTAAAGTTGATGAAATTATCAATTAATTATGAAAATATTAGTAATTTATTGGACTAAAAATACTTAATCCTAAACAGTTTAAAAAAAAACTCAAAAAATAGAAACATAAAAAAGGACCATTTTAAAATTAACTATAAGCTAAAGGAGCCTAAAAGCAAAATTCCCAAAATAAACCCATCCCGCCCTCGGCCCCTGTAGCCGCCGCCTCCTCTATGCCGTTCCATCTCCAGAACCTTCTACCTAGGGTTTTTTTTTTAACTTCCTTTTACCTCTCTTGATCTCTCTCATTTAAAGGAAAATAATAATCCATTTGCCCTCTTTGTTCTTCCATTTGCAGGAGACAAGAAGAGGTTTTTTTCTCCATTGTCTTCCACCAACAAGGAGCCCGGCAATTAATCACGACCCCATCAAAAAAAAGGTAAGTTAATTTAGATTCTCTTGATAAAAATATTTGTTTTATTTTTTTTTTATCAAGAAAAAGATGGGTTAGTTTAGATTGTTTTAAAAAAATTTGTTTTTCTAATCTTAAAAATTAATACTTAAGAATAGATTTAAATATTGATGAGTTGTGCAATGATGTGAGAGAATAGAAGATATTATGAATAGAAGATATATAATAGTTATTCTTTCTCTAGAAAGACAAAAAAATAGATGGAGCCCACACTTATGGATCTATTTAAGTACAAGAGAGGATAGAAGTGATCTCCTCTCATCTATAATTTTTTATCATTATTTTTAAATATAGTGATAAAAAAATGATTCTTTAACTTATGATAGGAGTATTTTGGAAAAATCATTTTGTAGAATACTGCATTTTCAAAAAAATTCATATGTTATCAATATTCAGATTTTAGAAGAGCATATATATGTAGAAGTCTCTATATTAACTTTTAGTATGAAATTTAATAAACGAAGTTAAGATTTAGATTCCGTCGAAATCTTATGTCGATCTTCGTGTGGAAGCATATGATGTACAGTGTAGTTTAAGCTACGATTTTTAATCTTAAATCTACTTAATTACATCAGGCTGTGGTTGATGGACAAATGAATAATTCGGAATACATTTTTAGCCAATTGAGAGTACTAAGTCCAACTTGTTTCACAAAGGACTTCCTTTTCACAGCCAATAGTGAGGCGCCAATTAATTAAGAAGTGAAGGTAATGTGTTATCTAAAAAAATTTAAGAAGCTTAATATTTATTCAGTTATGTTTTTTTTGTTAACATTTTTATTTGCTGTCACTTGATGGTAGTGTTTTTTTTTTTTGGCAAATAGTTATATATTTCGTTATTTACTTCTCTTGTTGATAATTTGGGTATCTTATCATTTTCTTTCAATCGTTAATATTATCTTTCGTGTTGAAAAAAAATTAATTCTACTTTATAATTTGGACATGTTGCAGGAATATTGACATGGATAGGACTTGGATTATTCGGATACTATCAAAAATGATGATTCTGGACCATCTATTATATGGTAAATAGGATTCTTTTTAAGTTTTTTTTTAAATTTAATTTTTCCTATATCATCTTTTATCAAAATCTTATATATTTAATAAAAGTAACTATACATATTAACTATCTTATATATTACCTTATTATTAGTAATAGTTTTATACTTTTTGTGCAGAAATGTGCGAATGGATTATACTGGAGCAAGTCAAGTGCAAAAATTTCTTCAGAGAAATTTTACATTTTGGTTGAAAAGTAGTACTGAACATGTATTAGAATAATTAATCAAGATTTGAATATTTTAATTGTTCAAGAAAGATATTTCATTGGTTATGTTTTATTTATTTAGATTTTTGTAGACATTTTGAATTGAAAATATTTTTTGATTTGTTTATTAATTTATATTTGATGTTTGGTGGATGAATATTGCTATTTGATTGATCAACGAAATTACGATCAAATTGTTCGTCACTAATGTATAATAGGATGTATATTTGACAGATGAACTTGCGACCATATTATTGGTCGCAAAATAATAATTGAATTAATTAACCTGTCACTGAATTTGCGACAAATTATGTTCGTCGCTATACTATCATTAAAAATAAAATAAAATTATTTAAAATAATGACTTTTAGCGACGAACAGAATTTGTTGCAATTATGTTATATTTAGCAACGAAAATACAGTATCCAGATGTATATTTAGCAACAAATTAGCGGGCAAGTAGCGACTAGTTATTTTGTCGCTAGTAGTATATTTACAGCGACAAATCTTTTGTCGTCGCTAAATGTAGCAGGCAATAGCGACCAAATACTTTATTTCGTCGCTAAAACATTTTAGCGACGGGGCTGTAGCGACGACGCAGCGACGAAGGTTTCTTTGTCGCTACATAGCAGTAGCGACAAATTTCTATCCTATTGCAACAAATATTGTGGGTCGCTAAAGACCTAAATTTTTGTAGTGACTTCTGAACAAACAAATGCTTGGGAGCTCCGACACATAATCAAACCCCCTGAAGCGCCGTTGTAGAAAGTTATTTTACATAAAGGTTATTGTCAGTATCTTCCGTTCCTAATTGTAGTTTTGATATTGATAGCTAAAGTTAACTTCTCTATTAGACACCTTAAATTCTCGAACGATTGGATATGAAGTCTTCTTTTCTTTTTAGCTATAGTAGGATTGTTTTACTTATTAAATTAATTAGATAAGATATTTCACTTTAGGCCAATAAATAAAAAGCTTTTCTCTTTTGTAATCAATAATCAATTTATTAATAAAGAACTGGCTTTCTTAGTTAGGCTAAGTTAGAAAAATGAGATCCCCTTCCCCATTGAGCGGAGAGGCGTCTAACAAGCATATTAAATATTTATCTAACAGTATCAAAACTATAGTTAAGGGTGGGAGATTCTAATAATTTTAAATCACATCAATGTCTTCTATTATAACAAAAATAGGAGGAACCGACAACGATAATGTCTTTGAAACATCTAATGATAGATAAACGATGACGACGGCGAAGGAGTGATCTGTAAAGACGCCGATGTAGTATAGTGGATGTGGCGATTGAGACACGACCGGAGACGACAATAGCGAATAGGAGAGTAATAACTAGCGGAGGCGATGGTGGAGGGACTAATGTAGCTAGGTGACGACTAGTTGTGCTGAGAAGTTTGGAATTCTTTTTGTTGTTAGGTAGTCCGCAAAATAGTCGGATCAGCCTCATAACGGATTTCGGACCCAATATCCGCTAATTGAGATTTTATTCACATTGATTTGCGCTTGTACGTACTTTTGAAGCTTACGATAAGGCGCTATCTTTTGGTAGAAAATTTTCTCAAAATGGTTTAAACTCTTGCGTCATTTTCAATATAGAAGTTTGTAAGACCTGAAATCGTTGATTTTTTCATTAGTCCGTAAGTAACGACTCTCATTAGTCATAGTACAAACTATGTCGCAAGTATGAAGAAGTGTAGTTCCTGACACAAGAAATTATAAGTTCAAATTTTTTTTAGAACTCGCGTTACTTACCTCCATAATAAATCGTTCAAGTTTATTATTTTTAAATGGAAAGACATTTTGAGAGATGTTTTAAAAGCAACAATTTTTTTTCTTCCAAAGAGGCCGTATGATGTACAATTTTTTTTTTTTTAAAAAATTAAGTTTATTTATTTTAATGCAAAATTTTAAATTTATATTAAAAATTTATAAAAATTTTAAATTTTATTATAGATAAAAAGTTGAAAAGAAATTGCACACTTTGTGTTTCAAAACTGCTCTTATATATCTAGCAGATTCGCAACGCCTCCGACTTCGCCCCCGCAAACAAAATCATGGACGAATAATCTAAAGATCGAACTGTACTGATGCCAAATTGTTAGAATTTTTCGCTCTTGACTATAGTTTTGATATTGTTAGATAGATTTAACGTCTTTGTTAGACACCTCTCTGCTCTAAAAGAAAGAGAGACCTCCTTTTCAAACTTATCTTAAAGTAAAAGTCATTAAGAGAATCTACTTCTTTATTAACGTATAAAATTGGCCATTAATTACATAATAATAGGAGAACCTTCTATTTGTAGGCCCAGAATCACTATAATAATCTTAATATGATGAGAAAACTAAATAAAAATACAATAAATGAAAATATATTCCTAAATACATATTTCAAATAAAATATTTTTTCTAATTTAATAAGTAAAGTAATTCTCATCTAATAATAAAAAGACTTTATATTTAAATCGTTCTAGAATTTGGAGTGATCATAATAGTTATCTTACCTAATTGCCCACCCATCTTACCTTATTCCTGCTTCTTCTTTTTTGATAATCTCACCATGTTATATATGAAAAAAAACAAAATTTGCAAGTGACTTCTAATTAATTACAACTATAGTTGCATCACTTTCAACTAAGCCCAAGGGCTTAAATACAAATTTGAACTGTTGTAATTTCAAGTACATGCATATTTAATTACGCCGTATTTACAATTACATCAAACTAACCATTCCTTAAGTGATTTACGGAATTTTATTTTCTTTCTTAATTTACTAATAGGATTCTAAACTTGTATCGAAAAAAAGCTTTGTTCAATGTATCATGGACGCAGGTATAAGTCTCACGTGTCCGTGTCGGGCACACATGTGTTAATGTGAGACTCGTGTCCAACACGGACGTGCGTTCGGCACGCGTTTATAGTGTATCCCATTAAAGACATATTTTTAATGTTACTTTTTTTATACATATATAATGTAAGATGGTAGATGGTAGATATTTTCTCAGATAAATTGCATATTTGGTTCTCAAACTATGAGGTGGGTGAAACTTTGGTTCTCAACATTTAATTTATTGTAATTTCAAGCTCAAATTTTCAAAATTGTTGCAATCAAGTCCTATAACCCAATTTAAATCACTAAATATTGATATATTACTAATGTAGAAGTGAAGTAGCAGTATTGTGATTAATGATGCGCTGGTAGTTAAAATGTTATATTCCTTCTATATCAGCGATGCATCAATATTTGGCCAACTAAATTAGATTGTGAGACTTTATTGCAACAATTTTAAAAATTCGAACCAGAACTTGCAATAAATAATTGAATTTGAGGATTAGAGTGTCATCCTCCTTATAGTTTGAGGACCAAACGTGCAATTTATCCATATTTTGACTTTTTGATGAATGTATACAAATTTTTTTGAACAATATAAATAAATTATATATCGTGGAGAGTTTCTTGTTTAAAAATATATGAACAATTAATGAGAAATATATAATAATTATATATTATTATATTAATAATACTATATTATAGTAGTGTTATTCATACCATATCTGTGTCCTAATTTTTTTAAAGCTGTCAAGCAGCCATGTCAGAGTAGTATCGTGTCCCGTGTCCAGTACTTACCATATCTGTGACACCTATGTTTTTTTAAGTTCTATTTATATGAATACATTCGATTTTTAAATAACGTTCTTTACATAAGATAAACATGCTACTAGTTATTTTGTGGACACAAGATTATTTAAATCTTCCAGGCTTTCAGATGATTTCAGAAAATAAGAAGTTTCTAACTATTTAACTTGGAATATATATATATAGAGTTCGGCTACTATACTCTTATGAGTATAGACCTCTTTGTACTCATAAGTTTTCAGCCGTTAGATCTACCCCTTTGATCATTTCATCCGTTAGATCATATTATTCAACCAACCACCCACTCAATACTAGGGGACCACTATCTTCCTAACTGAACATCCCTTTATCCAACGGCCGAAAATTTATGAGTAAAAAAAAGGTCTATACTCATAAGAGTATAGTTGCCTTAGCCTATATATATAGAGAGAGAGAGTGAGAGAGAGCAGGTCCTGTGTGCTATTAGGAGCCGGAGACCTCTGTGCTCCTAAGCCGTTTTAGATGATGTAACTTCCGAATCGATGATCGGCTCCATGAGACTTGACCTAGCATATTTGAACTATCTAGAAAATAAATTTTGTGATTTTTCGATATCATTTACCTAGCGATCGAAAGGACTCAAAATTAACGGTTGAAAATAAAAATCTCATAAAAAGTTATGATGTAGCATTAAAATTTTCGATCAGAGAAATTGATCTTGTTGTAGATAGTATAAAAAAATTTCTAGCAAAATTTTATCTGATTTGAATACTTCTACACTGTTAAACGTGCAAACGGCATATATCAACCATTAAAAATTATTGATTTTAAATCCTTTCAATCACTAGATAAATGATATCGAAAAGTTATAAAAATTATTTTCTAGATACTTCAAATATGTTAAATCAAGTCTAACGGAGCCGATCGTTGATTCGAAAGTCCCATCATCGAAAACTAATAGCACACAAGTTCTACTATATATATATATATATATATATATATATATATATATATATATATATATATATATATATATAGAGAGAGAGAGAGAGAGAGAGAGCAGGACTATTGTGCTCTTAATAGCACAGCAGTCCTTATGCTCCTAAGTTTCTAACCACCCATCAAGTTTGATGGGTGGTTAGGATGAGAGAGAGAAGAGATATTGGAGGAGCACAAGTGCTGCTGTGCTCCTAATAGCACAATAGCCTTGCTATATATATATATATATATATAGAGAGAGAGAGAGAAAAAGAGAGAGAGAGAGAGAGAGAGAGAGAGAGAGAGCTAGGCTGGTATACTATCGGTAGCACGGAGGCCTCCGTGCTACCAAGTTGTTTTCGATGATGCGGCTTCCGAATTGACGATCGGCTCCGTCAGACTTGATTTACGCTATTGAAAATATTTGGAAACTAAATTTCATAATTTTTCGATATTATTTGGTTAGTGATCAAAAGGTCTCAAAATTGACAATTTTAATGGTGAATTTGATGCGTTTGTGAATTTAACGGTGTAAAATAATCCAAATCTGATGAAATTTTTATAGAAATTTTTTTTCACTATTTAGAGTAAGATCAGTACCTCTGATGTTAAATTAAAGTCTTTTATTATCATTTTTTATGAGATTTTTATTTTCAGTCGTTCATTTTTAGACTACCCGTTTGATAGGTAAATGATGTCGAAAAATTATAAAATTTAGTTTCCAAATACTTTCAATAATGTAGATCAAGTCTAACGGAACCGGTTGTTGATTTGGAAGCAGCATCATTAAAAACAACTTGGTAGCACGGAGGCCTCCGTACTACCGATAGTATAGGAGCCGGACTCTATACATACATACATACATATATATATACAGCCAAATCAACAACCGGTTCCGCTAGACTTGATCTACACTATTGAAAGTATTTGGAAATTAAATTTCGTAAGTTTTTGACATTATTTGGCTAGTGATCAAAATATCTCAAAATTGACAATTTTAATGGCCGATGTGATGTGTTTGTGAATTTAACGGTGTAAAATAATTCAAATCTGATAAAATTTTTATAGAAAGTTCTTTTCACTATTTAGAGTAAGATCGTTACCTCTGATTATCTCCCAGCACGAATGACGCACCTCGCACGGTTGATCTTTTTTTGATGAATTTTCTGTAGGGTAGTATTTATGATTCAGATTAATATTTATATGTATATGGATATCAAGTATTGATGATCCATGACTTTCAATAGATGCAAGCATCTACTATTAATTACTCCCTAAAGATTGGGGCACCTTCGATTAAGAGACCTTCATAGGGAGGACTTGATGATTGACCGAATCCTGAGTATATGTGTTAGAATTCAGTTGAATTTGAAGTTGACTAGGTCCTAAGTGTATGTATTAAGATCTAGTCGACATTAGACGCTAGATACATGTATATTAGAGTCTAATTGGCTCTAAGTATATACTTTAGAGTCCAATTATATTTGATTTCACCTTGATTGTCTGTTTCAAGGTGAAAATATGACCGAACCCCAAGTATATGTATTGAGGTAGGACTAATTTCTGAGTGTATGTTAGAATTAACTGAGTTTAATATATTTTTCACTCTAGTTATATATGCTAGAGTGAGGATCTGACTAAGCCCTAAGGTATTACATTAGGGTTCGTCGGATTTGATTCGAATGAACTCTAAGTATATGTATTAGAGCTCGATTGGATATGAATTTCACTCTAGGTAGATATGCTAGAACAAAAGACTGACTAGACCCTAAGTATATGTGTTAGGATTAGTCTAGCTTGATTTGACTTCCACTCTAGTAATATGTGCTAGAGCAAAAGGTTGACTAAACCTTAAGTATATGTGTTAGGGTTAGTCGAACTTGATTTGACTTTCACTCTAGTTATTTGTACTAGAGTAAAAGATTGACTAGACCCTAAGTATATGTGTTAGGGTTAATCGGATGAACTCTAAGTATATAAGTTAGAGTTCGAATAAACTTGATATAATTTGACTAAATTCTAAGTATATAATTTAGAACTCTGTCGATTTGAAAATAATTTTGCCTTAGTTATATGTACTAAGGCAGTGGGGTTAACTTAGTTCTAAGTATATGTATTAGGGGTAGTCGATTTTGCATTTGATTTTTATTCCAGATATATGTGCTTGAGTAAAAAAAGGTTCATGCGAAACTTAGTGTATGGTTCATGAGATTTGGGTATAATTTGGTATATGGCTCATGAATTTGGTGTATGGTTTATGAAATTTGGTGTATGGTTCATGAGATTTGGTTCATGAATTTGGTGTATGGCTCATAGGATTTTGTGTATGGTTCATTAGATTTGGCTCATGAGGGTTAGGTATGGTTCACGAGATTTGGTTCATGAACTTAGTGTATGGCTCGTGAAATTTGGTGTATGGTTCATGAAATTTGGTTCATGAACTTGGTATATGGCTTACGAGATTTGGTTCATGATTCATGATATTTGGGTATGGGATTTGATTCATGATTCATGAAATTTGGTTCATGATTCATGAGATTTGGAAATGGAATTTGGTTCATGATCCATGAAATTTGGTTTATGGTTCATAAGATTTGGGTATGGGATTTGGTTCATGATTCATGAAATTTGATTCATAATATTAGGTTCATGGTTCATGAGATTTGGGTATGGAATTTGGTTCATGGAATTTGGTTATGGAATTTGGTTCATGATCCATAAAATTTTGGTTCATGGTTAATCAGATTTGGGTATGAAATTTGGTTCATGATCCATAAAATTTGGTTCATAAAATTTGATTCATGGTTCATGAGATTTGGGTATGGGATTTGGTTCACGAAATTTGGTTATGAGATTTGGTTCATGATCCATGAAATTTGGTTCATGGTTCATGAGATTTGGGTATGATATTTGGTTCATGATTTTTGATCTATGAAATTTGGTTCATAATCCATGAGATTTGGGTATGGTGGACTAGATTGGGTTTGAGCTTTTATAGTGGACTAGATAGGATGTAGATTTTTGTAGGTTTAGGTTTTGTGGGTTTTGGGCCCGAGTTTGGTTTGCAATGGGTTTGAAAATTTATTTACAGGTGGGCTGGATTGTAGGCTTTATCTTTAAATGGATTGGGTTTGGATTTTATTTTTAAGAGGATTGGGTTTAGGTTTTATTTTTAAGTGGACTGGATTGAGAGCTCGTTATTTATGGACTGAATTTGGGATGGGCTTCGATTTTATTTGTGGACTGAATTTGGATTTTACATGTTGACTAGATTTGGGCTCTCTATGTTTACTGGATTTGGGCTTTCTATGTGGACTGAATTTGGGCTTTCATGAATGGGTTTGAATTGGAACCCCTATGTTGACTGAGACTGTATATTGACTGAGCCTGGATTGGAGCCCCTATGTTGACTGGGCTTGCATTGTGGGCCTATATTTATTTGTGGGCTGTCTTGCATACTGCTTTAAATTTATTTTTATTTGAAATTGAGGTCCGAAGAAGGCCTCTTTAGACTTATGCAAATTTGAATTTGGGATCCGAAAAAATTTCTTTTTGAATTTGTTGCAATTTAATTTTGAGGTCCGAGGAGATCCCATTTTCAATTTAATTGCAATTTAATTTTGGGTTCCGAAGAACCCCTTTTCAATTTTATTGTAATTTGATTTTGGGGTCCGAAGAAATTCTCTTTTCAATTTAACTGCAATTCAATTTTGGGGTCCGAAGAAATCCTCTTTTCAATTTAATTGCAATTCGATTTTGAGGTCCGAAGAAATTTCCTTTTCGAATTTTTTTGCAATTTGATTTCGATTAAGGGGTCCGAAGAAATCCCTTTTTGATTTATTGTAATTTTGATTTGGTGTCCGAAAAAATTTTCTTTTTTTATTGCAATTTTGATCTGGGGTCCGAAGAAATTCTCTTTTTAAATTGCGATTTGATTCGTGGTCCGAAAAAAAATCTCTTTTCAAATTATTTGTAATTTTGATTCAGGATCCGAAGAAATTTCCTTTTTAAATTTTATTTGCAATTTTGATTCGGGGTCCGAAAAAATTTTCTTTTTAAAATTACAATTTTAATTTTGGGGTTCGTAGAAATCTCTTTTTTAAATTGTAATTTTTATTTGGGGTCCGAAGAAATTCTCTTTTTAAAATTACAATTTTGATTCTGAGATCCGAAGAAATCTCATTTTTAAATTTTATTTCAATTTTGATTGAACCAAAATTCAGATGTCCGAAGAAATCATCTGAACCGGTTTTGGTCGAAATGAAGGGGAAGAGGGAGGAAGAAGATTTTTTTTTTTTTACCAAATGATCAGACGGGAGAAGTCGAATGACAAACTGGATGAAGCGGCGCGGCGGCGCGGTCGAAAAATCTCTCCTTCTTTAGATTTTTCTTTGTACGTAGAAATGCGTATAGTAGGGGCGGAATTGCTATTATCTCTCATCTCTGTGTGTCTCTTTTTTTTTATCCTCTATTTATAATAGAATGGGAATGGTCTAAGCAATCGTTAAAGGTACGTAGAAGTGGGTCGAAATATTTGTGGGGTTGGGCGAGAGATATTTTGGAGAGTCGGTTAAGAATTCAAAATTCGAAATCGAATTTTGAAACAGGCTGTTGAGAGGAGAGATATTTTCTAGTTGGTTGGATGTTTAAAAATTCAAAATTCAAAATTAAATTTTGGGATGTGGATTGGTTAAGAGATATTTAGGGAGTTGGTTGAGAATTCAAAATTCGAAATTGAATTTTGAATGGAAAGGGATATGTATGAAATTAGAGATATTTTTTTGTTGGTTGGGTATTTAAAATTCGAAATCGAATTTTGAATAGAAAGAGATATGCATAAGATGAGGTATATTTTCTAGTTGGTTGGGAATTTAAAAATTCAAAATTGAATTTCAATATGATATTTTTAAGATTCAAAATTGAATTTTCGAATGTGACGTGGCCTCTCATCCAATGGATTAGGCTGAGTCCAAATTAATTGAGCCCATTTTGATGGAGCCTTTGGGACACAAATATTAATATTTACTGGGCTGAAATCAGGCCCGAATTATTGAGTGGACTCAAAAGTTCAGCGGGCTTTTATGAGGCCGACATGCTTGTGTGCACATATTGGGCTATTGAGAGGGCCAGATTTGTTGGGCCCAAATTATAACTGGGCTCATATGAGGCCTATTAGAAATGTATAGATCCAAATCAATATTATTATTTTTTATTAATTTTTTTTTACCCCAATCTTAAATTTACTTCTTTTATCATTATTTTTTATGAGATTTAGGCTGCTATACTATCGATAGCACGGAGGCACGTGCTACCAAGTTGTTTTCAATGATGCGGCTTCCAAATCAACAATCGGTTCCGTTAAATTTGATCTACATTATTGAAAGTATTTGAAAACTAAATTTCGTACGCTTTTTACATTATTTGGCTAGTGATCAAAAAGTCTCAAAATTAACAATTTTAATGACCGATGTGATGCGTTTGTGAATTTAACGGTGTAAAACAATTCAAATCGGATGAAATTTTTATAGAAATTTTTTCACTATTTAGAGTAAGATCAGTACCTCTGATCTTAAATTTAAGTTTTTTATCATTATTTTTATGAGATTTTTATTTCCAGCCGTTTATTTTTAGACTACTTATTTGATAGCTAAATGATGTCGAAAAATTATGAGATTATACTGAAATACAATTAATAATATTAGACATTTTTACTACCAATTTTATAACCCTTAGATGAAAAAATGTGGGGCTGAGATGGTAGTGGTCCCTTTAGGGTTTAGTGGTGGTCCCTCTAGGATTGAGTAGGTGGTTGGTTGAATAACATAATCTAAGGATTGGAATTAATCAAAGAGTAAATCTAATGGTGGAAAACTTGGTAGCACCAAATATTTGGTGCTATTAATAGTATCCCAGCCGGACTATATATATATATATATATATATATATATATATATATATATATATATATATATATATATATATATATATATATATATATATATCTTTTTAAGTAAAAAAAAAAGTAAACTACCGAGCAGTTGTTAAAGAAATCTTAAAACATACTACTGATGGAGTAAACTTTCTCCTAAACTTAAGTTTCATCTTTGAAGTTTACAAGGAAAGAGGGCCAATTGTAAGAGGCCCAGTTGTAAGGTTCCAAACTATAATAACGAGCGATTAAGTAATTGGTTTGAAGTATTAAAATTTAATTGCTACAGTTGGAACTATATATACAAAATAGCTCGATTATAATAATTAAAACTATGCTAAATTGGTTACAGTTCAACTGCAGCTGAAGAAATTTTAAACGGGAGGTAAACTAACCTACCTCCTCACCTTCTTTAAAAAAAGGCCTTTTTGCATAAAAAATCAACTAGTTTTGGGCTTTTGCAAAATTGGGTCGCTATTTTCGATTTTGCAGATTCGGTTCGAATTTTCAGCAAACTGACCAAAATACCCTTCTTACTTTTTCTCTCTCCTCTTTTTTTTCTCTCTACTCTTTTTTTCTTTCTCCTCTTTTTTTCATGTCGCTCTTTTTTTTCTCTCCGAACGGCGGAGGCGGAAACGGCCCGCCTCGCCTCTGCCCCTCACGCACTCGTCCTCGCACGCGCACCCTCGCCCTCCTCGCCTCCCACCCCGCCGAGGCTGCGCCGCGCCGCGACTCCTTTTTTTTTTTTACCTCTCCGACCCTCCTCCACACGCCGTCCCCGCCGCCGACGCCGCCACCGGCGACGAAGAAGTGTTTCTTGTGGCCGAGAAGCACGCCAGCGAGGGAGGGGAAAAAAAATAGTTACACTCCGGCGAAAGCGGTGGGTCGTGACCAAAAAAAAATTGTAAAGAGAAAAAAAAAGAAATAATAAAAAATAATATTTTTTCCTACAGAAAAGACCAAAAATCATAGAAGAAGGATGAAAAAGATAAAATTGCACTATTAAAATAATGTTGCACTGTTTTAAAAAAACATTACACTGTTTTAAATAACTTTGAGACAGAAATTACACTCTTTGAGATGAAAATTACACTTTTTAGACTAAAATTATACTATTTGGATAAAAATTACACCATTTCTTTTTCTCTTATTCTTTCTCGTTGCACTATTTCTCCTCGTTGCACTATTTCTTTGCACTCTTTCTCCCCAACCAAACTCGGATCCGGTCACCTCCCTCTCCGGGCCGCGCGGTGCGGGGTGGATCTCGAGAAAGCACTCGAAATCAGGGGGAGGCGGGGAGGAGGAGCACGACGACGACGAGGAGGAAGCCTCAAAGGAGGAGGAGGAGGAGGAGGGGGAGGACAACGACGGGCGCGGGCGAAGGGGCGCGGAAGCGGGGGGCGCCCACCAGGGGGGCGGGCGGGGGGGGCCCCCGGGCCCGGGGGTCGGGTCGGGCAGGGGCCCGTGCCCGGGCGGGGGCGTGGGCCCGGGCGGGGGGGGCGGGGGGCCCGGGCGGGCGCAGGGGCGCAGGGGGCGCGTCCCTTGCGCACCCTGCGCCCCGCGCCCGCGCCCCAGGGTGGGCGCAGGGGGCGCTCCCTGCGCCCCCTGCGCCCACGCCCGGCGCCCCCGCCGGCTGCGCCCTTGTGCCCGCGCCCGCTTCCGCGTCCCTGCGCCCGCGCCCGCCGTCGTCCTCATCCTCCACCTCTTCCTTTGAGGCTTCCTCCTCGTCGTCGTCGTGCTCCTCCTCCCCGCCTCCCCCCGATTCCGAGTGCTTCCTCGAGATCCGCCCCGCGCCGCGCGGCCCGGTGAGGGAGGTGACCGGATCGGAGTTTGGTTGGGGAGAAAGAGTGCAAAGAAATAGTGCAACGACGAGAAATGGTGCAACGAGAAAAAAGAAGAGAAAAGGAAATGGTGTAATTTTTATCCAAATAGTGTAATTTTAGTCTAAAAAGTATAATTTTCATCTCAAAGAGTGTAATTTCTGTCTCAAAGTTATTTAAAACAGTGTAATATTTTTTTAAGACAGTGCAATATTATTTTAACAGTGCAATTTCATTTTTTTCATCCTTCTTCTATGATTTTTGGTCTTATTTTTTATTATTTCTTTTTTTTTCTCTTTACAATTTTTTTTTGGTCACGACCCACCGCTTTCGCCGGAGTGTAACTATTTTTTTTCCCCTCTCTCGCCGGCGTGCTTCTCGGCCGCAAGAAACACTTCTTAGTCGCCGGAGGCGGCGGCGGCGGCGGGGACGGCGTGTGGAGGAGGGTCGGAGTGGTAAAAAAAAAAAAAGGAGTCGCGGCGCGGCGCGGCCTCGGCGGAGTGGGAGGCGAGGAGGGCGAGGGTGCGCGTGCGAGGGCGTGAGGGGCAGAGGCGAGGCGGGCCGTTTTCGCCTCCGCCTCTGCCTCTGCCTCTGCCTCTGCCGTTCGGAGAGAAAAAAAAAGAGCGACAGAAAAAAAAAGAGGAGAGAGAAAAAAAGAGGAGAGAGAAAAAATAAGAAGGGTATTTTGGTCAGTTTGCTGAAAATCCGGACCGAATCTGCAAAATCGAAAATAGCGACCCAATTTTGCAAAAGCCCAAAACTATTGGATTTTTTATGCAAAAAGACCTTAAAAAAAATTTATTTTCATTTCTACATTTGGGTAACATTACCATCATATATATATATATATATATATGCTAGGGCTACTATACTCTTATGAGTATAAACTCCTTTGTACTCATAAATTTTTGACCGTTAGATGGAGAGATGTGCGGTCAGGATGATAGTAGTCCCCGGTTAGGATGATAGTGGTCCCCTAGGGTTGAGTGGGTGGTTGGTTGAATAGTATGATTTAACAGGTGAAAATGGTCAAAAGGGTAGATCTAACGGCCAAAAACTTATGAGTACAAAGGGTTCTATACTCATAAGAGTATAGTAGCCGGACTATATATATATATATATATATATATATAATTATACTACTATACTACCGATAGTACCAAGTGTTTGGTGCTATCGAGTTTTCTGCCGTTAGATCTACCCTTTTGACTATTTCTATCCGTTAGATCATGCTATTCAACCAACTACCCACTCAACCCAGGAGGACCACTATCATCCTAACCGCACATCCTTTCATTCAACGGGTACTATCGATAGTATAGTAGCCGGACTCTCTTTTCTCTCTCTCTCTCTCTCTCTCCCTCTATATATATATATATATATATATATATATATATATATATATTCGGGCTTTTAGAGTCTAATTCGAGCTAGTCCAGTAATACACAAGCTCGGCTTGAAAAAAAATTTGAATTTTTTTTTCTTTGTTCAAGCTTGTTTTATTTAATTTCGAGTCGAGCTCGAGCGAGCTGAATACCGAGCCGAATGCGAGTCGGCTCACTCATTTGCTAGCCCTAGTTGTAAAAAACTGCAACTATAGATAATTTAATTGGTTGCGTGTAACTTTGAGTTATATTTTAAAATTTTAATACTATATATATATATATATATATAGAGAGAGAGAGAGAGAGTCCGGCTACTATACTCTTATGAGGATAGAACCCTCTGTACTCATAAGTTTTTGGCCGTTAGATCTACCCTCTTGACCATTTCCACCCGTTAGATCATACTATAATATATATATATATATAGAGTCCGGCTATGGTGCTTGTGAAAGTACCAAGCACTTGGTGCTTGTAAGTTTTCTGCCGTTAGATTCACCCCTTTGATCAATTCCACCCATTAGATTATACTATTCAACCAACCACCCACTCAACCCTAGGGGGCCCACATCATCCTAACCGTCCATCTCTTAATCCAAGGGTTAAAAACCTACAAGCACCAATTGCTTGGTGCTTTTAAAAGCATAGGAGCTCAATTCTATATATATATATATATATATATATATATATATATATATATATATATAAAACATTTGTTTTAATTATATATAATAATATATATTATTATTTAATTATATATATAAAGAGTTTTGGTTATTGGACATATTTACTAGCTCACAAAATCAAGCCAGCAAAACTCTACTTTAATTACTCTCTCTCTCCCTCTCTTTCACTTGCTCGCATAGTCGCTTCCCCTAAATTATTTTTCTTAATATTATAATATTGTATTCATACATTTGTTTTGTATGTTGAACTATTAGATATATTTTTGTATCAAATTTTAGATAATATTATATAAAAATTAAACTATAAATTGTATGATTATAAAAATTTCAAGCGGCTCGTTTAGGACTCGAGCTCGCTCGACTCGAAATTAGGCTCCCTCAAGCTCGGCTCGAATTAATTTCAAGCCGAGCTTGAGTCTAAATTTAGGCTCGAAATTAATTTCAAGCCAAACTTGAGCTGAGGTAAGCTCGCTCAAGCTCGGCTCATTTCCACCCCCTATATTCAACCAAACAAAATATATTTAGTTATAAGTAGTGTATTTTTAATTTTATATATATATATATATATATATATATATATATATATATATATAGTAGGGTTACTGTGCTATTAGGAGCACATCAGCGCTTGTGCTCCTAAGTTTTTAACCACCTATTAAGTTTGATGGGTGGTTAGGAAGAGAGAGGGAGGAGAAATTGGGTGTCTCAATTTTTCCTCTTCTTAAATTTCTTAATTTCTAATATCTCTTCTCTCTCTCTCATCCTAACCACCCATCAAATTTGATAGGTGGTTAGAAATTTAGGAGCACAAGCGCTGTTGTGCTCCTAATAGTACAGTAACCCTGCTATATATATATATATATATATATATATATATATATATATGACGAAAAAATATTTATAATTGCATTCAATCAAATTACTCCTAAGTGGAGTTTCTTGAGATGGACTGCCTAAAGGCATCCACACATGCGCGCGCAGACAGAGAGAGAGAGAAAATCAACCCATGTGCCAAACTGTCAATAAGTCAAGCACAAACCTTCACCGTGGGATAATCCAAGCCCAAGAATTGGTACCGTCCCGGGTTTGTTTTCGTAAATTTTGGGCCAATCCACCTAATCAAGAACACACATAAACCCTACAGTTCCAAAACATCTAAGATCAAGTTAATAAACCCTCATGAGCTTTAATTCAAGGCCAAATATTCACTATGGGCTAGACTAGGAGTGTCAACGAGCCGAACACGAGCGAGTTGGGATCGGTTTGTGTTCGGCTCATTTTATAAACGAGCCGAACACGAGCTGACTCGTTTAAGTATCGAGCTAAAAAATTCGGCTCGTGTTCGGCTCGTTTATTAACGAGCCGAACACGAGCTGGCTCAGAAACAATAAGTTAAAATGATTAGAAAGAATATATATATATATATATATATATATATATATATATATATATATATATATATATATATATAAAAAAATTTATGAGATCTTATTCATTAGATTTTGATCTAATGGTTTAAATTTTATATATAAATTAATTTTTTATAATTAAGTTGGACTTTAATTTAGATTGGACCAAAAATCAAATAATAAAAAATTATATTTATATATGATTATTTATTTATATATATATAAATTACATAAATAATATATATATTAAATATATATATTCGAGCTGTTATCGAGCCGAACACGAGCGAGCTGACCCTATCTCGTATTCGGCTCGTTTATTAAACGAGCTGAAAAATTCAGCTCGTGTTCGGCTCGTTTACTAAACGAGCGAGTCGAACTCGAGCTCATTTCGAGCCAAACACGAGCTGGCCCGCGAACAGCGAGCTGGATTGTCACCCCTAGGCTAGACCAAATACGAGGCTAGATGATGAAACCTAGCACATAATGAAAAGCACATAAATGGGCTGATTTTTTAGGACCAAAGGCAACATAGTGAAGCGCCTTACAGCCGCTGCTACAATGGTTTAGTGATTGTCGATCATTCAGATAACAAAGTTTCATAACAAATACTGCAGAACGTAGTGAATTGTTATTCAGATTACACCTATCAGTTAGGAGTTTATCGTTGTGCTCTGTAGGGAGGGGCCTGGTTGGTCTAAGAAACCACGTGGCTTCTGCGCCCTCTCTCGTGGGTGTAGGCCCTGTTATAATGACTACACGTACAAAAGAAAAAGAGAATATATCGTTGGGTGCATCTGGTGCATACACACACTTTGTGGACCGTCCACCCATCCCTCTATTATGTTTTACATTTTAATCCCTACCATCCACAAAAACAATCTTCTTCCTACTAGCTACAATAAATCACCTATAAAGAATTTAATAAAATATGATATGATATGATATAAACTTTACGAAAAAGTTAGATGGTACGGCCTGTTTGCCCTTTTTTAGCTTTTTTTTTCTTTTCAAATAGAGTTAGTTGTAAGTAACTGTACGTTCCACAATCAATAAAGTCTAGAATTTATTTTGTAGCAAGAAGCAGAAAAAAATTATGTGGAAAATCGGTTAGAAGAATTTGGTGCTTGTAATTTACCATTGAAAAACAGTACACTGTATCCTACAATAAAAGCAAACGAACCCTCAATGTGAAATGATGCAGGGGACATATATATATATATATATATATATATATATATATATATATATATATATATAGAGCTAGGCTGGTATACTATCGGTAGCACGGAGGCCTCCGTGCTACCAAGTTGTTTTCGATGTTGCGGCTTCCAAATCGACGATCGGCTCCGCTAGACTTGATCTACACTATTGAAAGTGTTTGGAAACTAAATTTCATAATTTTTCGACATTATTTGGCTAGTGATCAAAGGGTCTCAAAATTGACAATTTCAATGGTAGATGAGATGCGTTTGTAAGTTTAACGGTGTAAAACAATCCAAATCTGATAAAATTTTTATAGAAAATTCTTTGAACTATTTAGAGTAAGATCAGTATCTCTGATTTTAAATTTAAGCCTTTTATCATCATTTTTTATGAAATTTTTATTTTCAGCCATTCATTTTTCGACTACTCGTTTGATAGGTAAATGATATCGAAAAATTATGAAATTTAGTTTCCAAACACTATCAATAGTGTAGATCAAGTCTAGCGGAGCCGATCGTCGATTTGGAAGCTGCATCATCGAAAACAACTTGGTAGCACGGAGGCCTCCGTGCTACCGATAGTATACCAGCCGGACTCTATATATATATATATATATATATATATATATATATATATATAGATCGGTGGATGGTACACAAATATACAAATGGTTAAAAACTTGAATGGAGGGGGTCTCTTTTTCATCAATTTATTGCATCTCTTCTAAATCTGCCGCACAATATGATCTTGAGACAATGACAACAAATATTCAAATTTAATTAAACTTCAAAATTCAAACACACAATCAACTCATTAAGTATACTATTCCAGCGAAATCTCGTTGAGATGCTCCTCAGCAAGATCCTAGGCCATCGTTTGATTCGGGGATAAGAGGGGAATAACTCCTTATCCCCCTTTTATATCCAAACGCAAATTTTTTATCCGAGAATGATAGTTCTCGAATACCTGAAATAAGCTGGTATAATTATTCCCACCTATAACCTCATTTTCTATATATAACTATCCACTATTCTTCTTATTCTATATTATATATCCAAACGTTATTTTTCTTATCCCCAGAAACAACACAATTTTTATATAAACATTATTTTTCTTATACTCACACGTGTATCTATCTCTGAAATAGCTAGTTCTTACTTATACCCGAACCAAACGAAACCTAAGAAAATGGGGATGCTCGTAATAATTCTAGAGAGAGAAAGGGAGATTACTGCCCCACTGGCCAGAGGCATCACAAGCCAAACAATAGCAAACTACCAAATGGTACTGTCTAGTACGTACCCTCTCTCTCTCTCTCTCTCTCTCTCTCTCAAGTGTCCAAAGAAACAGAAAAAGGAGCAACGGAAAACTACTTCTGGGGTTAAAGTGAAAAAAGTAGAAGGGGGTGATGTTGGTACAGGAGGAGAAAATATGATGGTGGAAAGCCGCGCTCTGTGGACACACTGCATGGGAGCAGTTAATGCATACTTTTATGAGAACAACAAGAGAAAAGTTCATCATCTTCTGTGGTTGTCATTGGTTGATAGTGCACAGATCATCTGTTGAGCATTGGTCGAGTACACTACAGTATACTACAGTACTCAGTGCCAACTAAAGGCCTACGTTTACTTTTACTTTCACAAATAATAATCTTTTATTATTAGGAAAGTAAAAGCATTTCACAAATAGCGAAGCAAGCATGTGCTTAGCTTCTGCTGCTAGAACAAGTAGCGTAAAAATTTGAGAATAGAAATAATAACTTCTCTTAATTATTTATTTGTGATTAAGTGCAACATATATATATATAGGTCATATTGGTCGATCTGTACGAGGAGCAAAATGGGGTAAAGATTCCTATAATTTTTCAACAGAACCATCTCACAGAACTCAACTAATTCTATGTATACTACTTCATATTTACAGCTTCATCCTAATCTTTGTAACTCATCTAATAAGCAGAAATACAATTCCACTGTCTCAAAATCAAATGTTCTAATTTGACAGTGTTTACTATGCTGTAAGACTACTAGAGTTAATTTAGTGATGGTCTTCCGAGAATTTTGTAGGTGCATGATCAGTATAAAGGCCTGCTTGGATGCATAGTAAAAAATCTCTATGGGATTTATAAACTCTGGTTTTGGTCTAGATGAAATAGAAAATCTCGTAACTCTTAAAAATTCTACAGCTTTAATTTTTAAACTGTTCGAATGCACATTGTGCAATTCCACAAAATTTCTCTAAATTTAAAATTAAACTTTAAAATTTAAAATTTCAAATATCAATTTAAATTTCAAATTTTTTAAATTTTAAATTTTAAATTTCAATTCTAAGTTTAAATTTGAAATTTAAAATTTAAAATGTAAATTTAGATTTAAAAGTCAAAATTTGAAATTTTAAATTTTAAAATTTCAAATTAAAAATTTGAAATAGAAAATCTAAATTTAAATTTAAAATTTTGAAATTTTAAAATTTGAAATCTAAACTTTTAAATTTAAAAATTATAAATTAAAATTTTAAAATATAATTTAAATTTAAAATTTTAAAGTTTAAAATTTTAAAATCGGTATTATAAAATTTAAAATTTTAAAATTTAAAATTTAAATTTGAAATTTGAAATTTGGAATATAAAATTTGAAATTTTCAAATTTAAAATTTGAAATTTGAAATTATAAAATTTAAAATTTGAAATTATAAAATTTAAAATTTAAAATTAAAATTTAACTTTTAAAATTAGAATTATAATTTAAAACCTACATTAAATTTTAAATTTTAAAAGTTGAAATCTAAAATTTAAAATTTAAAATTTATGTTGGAATTTAAAATTTAAAATTTAAAAAGTTTAAAATTTGACACATCTTGGGTGTGAGGGAGCCCAAGAATGATGAAATTTTTTTCTTTGGTTGGAGTGGATTATCATTTTACTCCTTTTTTGGTGTATAGTTTAACTATACTCTAAAAAATAGGTGCTCTTTTGTGTGTGTCAAACACTTCATAAGATAATATTCTTATCGGTATAGCATAATTTAACTATACTACGTTTTAAAGGGTATACAAAGGGGGCTTAATACTATGTAACAGTAATTTTAATAGTTATCTGAAATAAAATATTTCTACGGTTACCCGTTAGAGAAAAAAAAATTAAATGTTTGTTTCGTTACATTACTTGCTTTGCGTTAAAAAAAAAAAAAAAAAAAAAAAGAGGAACAAAAATCTTTTCCGCCAAAAAATCAATATGTCGACTGATCCAACATGTCACATTAAATTATATTAAATTCAAATCTATATTTTAAATTTAAATAGTTATTAGTGGTATAAGTTTGTTTATCAATTGATTTTTTTTCTAACTTTAATGTCTCAAAATAAGTTTTATATATCTTCAATTTAGTTATTTGTAAGTACTTTTCATATGTGTTTCATTATATACAATTTTTTTTTTTAATATTTACCTAATTTTAAAAAAATTGAAATAATTATAAATTTTAAATTAATAAATTCAGATTTGAATTTATGAATAAAACTCAAAATTTGAAGTTAATTTTGAATCCATAGTTTGAATATAAGCAGTTATTAGAGACATAAATCTATTTATCAACTAATCTATCTTTCAAACTTGATTTATTTCCAAGTTATTTAATTATTTTTAGTTTAAAATAGTCTATTGACAGACCCAAAATTTTAAATTATATTTCAAATTTTGAATTAAAATATAGATTCACGTTTAAAATTATGAATCAAACTTAAAATTTTTAGTTACTTGTTTTCAATAAGCCAAACTTTGATATTGATTTATTTCCAAGTTAGTTAATTACTTTCAATTTGAAATAAACTGTTTGACATGCTTATTTTTAATTTATTCTATTTTTAGACCTAATTTAGTTTTAATTAATTAATTAATTAATAAATAGTGGATATTGCGATAGTTTCTATCTGAAAGTATAGGGTTTAGGATTCTTTTTTCAATAAGCATGGAATATTTTTTTTTGGGGCACATGTGAAGAATATCCATAGTAGATATCCTTCGATTAATAGAAATTTAGATAAGTTTGAATTTTTTTCGTTCCTCAAATGAATTACAATATTTTTTTCGCTATAAAATAGGTCTATCAACAATTATTTTAATAATTATCTCAAATCAACATAAATTTGTGCATCATATTTATCCAAAAATTTATAATAAAAATTTAAAATTTTAAAAAAGTAAATTCATCTTTTGCATTTTATTTGAAAAAAGTAAATTCAAATTTAAATAGTTGTTGTCGTCAATAATTATATAGTTCTATTTGTTCTTTTTATATACATTAAATATTTTTTATATATTTTGAATTCTAATGAATGCAAAATTAAACCATATATTTTAAACTAAAAGTATCAAAATTTTAATTCATGTTTAATTTAAAATATAAAATTTAATTTTGATTCACTTTAAATAAATTTTGAATTGTTAATTCATATATAATATCCAAATTTAAATCCAATTCATGATTTAAACTCAAATTTTAATTTTACTTTAAAAATTAATAAATTTAAATTTAAATTATATAATTAAATTTCAACTCTGAATTTTAGACGAAATAAAAATTTAAAATCGAATTATTTTAAAATTTAGATATATATATATATATATATATATATATATATTTGATATTAAATTTAAATTTAATTATTGGTTGCAATCAATAAAAAGTTAATATAACAATTAGCTATTAGTAGATAGAATTGAGACAATCTTTAAATATTCACCTTAAACTGAAAAAGATATTAAATGATATAAAAATATTTAATAGAAGAAAAAATTATTATCTATTAGAAATAAAGAGGAATTAAAGGTTTGTTCATTACGTTATTTATTTTGGGTGAGAAAACGGAATCTTTTTTTTTTTCCGGCAAAAATGAGTCTGTGGACAGACCAAAATTTGATGAAGTAGGAGCCGTAACGTAATTAGGATGGCGATACGTGTATAAGCACCATTAATTGTGTGCTGCTTAATTTGTCTTCTTCAATAAGTTTTGTGCTTCCACCAAAACGTCTCAAAGTAATTAGTTTTTCTTCTTCTTTTCTTCCAATTTTCTATTTATTTGTGAAAGATCTTTATACACCATAACAAGTCCACAAAGCATGATTTGTTGGAGACCTGCCAAAAGAACAAGTGGTAGATTTATTGCAGATAATCGGTATTATAACGGGTTTCTAACATAATTTAGGGCTTATTTGGTATTGAGAACAAAATTAAGTTTAAAGGGGTACTTCTCTGTTTTCTGACAAGACTGCAGAACATGTAACGTAACGGATCCATTGTATATGCGCAATGTAATATAACATACGATAATTAAGAACCGGAGTATTTTTTCTTCATTGTACTTTGTCACCGGATATACCAGAATCTCTCTATAATCTCAATCAGAGCCTGAGATAACTAGAACATTAGTTTGCCAGCGACTTCGAATTAAATAGGAATTGTGAAAAAGTATCTTAAAATCACATGTTGTTTGGTGAACTCAAAAGCGTGCATGAAGGGGGGAAGAACATTTTGTTGTAAGCAAATCCTAATTGCCACCCAAAGATCAAACAGCTTCTTGTGAAAGCAAAAGCTTGTTTGGCTAGCAAGTGGAAAGTCAAGGAACGTAACACTACACTACTCGCAGGTTTTCTCACCAGAAACAGAAGGGTGCTCATGCATGCATCTGATTTGAATAATATCAAAAGCAGAAAAGCTAGATTTTATAGGTTAGAGACATGTTCATGTATTTGAAAGTTGTAAGTGTCATCTTGGTATGTATAATTTTTGGAACCATGTAGATAGTAGATGTTTGACAAAATAAATAAATAAAAAAATCTGAAGATTTTGCCTATATTAAAGTGCTAATTTCTAGTTTGAATAAGTTTTATTTTAGATCCACTAGCTAGCTAGTACAGATAACTCGTTGGGCCCAAACCACTGGTTCAAAATGTTTAAACCCAGTTTTTATTATTAGATCCTATGATCCTTATATTTGCATACAAAATTTCTTTTCTATCTGATGCGGGACTATTGTTTCGGATCATTGGCGCTAACTACTAATCTCAAAAGCTCGACCTGTTAGAAATACACAATTAATTCACTTAAGGCGTAAAGATATAGCGCTCATAGATCTCGGTTGTGACTATAGCTAGGTCCAACCAGCCTCACACCACTTTGAACATGACGCGGCCCAATCTGACTTCATGACATTTCGAACATGACTCGGCCAACCTGGCCTTCCGTCACAGGGCAGGATGTTAGCCCCTTTAAGCCAACATATTGGGCCGTCAAGATTAGGATTTGTATGATCTTATTACAGCTGGTGCAAGAAGTGATGTTTAAATAATATTAGTGATTATTGAAGAAACCCAATATTAATATACTTTTTACAGGTTCTCCTTTGCGCTAGAATCATCATAATTACTACTTCAAAATCTACCAATGCCCCCTTGCCAAATGGTCCCCCCCCCTACACAAAATCCTTTTTGAAAGCAAAATACGCATATATATATTTTGAATAATGTAATGTAATGGTGGGGGATATACACATTGTATAGGGCCAAGTGTCCTCAACCAGTGCAACATCAGGGTTAAAAGCTACGAGCCCAACATGTTCTTTCCATCTCAACTCATACCCTAACTCGCCCGTGGCATGTCCTTCTTTCTCTCTCCTCCCCACATGCCCTTGTTCCTCTCTCTCTCTCTCTCCCTCTCTCTCTCTCTCTCTAACCCCTAGCTCCCTCTCTATATATATACCTCTTCCACCCAACTCACTCACCAAAAAACCACTCTCTCTCTCTCTCTCTCTCTCTCTCTCTCTCTCTCTCTTCTAACAGTGCAGTACTTACTCACTTCTTGTTACAAGCCTCTAATGGCCATAAGGAAGTGCTCCTCCAACAAGCTCCCACAAGGCACAACTTTGAAGCAGATACTAAAGAGGTGCTCGAGCTTAGGTAGAAAACAAGGAGTAGGAGGAGGAGGAGGAGGAGACGATAAGCTCCCCCAGGACGTACCCAAGGGCCACTTTGCGGTGTACGTGGGGGAGCACCGGAGCAGGTTCATCGTCCCCATCTCGTACCTCTCCCACCCCGAGTTCCAAACCCTGCTTCGCCGCGCCGAAGAGGAGTTCGGGTTCGACCACGACATGGGCCTTACGATCCCCTGCGAGGAACTCGTTTTCCGCGAACTCATCGCCTCCGCAGTGATGTAGAAGAGAAGTACGCAGAAGAAGAGAAGAAGATACAGAATTATTATTCTGTTTTTTATATTTATATATATCTCTCTCTCTCTCTCTCTCTCACTGTGTTTCTTACTTTGGTTCTGGGGGATCTTTTGATTAGTGTAGGGAACTTAGTTAGTGTTGTAGTGATTCTAACACATGGGTTATGATTTGTACATCTGGGGGGAAGCTTTTTGCTGTCGCGAGAAATACTACTGCGAGAGCTGAGTAATTTAGGAAGAGGATCGAAGAGGGAGGGGATTGTGTCCCCCCTGTGAAAAAATATGTAACTATAAGCAACTACGTACTATTGTTCTAATTAATATTTATTTGGGACATCTTGAGTTAACTTCTCCTCTCCCCAAAATCTTTTTTTTTTTTTGGTTGGTTGTTGCTGTTCAGATCTTCATTAATTATGGAATTTATTTTTATTTTGTTTTTATTTTTACTTTTTTGGGCTTCAAAAAGCTTTCGCTGAGTTACTTCAGCTGCTGTGGTCATTAATTAGATCAGAAACAGTACTAGAATGAGTTTGCAGCGCATTTTCCCATTTTTTTTTGGGTGTGTTTTTGTGTGTGTGTGTGTGTGTGCTCATAACAGCACCCACATGTATGAGAAATGTACAAGAAGTTCTATGACCTTTCAGCTAAAACGGTCAAAGAAGATGTGAAACCAAGATGCTATTTTTCAAAAAAAAAAATCTAAACTCATTGAACGTACATTTATAGGGACCTTCCGTACGTGGAAAAAATTTATAGTAGTAATTTGTTTTTCTATCCAATTTTAAATTTTAAATTTTAAATTCAAATATTAAATCTTAAATTCTATTTTAGATTTAAAATTTAAATTTAAATTTATTATTTGCAAACATATTTTTTTTGTCAAACAGCTTGATAAAATCACTTTTCTGGTATACTCAGTCAAACGTTCTATACTTTTTAACTAAAATTAATTCTCCAAACTAAAATAATTTTTTTAGAAATTATTTTTTTCAAAAGCTAGGCCAAACACCCCTTATATGCTAGAGGCTACTAGTACATGGTATGCATAGTTTTATGCGCTACATGCGACAAGCACGTAATCATCGGGCCAGCCATAAATGAGAAATTAAGGTGTGAACCAAACTTTGATACGGAGTTTAGAGACTTGCTATCAATCCAAAATTTTATTTAAGCTAAGAGTACGAGACACCCTTACACGTTATGTACAGGTCGAAATTCTCTTTATTTAATATAAAATTTATCTTTTTCAACAGAAATAATTTTTGGAAAAAAAAAGATTTGGATGATTAATTGGGTTGGCATTATTAGCTGGGCTAAAGGTGACAATCTTAGAACAATGATAATTTAAGAGGAAATCAAAGTGTTGACGAATCGAAAGGTACTAATTAATCAGAATAACTAATTAATCAGGGCCATTTTGTATGGATAGCATCATGGTATAATACTGGTCAAAAAGTGTTAACTAGATTCCAACCAAGGTTTAGTTAAAACTAATCATGGATCTATGTCATTGTTTGTTTAACTGGTTGAACCGATCGAATCAGTAACATATTATTAATAATAACTATAATATCGTGACATTTCGAGCTATGCCACTAAAATTTCACAAAAAAAAAAGAAAAACAGCCAATAAGCAAAGAGAGTAATGGAATTTGCACTCTTATTAGTGACTTAGTCAAGCAATCATCATATGTACAAATCAACTTTATTCTCAAACCTTGGCCATTCAATAATTGGACTTTATATATATATCTATATATATATATATATATATATATATATATATATATATATATATATATATATATATATATATATATATATATATATATATATATATATATATATATATATATATATGGTCTCACCATGTGTGTTCCTTGTGGCATGTTTGCTGCTTTAGGTTCTTGGTTATATGAAAAATAAATGACCTTTTTACTTCAAAAAGTAACAAAAAGAGTGTGACACATAAAAAGTTTTGAGCATCTTTTTATAAAAGAAAGAAGAAGAGGTGGAATCCTCAACCTGCATAGTTCTTTAGACATTTTAATCTTTTTTTAATATATATATATATATATATATATATATATATATTCTACAGCAAAAAGAGACAATTAGCTTTTAGAATCTTTATGTGAAATACAAAAATAAAATTAAAATTAAAAAAACTGTCTATAACACCCTGAACTTCATCACAAGTTGAGATCAACCACTAACATGAAACCAGTAGAACAATCTATTTTTTATTACATGCATTCTATTATTCAGATAAACTATGGTGGATGATATTAAATTACGTTACAGTTACAGTTTTACAAAGTTTTTTTTTCCTCGATTCTATTTACTCTATATACAAATCCTTTGGTAAGGTTTAGTAAACCAAAGTTTCAATCCTCCTCAATCCATCTAAACTTTGAAAATCCTCTCAAAAAACAGCTTTAATTTATTACGAACTGCATAGTTCAGATAATCTTATGTTGTTTTTGAAAATTCAGTTGATGATCCTAAATTATGTTAATGTTCATATGGTCCTAAAGCTTTTTTTTTTTTTTTTTTTTTTGGTTGTTTCCTTCTACAAGGCTTAATTTAAGAACCAAAGTTTCAATTCAATCCTACATCAACAAAAACAAAAATAAAAACTCCTCAATCCGTACAGTTTTTATCCATTTCAGGGTCCTTGGCACTCTTTTAGTAGGACCACAGGTGAAAGGCTCCTCTGCAGTTTCTACTCATCTCTCTCTCTCTCTCTTTCTCTCTCTCTCTCTCATATTAATTACCATCATCATCACAGGAGAAAGGCAAAAATGTAGAAAATTTCACTATAAATATTCACTTTTATATTTGAGTTAATTGCATATAGCTGCTTCCTATAAACATATCGAATAGCAGATATATTTCTACAAAGTTCAACTTTTTCTATTTATTCCTATAAAAGTTCTAATATTTTCAAATATACCCCTACTGTTAGAATCCGTTAGAAAAATATAGTTAACCATAGATAAAATACTTAACCCTGACTAGTGAATGAGATAAATTAACATTTTTACCCCTATTTTATTATTTGTAAGGGTAGAAACGGCGAAGATGACCGTTGGAGATTTTCGGAAGGATATTTCTGCATAATTCTAACAGTTGAATTTTTGGAGGGACATATTTGTGATTTCACTTATTTTCTGTTAAAAAATAAACAGTGCTCTAACGGTAACAAACCAGAGGGGCAAATATGAATATTATTAGACTTTTGCAGGAATAAATATGAAAATTAAACTTTGTAGGAATATATTTGTTATTTGATATGTTTGTAGGGAGCTGTATGAAATTAACTCTTTATATTTTATCATCCTATTTTTTAAGAACCCCTACTATGCCTCTTTAAAGCTTAAAATTGTAGACTTTATCTAATGCCGATATTATTTTGTCACTATTTTATACATAAATTGCGTAGTACAGCTAAGTAACTTACTAAGATATCTATTATATTTTTAGAAATAGTGAAAATGCATAAAAATATATTATTTTTTCTTAAATTAGATAATTATATAAAAAAGGTCATCTACTATTTACTAATTAATTTTTCTTTCTTCATCATTTTAAGGATAAAATGGGTATATTAGTAATTACCTAATTTTACCAAACAATGTATGGATGGAATATTGAGAAAATAGTAACGGTGCAACGTTAAATGGTACAAGTTTAAATTTCGAGGGAAACAAATTAAATAAAATTTTAAAAAAAATAAGGAGGTAAAATACAAAATCAAAAACCTTATAATAATTATAGTACAAGAAGAACATTTCATGCCTCTTTTCCTCACAGCCACACAAGTCAATATAGGAGAACCCCACTCCATATTATTTTAACCCTTATTATTATTATACTACTTCAGGGACTGCGCTCCAGCGGGTAAATACTATATAACTCATGGATAATAATAAAATATCAAATATTCACCGATAGAAAGAAAACATAAAATTTTGTATTCAAACATAACAAAATTTTAAAAAATTGTAAAAATTTTGATTAAAAAAGAAATAATTTCTATTAATTTCTGGGAGCAAAAAGTTTTATTAATTTTCTATACAAAACAATTAATTAATACAAAATATAATGTACCAATCAGGATATGAGAATTGAAATGACTAAAGAAGCAGAAAGGGAACACAACAGAATTTATAGAGTAATTAATATGAAATTATGTATCTTGTGATTTGTTTAGATTTTAACTGTGATTTTAAGACGTTAACTTTATTTATAATGGTTGTAGATTAAATTTAAATTTAGATAATTTAACATATAAAAATATTTTTAGCTATGAAAGAGAGGACCAAACCACTGTAGAAGGGGGGAGAGAGAGGGCAAGGGAAAATGAGTAAAGAAAGAGAGAAGAGGAGGCAAAAAACAAAATAAAAATCCAAATTAGGAGGCGACGACATGTGGCTTGAGGGTGATGTGACAGGATTGAGCATTCATAGTGTTTCATCATTTATGGGGCAATCGCTTATATAACTCTGAAAAAGCTTTAGGGCCTGTTTGGCAAATTCCCTAGTACAGAGTAATAGGTCAAATTACTCTATTTTCTAAAAAATTCTATTTTCTTTTTAGTTGGCCTGTTTGGAAGGTGCAATGAAGGAAAAAAAATTAATATATAATATAAATTTTATAGAGTAATTTTGGGGTAAAAAAAAGCTGATTAGACCTCTTAAAAAAATACTCTATTCATCGCGTCGCTTTCCCACCCCTCCCTCTTCCGTTCCCTTTCGTCCTCCGTTCCCCTCCCCTCTTCCCTCTCGCTCTACTACCTCCGACGCCGACGCCGCCGCCGCCGCCGCCGCCGCCGACGACGATGACTACGCCGATGCCGTCGCTACCGACTCTACTCCTTTTGACGACGATGACGACAATAACGCCGGCGCCGCCGGCGACAATGCCGACTGTGAGACCCCAGTTAGTGTTATATATAAGATATAAGAGGGCTAAACTCTTAACTCGGCTTAAGCATTTTGAGTGGTGGCTAGGCCCAAGAGGTTAATAGAGTTAAGCGTGCTAGGACGGGAGTAGTCCTAGGATGGGTGACCCCCTGAAAAGTTGGGGCGTCACAGTTGGTATCAGAGCCAATTATCTGCCGAAAGTGTGAGATGATTCTCGGCTGAGCCAGGGTCGACATAACAAGGCTAGCGAGACGAGTCTCACATCGCCTGGTACTTGTGAGTCTGAGCCTGACGAGAACGTCAGGACTTAAAGGGAGGGGAGATTGTGAGACCCCAGTTAGTGCTATATATAAGATATAAGAGGGCTAAACTCTTAACCCGACTTAAGCATTTTGGGTGGTGGCTAGGCCCAAGAGGTTAAGAGAGTTAAGCGTGCTAGGACGGGAGTAGTCCTAGGATGGGTGACCCCCTGGGAAGTTGGGGCGTCACACCGACGTTGATGCTGCCGACTACAATTATGTCGACGCCGCCGCTGCCGACGACGACAACGCCACTCCTGCTAACATCTATGGCGGCAGGAGGAATAGTAGTAGGAGGAGAGGGATGCGAGCGGCGGTGGTAGTGACGGTGGCGGTGGAGATTGGGCCGGCGGAGGAGGAGAAGTTTATAGTTATGTTTTTTTAAAAAAAGTCCCAATTTGATACAATCTATTAATAAATTATTTTTTTTATATACTTTGATTCGAAAACAAAAAGAAAGTTTGTTTTGATTAGTACAATTTTTTTAATTTATATATTTTATATAAGAAGTAAACAGATTATTTTTTTAAAAGTCAATCCAAACAATAAAAAACAGAGTAATTTTTTACAGGGTATAGAATTTTTTAAAATACTAAATACAGTGTAAAATAAAACTCTATTTTATTTTTCAATGATTGCCAAACAGGCCCTTAGACTTTTTTATTTACTCGCTTAGAGGACTAATATAAAAAAATATCTTTTAACATTCCAAATTTTTTCAAATATATCTTTAGAGTTAAATTATGTTATGAACTGTTAGGAATATCCGTTATCTTTACGAAATTACTATTTTGTCCTTCAAATATACCCATCTAGTGTCACAAATTTTCTTATTTGCCCTTAATTTCGGGGCAAAAGTAATATTTTAACTTTTTGCCCTTTAAAATATAACCTTCTACTGTCACCAACTTTTCTTATTTACCCTCAAGTTGGGGGAGGGGGAGAAAGAGGTATTTTAATTTTTTTGTTTTATTTTTTATAGAAATTAACTCGGGTTTAACCCGAGATGACTTAATAGATACTAACAGCGGGAGTATTTTTGAACAACGGAGAAATATATGAGGAGTACATTTGAAACAAAAAAAAAAGAATATATAAAATATTTCAGAGGTTTTGATCAGGCGTATAAAAGTAATTGTCTCTTTATTTATAGATAGATGTTAGGAGCTATTTCCTCTCCAACCACTCCATTTCTCACTTTGGAATATCTCATTTACAATTGGGTGGCTGTTGCAAACTCCTCTTTGATCCCTTCCCAACTACCTACTTTATATTGTACATGTATAGAATTAAAAAAGAAAAAAAAATAATTTGTATTCTATATGTTTGTTTGGAGTCCGGCTACTATACTATCGATAGTACCAAGCTATCGATAGTATCAAGCGTTTGATACTATCGAGTTTTTCATTGTTAGATCTATCATTTTGATCATTTTTATCCGTTAGATTATACTATTCAACCAACTACCAACTCAACCCTAAGAAATCACAATCATCCTAACCGCACATCCCTTCATCCAAGGGCCGAAAATCTAACAGCACCAAGCACTGGGTACTATTAATAGTATAGTAGCCTAATTTGTTTGTTTGTTTAATAGATGCATGGTATTTGTTTGAGAGAAGTGAATGGTAATTAAGTGCGTGTCCTTAATTTATTATCTCCTAACACTTGGCATTGAGGAAACCTAGTAAAGATGTTGCTCTATGATTCTCCAACTTGGAGTGTGTGGAATATAAATATATTAAAGTATATTTCATAAGTTTTTAGAGTAATTGGTGCGATATCATAGTAGGATATTTTGAGCGCAATTTTCATAGGTGTTTTAAGCAATGTTTACCCAACACTTCTTCTCACAAGTTCAACATGCAATTTATTTTAATTATTTTGAAAATGATTGAAGTGCTAATTCAATCTTAGCTGCCCATTATGTTTACTAATTGTATATTTACCTGCGATCGTCTGATTATCTGCAGCTATCGTAATTACAACAATAAGCTATCATCAGATATTTAATTACGACTTGCAAAATGAAAGGATAACAAAATATGCAAATAGTTTACAAAATTTATTTACTTTGCATCTTTCATGCATTTAATTTGTGTTGACAAACAAGTAGTCAAAAGTTGCAACAATGCATACTGTTTTTGTTCTTTTAGCATTTTGGAAAAATTGAATGATACAAGCTACAAGTCAACTATTGTAAAGAGCCATACTTTGAAATTGGCATTTTTTAGATGGACACTAACTAGTAATGGACGATTAAATGGCCGATAAATAAAAATAGTAGCCTATCTTCAGGTCAAGGTTTCGAATTTCTGTGGGTGCATAAATTTGGGCTCGAACTTCAAACTTTAAGTTTGATATATTTACATCCCTGGAGGAGGATTTTAGTGCATAAAGTCGACGGACATTGTGTCGAAATATTAAAAAGAACAACAATTAATATAATAAGAGTTTTTGGGGATGCTAATAAACAACAGGACTAGTTAGAGATTTGATCCTTGGAGTTTTACTCAAATTTCGATTTTAATAGTCCCAATTGTGATAATTTAGTTCTTTTGTTTTATGAAACAATTAATTTTTTCTTTTCTTTTATCTAGCATCTAAAAGAAGTTCAACATCGGTACCATCATTTTGTATTCTTGTCTTAATATTTAAAATTTGACTCTGAAAATGAAATCAAAGTCAAATGTTTGGGTCAAACTGTTTTTAAACTTTGGAGAATGAATTTGAAATTAGGATTAAACTTTTGAAAAGTGCTAGTCACGATCAAAACTTTCGGTGGTAAATAGTCACAGTCAAAACTGTATTCCAAGGACAACATAGATAGCCAGGTCAAAGGTCTAAATTTGTACTCAACCCAAACTAGGATACAAAACAACACTATTTCAGTAAAACCAAAAAAAAAGTGAAAACAAAAAAAATATAAAAAATGGTAAGTGAAAATATGGAGAGAGACAAAAACAACACTAATAAAATCCTCTATACATGTTTCCCCAAGGTAAAACTTATAAAGGGCACCACAACTATAGTTCGTATTATCGACTGTACCAAGCGCAGTTGGCTAAAAACTTAATCATTGGTATCTGATATCTCATATCCGAAATCTAGTTGCCTCATATTTCTAGCTAAAGTGGGTACGTAGCTTGTTATCTTTTCTCGGAAAAACTATAGTCCATATTGAAATGGCACCCTCATCTTTTTCCTTTTTTTTTTTTGTTAACTGACACAACCTTAACTTGTAATTTTTATTATTAAATAACTCTTACCTAAAGAAATTGGGGTAGTAAACTAATTGATAATTTCATCAAGTTTAATAGTTTAAACTACTTTTTGCAAATGAAACTAAAAAAATTAATGGCTAGTTTAATTTACAAAAAAAATTAACTAAAATAGCAAGAACAACTCAAATCAGAAAAATCAAAAGTAAGAAAGTATTAACTGAAAAATTAAAAGTTTAGAGGTCAATTTCAAAATCTTGTCCCAATGGGTTTTAACTCAACAAATTGGAAAAGTAGGAATGGACCACTCTTTACACAAAGCAATCACAAGGAAAACAGTGAATATACTACATTCCATCATCCACCTACATGTGTGTAAAGAGGAAGCTATGGTAGATTTTCTTTGCTGTCCTCTTTAAGCCCTTGCCTATCTTTATGCAGTGTGGGATTCTATGAAAACCCTACATTTAATTCATTTTCCTCAACTCTTCCTGGATTTGTAGGCCACTTTGGAGTTATTTATGCCTCATTATTCAAGGTAGATTTCATGGATCTTCTTCCCTTGCCATTTTTCTGAAAAATTAAAGCATGTTGGAAGAGTTAAATGCATGTGATCATAGATAGCAAATTAGTTGGGTTCTGAAATAGGTAGAGAGAGAGAGAGAGAGAGAGAGAGAGAGAGAGAGAGAGAGAGAGAGACCTTATCCATCTTATTGATTTGATACAAAATGGTCCCAAGTATTCTTAGCACTCATCAACATAGTGGAGAAAAAAATGAAACACACCATGTGGATGGGCAGAGGAAGTAACTATTTCACAAAAGAATGATATGATAGAAAACAGGCTCAAGAATATTATTCATAACACTCTCTGCTCATGTGTATGATAAGCATCAGACAAACTATATAACATACATGGATTAAAGAGATAAGAAGAGAGACGATGAAATAATGGAAAGGAAATATTATGGAAGAGACAAGACAGAAATATTTATTACCAAATGGTGGATGTGGGATTCGAACTCAAGTCCTCTTAAACGGAGGAGTGCTAAGAACTAGCTTTGATACCAAGTTACAAAATTGTAACAATCAAACCCACTAATATTATCAAATTGTTGGGTCCAAACTATTCACATAAAATGCTTACACTAGTGGGCTGGCCATAATAATTAGTATCAGAGCTAGATTATCCGTAGAAGTGTCAGATGAATTAATTTCACATCATCTATTAATTCTAGATTATGCATATAATTGAGTTTGACAAAAGTAGTAGCAGATGGAATTTGTGGCACCTCAATAATCCCACGTGAACTAGTGATTATGGATTATATGTATGATTGAGGCCTGACAAGGGCAAAGATGAACAAAGTTTGTGATGTCTCAATTGTCCCATGTGTATCGGATAATTACCAGAGAGTGATAAAATCTTATATGTGGTTAGTACAATATTAATACTAATCATTTGAGTTTAAATATTTAGATCTGTATTTTATCCCAAATGTTTATTTGCTAGTGGGTTGAATTATTATATAGAAAATCAATTTAATAAAAAAGGGCCAAGGAATATTCTTAGCAATAACAAAAGGAGACAACAAATTAGGGACGCAAACGGGGCGGATCCGTGGGCGGGAGGGTCCCCCACCTCCCGTTCCATTTCGTGTCGGGTCGGGTCGGGGTGGATTCAGGACGGGTTATTTTAATTTTATTTTTGGCTCCTATTTACGCTCCATTAGGGGCAGATTTGGATGGGAGCAAATTTTTGACGGATCGGAATATATCGAAGGAAGAAAGAGGTCTCCCGCCTCCTGCTCCATTTACTTGGCGGATCGGGGCGGATTCGGAACGGATTATATCTTTCTATATTTTTTTGTTCCCACTTACCGCCCCATTCGGGACGGATTGGAGTGGGAACTCCACCAACCTGGATCCATTTGCATCCCTACAACTGATAGTAGACAGAAATTTATGCCATTATACAATGGACATATATAATATTGAACTTATGGTATATTGAAAGAGAGAGAGAGAGGGAGAGAGTAGAAATGAATTGTAATATCGATCTAATATTGCAGTTGAGATGCTTTGCAAAATCTAATTTTAACCCTGAACCTACTGCAACGGAAAGGGCATAGAACCAAACTTAATGCTATGTTATCAAAAGAATCAATCTAATGTTTGTAGTTGGGATGGTTGCAAAAATGATTCTTATATCATGTTGTTATTCTCCTTTCGGTTGGTCTTTCATTTCACTATCTAAAATAACACGTAAAATTATTCCTTGCAAAACCCATTAAAATAATCAAGGAGAGTTGATGAACTTTATTATTGGAAAATCAATCTGTGGGATACATTTTCTTATAAAAATAAAGAATAATTAGGATTAATTTTCTCTTTTTTTTGGTTTCAAACCAGAAGTCAAAATGTAACCCCTCCTCAAGATAATCCCATTAAACCATATGAGATTGTAGAGATCGGATAAAAGCAAATTACCAAAAAATTAACATTTATTAAGAACATTTTTTTTTTCCGGCATTTACTGATGCTTAGAAGCGTTCCAAAATATTCAACGGTTATATTTGAAAGCGTCGGTAAATAAAGAACCGTTATGTATATACAAACTTTTATGCCCAGCGTCGGTAAAATATATTCCGATGAGCGTTAGGATTTTTAAAAATCCTGACGTTTTAAAATGTCAAAAAATTAAAAATAACAGTGAAGTTTATCATCCATTAATAAATTGGTTTGATGAAATAGACGATTTATATTACGACGCGTTTTGAAATGTCAGTATTTGCTATATTGTAGGGACACTTTCCTCAAACGTCGTTTAAAAAGCGTCCTTATAATAAGATTTTTTTATAGTGATAGTAATTGCAAGCTGAAAAGATGTTCAAAAAAAATTATATTCATATATTTTGGTATGAAAAAATAATATTGGGTTGGTTGTTATTATTTCTAAGTAGAATACATTATGAAATTTAATTTCTACCCTAAAATTAACCTTCCGAATCTATGAATAGGGGGTAGAAACGAGCCGAGCTTGAGCTAGCTTATCTCAGCTCAAGCTCGGCTTGAAATTAATTTCGAGCCTACATTTAGGCTCAAGCTCGGCATGAAATTAATGCAAGCCGAGCTCGAGCGAGTCAAACTTCGAGTCGAGCGAGCTCGAGTCCTAAACGAGCCACTTGAAATTCTTACATCATACAATTTATAGCTTATTTTTTATAAATATTATCTAAAATTTGATACAAAAATATGTCTAATAGTTCAACATACAAAATAAATGTATGAAATACGGTATTATAATATTAAAAATAATAATTTAGGGGAAGCGACACTGCGAGCAAGTGAAATTGAGGGAGAGAGAGAGTAATTAGAGTAGGGTTTTGATGTTTTGATTTTGTGGGTCAACAAATATGCCCAATAACCTAAACTCTATACATATAATTAATATACATAATATATATTATTATACATAATTAAAATATATATTATATATAATTATATATATATATATATATTCGAGCTTTTCGAGCCTAATTCGAGCGAGCTCAATAATACTCAAGCTCGGCATGAAATATATTTCGAGTTTTATTTTCTGTTCAAGCTCGGCTCATATAATTTCGAGTCGAGCTCGAGCGAGCCAAATATCAAGCCGAACGTAAGCCGAACACGAGCGGGCTCGCTCATTTGCCAGCCCTATCTATGAACTATAAATAAGTTATTTTGAGCTTACCGACCGTCCCTATCGCAAGTTGCAAAGGGCTTGGTGGCTGGTACCCGAGGTCCCGAGTTCGAATCCTAGTTGATTCACATTTCAAGCTAAGTTTATTTCTAAAAAAACTAAAAAAAATAAACGAAGCGGCTAGCGTGCTACCTTTCTCTCAAAAAAAAAAAAAAAAGTTATTTTGAGCTTGGCTCGGTTTCATCAGTATGGCCCAAACTCAGCCCAAAGTCCAAATTCTTCATTGAAATTACTCTAGAAGATTCGAATAACTAATAATGTTGGCCATATACAACCTCCAATTTACTTAACCCCAACAATAATAGGAGTATAGAGAAATTTTGGGACAATTTCATACATATCCCTACAAAGTTTTCAAATTGCGAATCTATCCCTCCAAAGTTTTAATTATCATGAATATCCCTTTAAGAGCTTCATACTATTTTTTTTTTTTTTTTTGAGAAAAAGGTAGCATGCTACCCGCTTCGTTTATTTCACTTAGAAATAAACTTAGCTGGAAATGTGAATCAACTAGTATTCGAACTCGGGACCTCGAGTACCAACCACCAAGCCCTTTACCACTTGCGCTAGGGACGGTCAGTAGCTTCCAACTATTATGCCCTTGTGAACAATAGTGTTTTTTTCTTTAGATTGGTGTTCATATAGAATGATATGAGATTAGCATAAAAACATTAGAAATGAAAAGTTAACTTTTGGGGTAGAATGGTTATTTTAGTAAATAAAAGTTAACTTTTGCCGGCCAACTGACAGGAAGGGATATATTTGTAAACCATGTAATTGTAGAGGGAGATACTTGATAATTAAACTTTGAAGGGTTGAATATGCAATTTCATTGCTTTGTACGGATACATAAGCAATTAACGCAAAATTTAATAGTATGAAAAAAAAAAAATCAGGCCCACCACGGAAAAAAAAAAAACAAAGTTCAGTTTGGGCTTTTCGTTGGGTTTTTGCGCTTTCGTAAAAATTAAGGTGTTAGGCCGATTAGGCCGAATCCTGAAACAATTGAGGGCCCAAAATCAATTTCAAAAAAGCCTGGAGCTAAGGTTCCAAATGTGGCCTCAATGGAGGGTACAAAAAAAGATTCAAAAAAAAAAGAGATGCATCTCAATGAGAGACCCAAGCTTCTCCATCTTCTGATAATAGTACGCGCGTATGAGAGGCTAACTCCTAGTTTCATCTCCAAGGTCTTCTGAGGAATTGGCCGTGATATATCTGATCCATGCCTAATATCATGAAAAATGGATGCAAATTTTTGACTGCTACTTAGTATGGATCTGAAAAAATATCTAAAAGGATGAAATTTAGGTATTTGCACCCTATCGAAGTAAGGAACCATGGCATATATGTTTGGAATAGATTCCATTTTGAGGGATCTGAAAAAGCACTATCTTGTTGAAAGGTTCGATACATCTGCCCTTTCTCAATGACCTCTTTTTTGGAGAGCGCTAAGGTGGGCGACTTACACTACACTACTTGCATAATCTCTTTCTTTTCTTTTCTGCTTTCTTATGCTTGCATATAGGCATATTTTTGTTTGTACTTGTCTTTTCTAGAGATCGCAATACATGTTCATAGATGTTCATCTTGGGCTTGTACTTGTACTTGTACTCGTACCATTTTGATATGTATTACTTATGATTATGATTGTTAGGGTGACCGTCATTTCTTTTATGATTATGATTGTTAATCTTGGTTGTGTTGCATAGATTTTCTATTATCAGCTGAGTTTGACTAAATAAAAGCCTTATATTTTTATAAGTTTCAAATTTTAAATTAAATTTGACTCTTATGAAGGTACAGCGGTCACGACTCGAATATGAAGGGATTGGATTGTGTTCCTAAATTAATTTTATTGTCAAAGGATATTTCTGATTTTCATATGACAATTGAGTTTATTAAATTTGATCATTATTTACTGATTAAACTACACTTAGTACAGATCCTAGTGTAATGTCACTAATTGATTTTGTTCAATAATTTATTGAAGCATTCGAATCAGTGCTTTTGGCCACAACACTATGATAGGATTCGCAGAAGGATCACTCTAGTGGAGAAAACATACCCATAAAGAGACTAAGCGCCTGATTGGTCGGACGGCGCCGCTTCACACAAAAGCAAACTAAAGAGCGCTTGTATATATTTTAAGAGCAAACTCGAAATTGTACTATCTAATTGGCTTAGGCTCCACAATAACAAAGTAGGTGACCACAACTTTCTTTTTATTTTAATACCAAAACCAAAATCCTTTGTTTGAGGAAGTAGAAGAATCAATCAATCAATCAATCAATTAGCTCTATGAATTAGTCAACTGGTGCCCCGTGACAAGGTCACTTTATGGCCTTTTACATATATATATATATATATATATAAGAATCACATAGTTAATTACGTACATATTCATTTCACACAAACACACATTTAATTTATTTAGCCCTATAAGAAGTTGTTTGTGCTTTTGAATTCAATATAACACGTACGTATGCCCCTTCAAGATTTTTTTCTCCTTTTTTTCTTTTACAAAAAATGTCTTTATCATATATATGTTAGGAAGTCAATCAATTTGTGAAAGAGATGGCTCGGTTGAATTGGTCAAATGTTTCACAAAGTGGCCATCTAAGTTCCCGAGTTTTAGAATGGCATATTTGCAAATTCGGTTTAGCAAGGATACATAAGTAGTGATTTACTTGCGAATTCATTTTCAAATTAGAGATAATTCGATCCAATTGTTTGTGCAGAAAGAGCGTTTCTGTTGTTAACGAGCGTGAATTTGATCCAAAAGCTTTTGCTGATAGATCCTGATACCTCAACATTATAGAGATTAGAGTTCGTTTCTCTATCCAATATAGACTATCCTCACTTCGATATATTAACAGGCAGAATCAATATCATATTTTAGAAGCTTGTACGAAATATCATTCTACTTTTATCAATTGTGATTCTTTTCAAAGCTTAACTCGCGAATTGTTTCTTGTATCTGGTGCATCAGTTCCTAATTGTGTTCCATCCACTACTTTGCATCAAATCTTTTACCTTATCTTATATTTTGATTTCAGCCATCCAACAATCACATATTTAATGAGAAGTTTCTGTATGTATCGTCTAATAGCATATCAACCCTTTTTCGAGATCTAGATTAAGTGTTATTTGATGACAAAAGAGATACATTTGTCTAACAAAGTTGCATCTAATAGAATTTTTCTTTGATGACAGTTGGGTTGATGGTGAGCATATTAGAAGAAAAAAAAAAAATTAGAATTTTTTGCTTCATTTATAACCCTATGCTTCCTTATACTTAATTAGGGTTTGGTATTGCTTAATTTGGTTTAAAGAATTTATACCCTCATGGCTCTGCTAAAACCAAGAGCATTTATGGCTTGAGTGATAGATGCTTCCATTGAATATTCTACTACGATAATCTTTTCTGGACGATAAATAATTTCTAATTTTTTTTTTAATATCGGTAGGTATAAATGATTGGCTTTATTCTTATTTTGTGTTTCATAAAATTTAGCGATCCACGTAATTTTAAAGAAAGATTCTAAAATTATTTATACCTATAATATTATGTTTTGTAATATTATTTAATTGAATATGTTTTTAATTAGTAGGTGATTTGCTGCAGCTAAAAATTTAGCTAACTATTTTCAACCCATATAGTTTAGTTAACTACTTGCTGAAGCAAGAAATTTAGTGCAAAAGTACATGCTCAGTTTATTATTGTACCGAACCCTGATTTAGCTCCCCTAATTAGTAATTAGTACTCTTTTCCATTACAAACCAAAAATTCATGTTAGAAAAGCTTGCTTTTTTTTTTCTTTTCTTTTGTCAAAATCTATAACTTTTGCAAATTGCAAAGGACTGACTAGAGATGTCAATGGTACGGATATTCAAAATTTTATCCGAACCCGAATCCAAACGAAGTGAATTTACCGATGCTAAATGAATATAGTTTCGAATACGGATATAAAAAAACGAAAACCTGATTGGATTCGGGTATGAATTTTGTCTGTACAAGTCCAAACCCGAACGTAACCCGAACCCGAATTGATTTTACGTTATATAATATATACATAAATGTGTGATGTTATATTTGAATTTGTATTTTAAAAATTTAGATTTAATATATTATGTTTTGAAATATGGTAAGGAGAAATAATTATGTCGGGTCCGGATTTTCGGAGTCGGGTTCGGGTTCCGGATTTTTGGTCGGATTCGAGTATAGATATGGATTTTTAAAATCCATTAGATTTGGGTGCGGGTTCCGATTTCAGGTTTGGTAGTCGCGTTCGAGTTCATGTTTTTGAAAACCTTCCTCGAATTTGACCTGTTGACATTCCTAAGACAGACTAAATGAACATAAATAAGTTTATAAAATTATTTAAAAAATTAAATATTATATGTAAATTTTCTTAATATTTTGGCATGTGCTTTGACATGTGATTTGCATTAATCTTAAGACTCCATTTTGTAATTAGAGAGGGGTATCTAATATTATTAATTTATTAAAAAAATACGTACGTTGAAAAAATAAAATAAAATTATATGCTTTCGTATTTTTGAAATTATAAAATTTATACCTTAATTAAATCAATTTGATTTGTATAAACCATTCCCACTTATAAAATTAAATAAAATATTTTCGCACTCCACACTAATCACAGAGAAGACTCAAATCTTTATTTGCCTGGAAATCTGGAAAATGCTTTCATGCCCTCCATTTATTACTAGGACTGGCAATTTAACTCACTGTTCGTGAGCCAGCTCGTGTTCATTTTGAAATGAGCTCAAGCTTGATTGCTCGTTTAATAAAAGCGTATTTATTTCAACGTAAGTTGACTTTTGGTTGAAGTGGACTCTGAGTTGAACTAGAGTTCAGGTGAAAATTACTTCACCTCCGATGTTTGTTTCTATATATAGCTGTGGAAGTGAAATTCTGCCAGTTTTGCTGTTTATTTGGAGGAAGTGAATAACGTAAAAAGTGCAGTTCCACTTCCTCTGTTTGTCTCACCGAAAATTATTTAATTCCCACACCCCTAGTAAACTTATCACCTATATGACATTATTGCATCTTTTGTAACTTAATTAATAATAAATTATAATAAATAAATAAAAATAACATAATTATATTTCTATACAATTATAAAATAAAATTATAAAGTTAAAGAATTATTAACATTTAACAAATTAATTTTCATCGTATTTTAAATATGCAAATTAAATAAAAATATATATTGAAACTTAACTAATCAAACTTCATCATATTTTAAACATGCAATCCAAATAAAAAATTAATTGCTACTTAAATAAAATATATTTGGATGAAATATAATTAGAGAGAGAGTAACCCTAAACAAGTCACCGTAATTAAGTTCTCCACTAATATTTTTATAAGTTTTTTTCTCCCTCCCTCCACTTCACTGGAATTGACTTCGCCCCATGGGAGAGCGAAGTCAATTTTGGTGTTTTGGGTGAACTGGACTTTCGACCGTACTAATATTACAGTGAATCAAATGCCGAATTTCGCCGAAAATTACTTCTCCTTTCCCCACTTACGGTGAAACAAACATGCCCTAAACTGTTGGCTTAAATTGGCCAGCATCCTGCCCTGTGGCGGGAGGCCAGGTTGGGCCGAGTCACGTTCGAAATGACGGGAGGCTAGGGTGGGCCGAGTCATGTTCGAAGTAGCGTAAGACTGATTGGGCAGGTCACAATCGAGACCCATGTGCGTTGTATCTGTACGTTTTAAGTGAACTGGTTGCGTATTTCTAACAGCTCGGCTTTTGCAATTAATGGTTAGCGCTAACGATCCGACAAGTGGTATCAGAACCAGAGGTCACGGATTTGATTCCCACATGCTGCGAATGTGTGCAGGTGCTGGAGGGGAGATTGTTGGCTTAAATGGGCCAGCATCCTGCCCTGTGGCGGGAGGCCGGGTTAGGCCGAGTCACGTTGGAAATGGCGGGAGGCCAGGGTGGGCGGAATCATGTTCGAAGTGGCGTGAGGCTGGTTGGACCGAGTCATAATCGAGACCTGTCGGTGCTGTATCTGTAAGCTTTAAGTGAATTGGTTGCGTATTTCTAACAACACGAGCTTTTGGGATTAATGGTTAGCAACAGCGATTCGACAAACGAGCCGAATACGAGCTAAAATTTTCAACTCGCAATCTTAACAAGCCAAATACGAGCTGGGGTCAACACGCTGGTATTCAACTCGATATTACTATATAAAGGGGGGGAGGAGAGAGAGAGAGAGAGAGAGAGAGAGAGAGAGAGAGAGAGAGAGAGTTCGGCTATGATCCTATCAATAGCACCAAGTGCTTGGTGCTACCAAGTTTTTCGCTGTTAGATCTACCATTTCCACCCGTTAGATCATATTATTCCAGCAACCACCTACTAAACTCTAGGGGACCACTATCATCCTAACTGCACCTCCCTTCACCGAAGGGCCGAAAGCCTAATAGCACCAATGAGCCAAATACGAGCTAGGATTAGCTCGCTCGTGTTCGACTCGATATATATATATATATATATATATATATATATATATATATATATATATATATATATATATATAGAGAGAGAGAGAGAGAGAGAGAGAGAGAGAGAGAGAGAGAGAGAGAGAGAGAGTTGTGCTGGATTACTATCAATAGTATGTGAACAGTGAATACTATCTATATCTCTATCCTTGATGCCTAGAGTTTAGTGTGGGGTTGGTGGAATAGTAATAATCCAAGGATGAAAAAAAGGATAGTAACCACTATTCATATACTATCAATAGTAGCCTAATTGAATAGAGTGCGTTGGAATACTTTTAATAGCACCAACCACTTGATGCTATTAAGTTTTCCATCATTAGATCTACCCTTTGATCAATTTCACCATTTAGATCATGCTATCTACCAACCACCCACTAAACCCTAGAGGGACCACTATTATCGTAATCCTATAAATTTTCATCCAATGGTTATAAACCTAGTAGTAAAAGGACCCAAATACTATTAAAAGTATTCTAGCCCAATTATACATACATATATATAGAATTAGGCTACTATACTATCTATAGTACCGGGGCTCTGGTACTATAGTTACTTTTTCGATCTTAGGGTGTTTAAATCAACGATCCACACCGTTGAAACTGATCTAGGGTATGTGAAGTTCTTAGGAATAAAATTTTAGTTTTTTTCGATATCGTTTACTTAGTAAATAAATCATGTCAAAATGAACGGTGGAAATTGAATAATTCTTAAAATTTGAGTATAGGAGTTTCAAATTCAAGATCAAGGATGTTGACCTTCATCTATGTAGTTTAAAGTATTTTCTATCAAAATTTGAATAAATTTAGATTCTTCTCCACCGTTAAACTACAAACTCGTCATAATAACCATTGAAATTTGACAATTTTGAAACGGTTTGATCACAAAGTAAACTACGTCGAAAAATTATAAAATTTTATTCCTAAGAACTTCAAATATTCTAGATCAGTTTCAACGGTGTGGATCGTTGATTTGAACACCCTAAGATCGAAAAAGCGACTATAGTACCGGAGCCCCGGTACTATAGATAGTATAGGAGACTAGCTCCATATATATATATATATATATATATATATATAGAGAGAGAGAGAGAGAGTCCGGCTACTATATTATCGATAGCACCTAGCGCTTGAGTTTTCCGCCATTATATCTACCCCTTTGACCATTTCCACCCGTTAGATCATACTATTCGACCAACCACCTACTCAACCATAGGGGACCACTATCATCCTAACCGCACATCCCTTCATCTAAGAGCTGAAAACCTAATAACACCAATGACTTGGTGCTATTAATAGTATATCAGCCTAATTCTGAATATATATATATATAATTTGATTTTCAAATAGTTTAAATAGTTTAGATTATGCTTAATGGTGCCGATCGTCAATTTGGAAGCTCTGCCATAAAAAATAAATCGGTAGTAAACCGAGCCGTTTACTACCGATAGTATTCTGGTAAAACTCATATAGAGCTTGACTGGGCTACTATCAGTAGTAAACGACGCGATTTACTACCGATCTGTTTCGATGATAGAGCTTCCAAATCGACGATCGATACCGTTGAACATGATCTAAACCATTTAAACTATTTAGAAATCAAATTTTATTATTTTTTTGACATCACTACCTGAACGATCAAAGGATCACAAAATCTATAATTTTAATAGCCCATATGGTGCGTTTGCTCGTTTAACGGTATAAAAGAGTCCAAATCAATTAATTTTTTTTCAAAAAATTCTTTAAACTACTTAAAACAAGATCTAGACTGTAGATCTCAAATACAAAAATTGTATCATCACTTTTTGAAGGATATTCATTTTCAACCATTCATGTTTTATTTACTTGATGGACAAGAGAACAATATTAAAAAAGCATAAAATTTGATTTCCAGATAGTTTATTTAAATGATTTAGATCATTTTTAACGGTGCCGATCATCAATTTGGAAGCTCCATCATCAAAAATAAATCGGTAGTAAACCAAACCGTTTACTACCGATAGTATTCTGGTAAAACTCTATATACATATTTATACAATTGAGCTCTTAATTATACTTTAAGGTATCGTTTGGTTCGGGGATAAGCAAAAAGTGACTATTCCAGGGATAGGTATAAATTGAGGTATAAGCGGGGATTAAATCAATTTTGCGTTTGGATGAAAAGTAGATTTTTCTCGGGAATAAGGAAAATAGTGTTTGGATGGTTCGATTGGAATTGCGAGGATAAGAATAATTATAATTTTAAACAATAATATTTTATCTAATTAATTAAGACGAAATATTAATTAAGTAATAATTTAACTTATTTAATCTACTAAATAATTATGAATATTGCTAAAAACCCTTAATATTAATAAATAAATTAATTGGTAATTAATAATTTAATAAAATAATAAATTAATAAATAAATTAGTTAATAATAGCCAGATGATTAATTAAGAAAATAATTAAATTACTCAAAATATTAATTAATTAAACAATATAATTAATTATTTAATTAGTAAATTAATTAAAATAATGAATTAATTACTCAAAAAATTAATTAACATTTATTAAAGTAATAAATTAAATAGTTAATTAATTATCTAGTTAATTAGTAAATAAATTAATATATAAATTATTAATTAAATAATATTTATTATAAATCTAGCTTGGATATTTTATTCTTTTATTATTAATTAAATATATTATGTTTATATAATTTATGTTTAAATAAATTTATAATCTTAATTAAATTTAGAATTAAGCTTGGAATAGCGCTATTCCGTCAAAACGATGGAATAGTTTATCCCAGCTATTCCGGAATAACCGAGAATAACGAAGTTTGACCGGGATAAAATATCCCGGCCAAACTTCGTTTCGTTTGGCGGAATAGCGGGGATAACTTCGTTATCCCCGCTTTAACCCCCGAACCAAACGGGGCCTAAAAGAATCAAGTCACTGGTGCTTGTAGGTTTTCGACATTTGGATGAAGATTTGTAGGATTAGGATAATAGTGGTCCCCTTGAGTTGAGCGGGTGATTGGTGGAATAGTATAATCAAAGGGGTGAAATTGGTCAAAGAGATAGATCTAACGGTGGAAAACGTACAAGCACCAAATGCTTAGTACTTTTAAAAGCACCATAGCGGGGCTATATATATAGAACTAGGCTGGAATACTATTAATAGCACCAAGCTATTTGTGCTATTAGTTTTTGAGCCATTGAATTGAAGAATGTGCGGTTAGGATGATGTGGACCCCCTAGGGTTGAGTGGGTGCTTGGTTGAATAGTATAATCTAACGGTTGAAAATAGTCAATAGGTTAAATCTAATGGTGGAAAAGTCGGTAGCACCAAGTCCTTAGTGCTATCGATAGTATTCCAGCCGAACTTATATATATATATATATATATATATATATATATATATATATATATATATATATATATATATATATATATATATATATATATATATATATATATATATATATACACACACTATTTGAATTTTAGGCCAATCCAAATGTAAAGAGATATATATATATAATCGAGCTACTATCCTTTTAGGAGAACGGAGGCCTCCGTCCTCCTAAGTCGTTTTTAGATGAAAGGGATCCCGACTCAATGATCGGAACCATTAAAGTTGATCTAGAATATTTAAAGTGTCTAGAAACTAAATTCATAAATTTTAAAACTCATTTACGTAGTGATCAAGTATCACAAAATCGACAGTTTTTGACGGCCTATATGAGCTGTTTGCTTGTTTAACAACGTAGAACAATCCAAACAGTTTGAATTTTTTATAGAAATTTATTTATACAATTTAGATAACGTTTGATAACTCCGATCATGAATTGAAGAAGTCTAACATCTATTTTCACAAGGTTATTCATTTTTAACTGTTTATTTTTCGACTCTTCAATGAACTTGATAACGAATTTTAAAATTTATGAAATTTAGTTTCTAAACGCTATACTCTAGATCAATTTTAATAATTCCGATCATCGATTCGGGATTCTTATCATCTAAAACAACTTACGAGGACGAATGCATCCATCCTCCTAAAAGGCCCACATCATCCTAACCGCACATCCCTTAATTCAATGGCTAAAAATCTACAAGCACCAATAACTTGGTACTTTTAAAAGCATAGGAGCTCAATTCTATATATATATATATATATATAGTCCGGCTACTATACTTTCGATAGTACCTAGCTCTTGGTACTATCGAGTTTTCTGCTGTTAGATCTACCATTTGATCATTTTCACCCGTTAGATTATATATATAACAAATTTCTACTATTTGAATGTAAGTGCCAACTCAAATGTAAAGAGAAATATATTTTGCAAATTTCAATTATTAGATTAAGATTCTTATTTGAATGTAAGTGCCAACTCAAATGTAAAGAGAAATATATTTTGCAAATTTCAATTATTAGATTAAGATTCTAATCTTTTTAATTTACCATTCGGACTTTAGGCCAATCTAAATGCAAAGAGACCAACTCAAATGTAAAGAGAAATATATTTTGCAAATTTTAATTATTAGATTAAGATTCTAATCTTTTTGATTTACCATTCGGACTTTAGGCCAATCTAAATGCAAAGAGACTTATATTTTATGTATTTCAAATTAGATTAAGATTCTAATTTTTAAATTGTTTTTTACTTTTTACTCAGCAGTAGCGCTAACAAACTAACTTATTGTTCACGAGCCAGCTTGTATTCGGCTTATCATGGACTGAATATTAGTTAAATATTTTAACGAGTAAGTTCGTATTCGGCGGCTTCCCAGATAAACTTCGAAGAATGATTGATTGCTGCATCAGGACGGTCCGCTTTTACGTGCTAACCAATAATGAAAAAGGCAGATACTTTCAACCGAGCAGAGGAATAGGACAGGGATGTCCCCTTTCTCCGTATATTTTTATTTTATCTTCTAACGCGCTTTCGATGCTCCTGAAAGATGCTATTCAGTGCGGATCGATAGAGGGCATCAATTTCGGAAGAACGGGGCCGAGTATATCACACGTCATGTATGCCGATGATCTTTTTATCTTTGGAAAAGCTACTCGGAATGAAGCCCTCCGAATTAACGAAATTCTCAATAGATTTGGTGCCATTTCTGGGGAGTCTATAAATCTTCAGAAATCGTCGATAATATTTAGCCAAAACACTATATCTAACTTGAGGGAGAGTATCCAACGGGTATTCAACATCACGGAGCATCAGGGACAAGGGCGATACTTAGGAAATCCCCTGTTTATAGGACGATCTCTCTAACACCTTCAGATTTGTTATCGATAAATTGCAAAGCAGATTGGCTGGCTGGAAAGCTAGGAATTTATCGCATGCGGGGCGTCTCACATTGATACAATCCGTACTCCTGGAGGTACCAAGATACTCCATCTGTTTTATTTTATTTCCTGCAAAATTTCTTCATCAAATGGATAAAATTGTGAGAGACTTTTGGTGGGGTTTCAACCCAGGAGTTCGTCACTTCTATCCAAAGGCGTGGGCAAAACTCACCACAAACAAAGAACTCGAGGGACTTGGCATACCGTCATGGTTCACGCTCAATCGAGCCTTGGTATGCAAATTGGTATGGACACTCCTCAATAGGCCAACATCCTTATGGGCGCAGGTTCTAGCAAGCAAGTATAGCAGGGACAACAATCTCAATTTCTGGTCAGTTCAGAGCAAATCTACAGCTTCACCTATTTGGCGTTCTATGTTGCAAATTCGGAATTTGATGACGACTGCCGTGGTAAGGAATTCTGAGCAGCTACAACGGAAATTCACGAAGTCCGGCCGCTTCACCCTCCAATCTGCTATAAACCATATAAACGAAGGCCTGGATCAGAACCAAATGCATCAGCCACCTGAATCTAGGCAAACGATCTGGGCCAATGTGTGGAGCATAAAGAATGCGATGCCTCGGGCAAAAATATTTTTATGGAGAGTAGTAGCTGATACGTTACCTGTTGAAGCCACACTAGCCTCGAGATTTCCTTACATCGACGGCCTATGCCCTCTCTGTCACGAACAGCCTGAGACGTTGGGGCATTTATTTTTTACGTGTGAGCAGGCACGACGCGTTTGGTTTGCATCGAGTTTAGGCCTCACAATTGATAACCCTGAGAGACCTATATCCTATTGGATATTTTTCATCCTAACCAACAAAGCCATGGAGACTCATAAGGCTTTCTGCGTTCATTTATTATGGAGCTTGTGGAAGGAAAGGAATGAGGTGATCTTTGAGAGGAAGAATTTCTCATGCACTACTGTCATTTCAAGGGCTCGCAGCTGGACGGCCTTATATTCCAACCAGAACATGATGAGAATCAGCATCCAAGACCCAACTCTGATTCAAGAACCTGCGATCTCCTCCTATCATGTGTGGGTAAATGGGAGTTGGAAAGGCAGTACTGAAGGTGGTGTAGGATGCCTGATTACTAATCATCATGGAACCATCGCATGCATATCTGACGTAATAAAGGAGGTCCACGATGCTTGCTCGGCGGAAATTGGAGCAATCTCCCGAGTGACAAAGCTTCTTTTGCAAATGTATCCTGGATAAATTTTTCATTTCTTTTCAGATTCAGCATCCATCATCAAAGTCATGCACCTCAGGAGTTATCTTTCTGATTCACTAACACCTGAAGCTTGGACAAGAATCACGGAGCTGTGGACTTTTACAGAGAAATTCAATTATTTTAGTTTTGGATGGAATTCGAGATTCTCCAAGAATGCTATAGTCGCGGATCGCTTGGCCACTTGGGGACTCGCAAGCAAAAAGTTCTCTATTTGGGCTTCTTTTGATAAATTTTTTCAGTCTGTATTTATTGTTTAATTAATAAAATCGTCTTAGGGCGTGTTTCCTCTCCAAAAAAAAAAAGTTTGTATTCGGCTTGTGTAATAAGCGAGCGAACGCTAGACGTTCCTAGCTTGCTCGCACGTTGACAGGCGGCCTACTTATTACCATCTCTCTCTCTACTCTCCTCTCCTCTCCTGATCTCCTCTCCCTGCGTGGGCGCGAGGGGGAACTAAAACTCTCGCGTCATTGTCTCATTAAATGTAACTGCATGTTTACATCAAAAAGAGCTCCTCATCCATTAACCATAATAGCCATCATAAAGCGCACGTGTAGCCCAACCAATTCCTACTCCAAACTCTATAAAGTGACAATAAAACCTCTCAAATTCCACCATTTGTTTTTTTAAAAAAAATAGTAAACTATCTGCTTAATTTATTTTTAAAAAAAATAAATTTAATTAAAATTATAAAGTAATTAGATTTCGAATTCGAGACGGTCGAGATTAGCCATAACCAGAGAAATAATATATTGTGAGTATAGCTTTATATATAGAGAGAGAGAGAGAGTCCGACTGGGATGCTTCTAATGACACCAAGTATTTGGTACTACCAATTTTTCTACCATTAAATTTACTCCTGTAATCATTTTTATGCTTAGATCAATACTATTCCACCAATTACCACTATACTCTAGAAAACTGCTATCATCTCAACTATATATGTTGTCTCCTTAACTAAGTGTTATTTAATTATAAGACTTAGATTAGGAAAATAGTTTATGGAATAATTTCAAAAAATGTTCAGTAGCAATTAATACAGCTATTCTTATTTTATTTTATCAACTAGAGTTATGTGCACGATGTTAAGACAAATTTGGATCATTTACTCCTAGTTAGACTGATCTTTCAGCTAAGATGATATCAAAGCCACTCAATTTCTATATCCACTATTTTATAGCATATATTTTCGTCAATCATTTTGTTGTCTTTTTCTTAACATCTTCAATAAGTCTAAATGATGTATATGGTTCAGCTGATACCTACCATGTATGTGAACGTAATTTTTAAAATAAATATTGGATCATTTTATATTAAATCAATTTTTTAGATATAGATCTTGTAACTTTATTGAATTTGGCAAAATTTTGTCAATTGGTAATGATCGAGCCTCATAAGTTTTTCTATTAGTAACAAGAAACGCTTCGAGTCTAGTAGAAAAAAAAATTAGTAAAAACGTACAAAATTTATTTGAATTATGAATCATTTTGAATCAACTATCTAAACTTTCAAATTTTAATTTTACTATCCAATTTTTTAATTTGTTTGATTTAAATTAGTCAATAATATTTTAATTTTAAAATGATCCATAATAGTACAGTGAAAATTTATTCGATATTACCTCAAATTTAATGTGAGTTACTAAAGTCTCTGCACATTCGAAATCTATCAAAACAGCTCAAACACTTTATATTAAATATGCTGACTCATTGATAATCAATGACAGCGAAATTCTCTTAAAAAAAAATAAAAAAACTTTTGCAGCCTTGCAGGTACTCACTATAAAATTGAGTTGATGTTAATAATATCATCATGAGGTGAAGGGAAAAAAAAAAAAAAAAAAAAAAAAAAAATAAAATCTAAAAGCAATTTCTAGTACTTGTTGCTTTATTGGTTGAGCACCACTACCTATTAGTTTGAGAATTGAAATCCCTAGAGAAAAGTACATTCGTTTCTCTCTCATCCTTAGTACTTTGCTTTCATTATAGTCTCTCTTTTAGGACACCCTTACTTTTCCCCCATCTGGGATGTTTCAAGCAAAGTGAACATTCTCTAGATCATGCATAGATATGTCACAGGTCCTTTCAACCAAAGAAGGTTTTATCAAACTTTTTTACACTGAATTTTGAAGGTGTTTTTCACTTATATATAGTGTACATTATTATGCTTTCCTTCATTTTTAAGTTATTGCTGAACTTTGAGTTTGTTACAATCTCTGCACTTTGCTGAGTAAATGATGATACATATGATTTACACTAGTTTGAATTTCCATTCACTTGATTCATTAATCATTCTCTCAAATAATACAAACTAAATCATCTATTCTTAAGAACACCTCACAGCAAAGAAAGAAAACAAAACAAAACAAAACAAAACAAATCTGATTTTGAACCTTTTATCATCAAACTTTGATGGAAATCTCATATATATAAGACTCCTGTTAATTTGTATCAAAAATAGATCTCCTGCATAGTGATGAATGAAAACCATAAACAACATAATAATTCATTTTGAAATTCCATTATTTGTTGATGAATTGTTGGAATTGCATGCCCTAGAAACTAAAATTCAGTAGACACATCCTGAAAAAAAAAAAAAAAGAAGGAAAAAACAATTACAGTAATTAAGCCAAAGACAATTAAAGACATGTATTAATTAACTAAATCCTGAGATCCACTAATTAAACCACAGGTAAGTAAGTAACACTGCACTTCAAAATCATAAACCACATGATCGATCATATTAATTGATCTAACATAACACATCATCAGAAAACAAAATAAACAAGAACACAAATTCAGTTAATTGTTCGAGATTACGCGTAATCAGAATGATTAGAAAAGCCGTCGGCCGCCGCCGCCCCCGCCGCCGCCCCAGCCGTAGGGCTCCGACGGCACCTGCACGCTTCCGCCGAGGAGGTTCTGCGGGAGCCCGTGGAACGCGTTCGCCTCCGCTGCCGCCGCCAAAAGCTGCTGCTGCTGCTGCTGCTGCTGCTGTGTTTGGCCGCCGAGCATCGCGGCGGCGGACGGCGGCTGCTCGTCCTCCTCGAGCGGCAGCCGCTCGTAGGCGGCGTTGGCGAACGACGCCGCCATTATGATCACGGGACCCGACGCGATGAGAGGTCCGACGACGCTCCCCCCGACGACCTGGCCCTGGCCGCCGGAGAGGTAGACGGTGAGCCCGGTGGCCTCCGGCGGGGCGGGCGGGGGGAGGAAGGATCCGGAGAGGGAGAGAATTTCGAAGTGGCCGTGCAGGTTCAGGACGGCGCCGCCGCCGCCGGCGCTCTGCGACGACGCCGCTGCGGAGGCGGGGGGCTGGCGCAGGGCGACGTTGGTGACGGTGCCGACGCCGCTGAGCACGCAGACGCCGCGCTGGCGCCGCCGCGCGAAGGCCGCCACGCTCTCCGCGACGTCGCACCCGCCCGCCACCTCCATCACGTGCGTCCGCAGCGCGTTGGCGCTGTCCCGCGTGATCACGATCGGCGGCTTCGCCTTGTTCTTCGACCCCGCCGGCCGCCCCCGCGGCCTCCGGTTCACGTCGTTATTATTACTGTTACTATTATTGTTGTTGCCGTCGCCGCCGCCGCCGCTGCTGTCGTTGTTGTTGTCGTCGTCGTCGTCGTCGTAGTCGCGCTTCTTGCCGCGGCTGTGCGGGTCGTCTTCGGATTTGAGCTGAGGGTGGAGGTGGTGGTGAAAGTCTTGGAATAATTGGGGAAGATGATGGCCATGTGTTGATGCTGTTACTGGATCCATATACTTGCCCTAATAAAATTTCTTTTCTTTTTTTTCTTTTTTTTTTGGCCTCCCTTTATTTTCCTTTTTTTCCTACAAAGAACAGGTGGGATGGGGCAAAACCTAGGAGATGGAACAGTGAAGAGAAAGCAAGGGGAGGAGAACTAAAGAAAAGGAGATGAGAAGGGTGGAAGGAGAGAGAGAGAGAGAGAGAGAGAGAGAGAGAGAGAGAGAGAGAGAGAGAGGAGAATAATTTCATTAACTATTCAATTAACAAAAAAAGAAAAGGAAAAGGTAAAAGGAGGAGGAGGAGGAGGAGGAGTAGAGGAAAGATCAAAAGAAAGACGGCGCCCTGCCTCCTCCCTTTAATTACCTATCTCTCCTTTCTTTTCTTGAAAAAGAAAAATTATAGTAAATTAAATAGAAGAGTCATTATGCCACAACCAATGCCTACTCCTCACCAGAAACAAAATGGAGGCACTTCTCTTGTCACCCACCAACTTCTCAGCTGATTCCAAAAGCATCTTATAACCCCTCCTCTCTCACTCTCTCTCTCTCTCTCTCTCTCTCTCTCTTTCTCTTTTATTTTATTTTTATACCCTCTCTCTCTCTCTCTCTCTCTCACACACAAAGCCAACTCCTAGCTACCAATAATTGTTAGCACTCCCCTTTCTCTCTCCTGTATTAGATTTCTTTTGAAAATGGGGCATATACAGGGGATGTTTTGAGGATTGGTTGTTGGATTCTCACTGAGTATGGTTTGCCCTAGTTATGGACTCATCAACTTCTAGCTCATTTCTATCTTCTTTTGTGAGTGTTGTGTTTATGCTATGATCTCTATTATTCTAGGCCAGTTATTATAGTCCGTTTTAACACTATTTCCTGATCGTTCCTATTAGATCAATCATTTGAGCTAGTTTCAAGAGGTTTTTTTTTTTTTTTTGAGAGAAAGGTAGCACGCTACCCGCTTCGTTTATTTTTTTTAGAAATAAACTTAGCTAGAAATGTGAATCAACTAAGATTCGAACTCGGGACCTCGGGTACTAACCATCAAGCCCTTTGCCACTTGCGCTAGGGACGGTCGGTAGTTTCAAGAGGTTTTAGGTTCAGTTTCCTATATATACTATTCAAAATAATATTAGTCTAATATCTACCGAGCATATGAGCAGAGAATAAAATTTTTATGATGAATAAAATTTTTATGATGACCATCCCTAAGGCGATACCATCAATGAGATCCAATGGTCAACTTATGAAACGCATGAATCATATCTCAGAGAACCGAGAACGGTAGCAATTTGATGGTCTTACATTGAGGACAATCTCTATTAGAATTTTGTTCTCCGAGTAGGGGTGACTGCGTACTATGAGGTCAATCTTTTGGTACGATCCAAGTATTAAGAACCATGTGTGCCGTGGGAGTAGAAAAAATCTATATGTTTACAGCTTAATTCGATTATCTCTTCTATCAGTACATGTGCTATACTTTATTCGAAATCCGGCTTACTAATGAGTTTAACGCATCCTATTATAAGACGCACTTCTTAGCAACCATCATCGATTTCTGATCTACACTACATCTTGAACTGTACTTATTATTCAAATGTTCATATCGCAGCGCATCCTATAAAATTTTTGGCTAAAAAGGTATATAACTTACTTGAACTAGGGACCATTTTGAATCGCTTATCTAACTTTTCAAAATTTTGATTTTACTGTCCAACTTTTTAATTTGTTTGATTTGAGTCAGTCAACGATACTTTAACTTCAAATTTGAATGTATCGTTTATCTATATAAATTTTATAAGTATACTTCATACAATTCTCGTAACTATAAATTCGTTAAAGTAAGTAATTTGTATAAATTTAAAATTAAAGTATCGTTGGCTGACTGAACATCCAACAAATTGAAATATTGGACAGCAAAAATCAAAATTTTGAAAGTTTAGATAGCTGACTCAAAATAATCCATCATATAAGTTTTATATATTTTTACCAAATTTTTATTGGTCCGATTAAATTATTATGGATAATATATTGGGTGCGTGCATTGGCACAGGCTGGAGCGTTAGGTGGTGAGCCTGCCTGCTGTTGCGCCGTACCCGTCGCTACCCCAATATTTTACTATGCCATTGTGTGTTCAGACATTTCTTACCTGCACCGGGTGTATAAATACATCTCATACACCAAAGTTGTGGAAACCTACAATAAACAACTCTAAAATCAAATTATAGCCTTTACTTTAGAATCAAATTTAATTCTTATAAATAGTAACTTTAGATGCTTTTTACGTGGCATCTATTAAATTTAATTTTTATTTAAAATATAAATCAGCAAATATCGTGGGGGTGGTGCACAGGGTTCAATTGTACGCGCGGCGCACGTGATAATTTCTCTTGTGTATGCGTGGGGAACGTCGCTGTCGAATAAGAAGAGAGCCAGCGAGCTCCCCACGTCGTTGAATTATAGCAGACGCAGCGGTGGCATAATCGTAATTAAGTAGAATATCAGGGGCGTATTCATTTACAGGATGGGGTGATGCCATGTGGGTCTTCGGAAATCGCGTTGTCGCGAACGACGTGGGAGCGGACGTGAAAATAATACCTGGACATGGTGCACCGCCACGTCATCATAGACCAACCCTTTAATTAGGTCTCAAATTCAAATAGGGATAACTTCAAATACCACCCCTGTGGTTTCGTGCTTTCTCACTTTAGTATTCTGTGGTTTAAAACGTATCACTTTAGTACCCTATGGTTTGGTTACTTTCTTTTTGTTATCTTTTCGTTAATTTTTTTATTAAATTAATGAGAAAGTTAAAACTACAGGATAATAAAGTGAATATTCGATAAACCATAGGTGAGATATTTAAAATTTATCTGTATATTTTAACAAAAAAATTAACGAAAAGATAACATAAAAAGAGAATAACCAAACCACAGGGTACTAAAGTGATACGTTTTAAACCACATGGCACTAAAGTGAGAAAACACGAAATCACAGGGGTGGTATTTGAAATTATCCCATTAAAATATAATTTGTTGGATGTGAGTCGTGTGATCCACAAAATTTCAAAATGCTCCAAGATATGAACCGTAAGGTCCAAATGTAAAAGAGATTTAGTTTAATTTCTCACTTTTTAAAAAGTATTTTATCAAATGGCATTTAAGCTTATATAGAATATCTTAGTTTTAGAAACTAATTATTAAGATATCAAATACTTTTCAAAATTAAAAATTATAAAGATAATTATTATTTGCTTCTATGCTAATAAGTGTCCAACAAAAAATATTTTGTAGATGTATTTAAGGGTCTATTTCGACCTACTTTGCTAAAATATTTGGCAAATTTAAAAAAGAATCTAAAGTATTCACTTTTATGAAAGACAAAAGTCTGAGTATTTATTTTCAAAAGCAAAAAAATTCTAATGCAAAGCTTTAATTTTGCTACATAATATATTTTTTAATAATCGTTGTTAAACAAACTTTTATTTAACAGTATCATATCCCACAGTATAGCCAAATAGTATATCAGACGATATAACTCATTTAATTTAGACTTTTTTAAGAATTATAAAAAAAAATTATTATGTATGATGAAAAAAATGTAATAAAAAATTTTCGTTTATATAAAATGCAGCAATTTTGTTAGAATATAATTTGTGTCATTCTATTAGAAAACAGAAAAGGTTTAAGTAGCCCTTAGTACCAAACTGGCTTGAGAGACAGGTCCACAGTGGACCAGGTCCATGCAAAATATTTTCCCCGAGCATTGACGAGAATCTTTGAAGGGGTCCAATGAATTCACGTGGGCCCCACGTGGACACGTGTCGGATGCTCCGCGATCGGGGCCTGCGACCGAACTCTGCGAGATTGAGATCCCGTCGCGGGACCGGCGGGGCGAGGTCGCGATCCTGGCCGTCCGACAGCTCAGCCTCGGGGCGCTCGGAGCCGACACCAGCCGTCCGATCGGTGTCAGGCGAGTCGGGGGAGGAGGGGATCGGACGGCTCCTGATCAATCGATCGCCGTGCGTGCGTGCGCGCGGTTGGTGTGTATTTCCCGCCTCTTGTCTCCTCCCTCCTCTTTAGTGCCCCCACGTGACAGCCGTTAGATCTGCCGCGGTGGGGCCCGGCCCCGGCCCCGGCACGCGCGCGGGTCCGAACGGGTCGTTACGGTTTTGCGAATCACGAGGCGGGATGGGGTCGTGGCCGCACGTGTCACGGGAACGGTGTTTGAAAAAGGAGAAGCCACGGAAAAGATTTTTTTTTAAAAAATACAAATCGCTTACTCGATGGAAAAATTTTAGAACGCAACACTTATATTACTGATGTGGTACCTCAACCAATCAAAAAGTTTCGCTGGGATTCACCAACCTCATCATAATTTTTAGAAAAATATTTTTATTTTACTTTTTTCTCAAAAGGAAAAATATAATTGGCTGAGACTATATTATGCGGTGTAAGTATTACACAGTAAATTTTCTCTATGCGGAAGAGCCGTATAATACTTGCGCCCATTTGAATACATTGACCTTGTTTGGACGCCCTATGATGATTTAATTTATTCAGTAGAAAAAATATATACCTTATGTGAGGGCGGGTAAAAAGTTTAGGCATTATTTGATACCTCATTTATTTGTATATCAAAAAGTATAGAAATAAGCAAATTATAAGTAATATTTATTTAGCAATAAGAAAAGAAAATTAAAAAATAATTTTATTTTCCTTCCAATTTATTTTTAAACAGGCTGTCATTTATTATTTAGTCAGATGCACCGTAAACTAATCAACTATAACAATAAAAGAGAAGCTTTTCTTATATTATATTAAATTATATAAAATTAGTGCTTAAAATAGAAAAACAGCAAGAATATCAAACGAGTCTTTAGTTTTTTCTTTCTTAAAAATTTTAGCATTTATGATTTAGTAAGATAGAATATCTTACCTATGATATTATTTTTCTTATTCAGAAAATATGACTTAGACTTCGGATATAGTATGTCATTCTAAATATTTGATCACACTCTTTGTCAACTAAACACTGCATGTTTATTAAATAAGGCTCTGTTTAGATCGTGAACATCAAGCGTCTATTTGGATGCATGGGCATTCTGTTCAGTAAATCTCTCTTGTTTCCTCAAAAGCTTGTAGTATTTGTTAGATTTAGGCTCAGATGTTGAAATAAGTTGTCTTTGAATAGTATATTCGATATGAAGTTTTTTTTGTGTGATTGGAGATAAAAAGTTTAATTTTCATTTTTTGAAATGTCTTGTCATTCATAACTTGGTAATATAACATATTTCACCTACAGTACGATTTATCTTATCCGAAATACAAATGAAATATATTATTTCATTATAGACGTTTGATCATATTTCTTATCTACCAAATACTATAATTTCTTGAATAAATCAAAGATATATATGGAATAAGATATTCATCCATCTAACCAGGGCCTTAGAGTATGATAAAATGTTTAGAATGGAGTAATATACTCGGCCTTCAAATTATTTTTCAAAATAAAATAAATTATCTCGTAGATGAAATATGTTATCTTATCAAATTATAAATGTTAAGTCTTTTTAAAGAGAAAAAGCCAAGCTCCATGCTTTCAATCACACAAGGAAATACTCTACTCCATCCAAATAAGGCCTAAATCAAAGAGATAGATCGAGCAAGATATTCATAATGGGGGTGCTTAATGCTTGAATACATTATTTAGTATTTTTTTTATTTATTAAAAAATTATAGTACTTAATGGGAGGAGTATGACTAAATGCCGAGGAAGGCATATTATATTCGGCTTTTAAATAATATTTTTAGAATAAAATAATCATCTCGTAGATGAAATATACTATATATGCTACTAAATTATGGATGTCAAAATATTTCGAGTTAAAAATCAAACTCTTAGATTCCAATCAAAAATCTTTATACCATAATGTTATCACTAAATATTTTGATCTGACGTCGTGACAGGGCTACACAAATATCTGCTCATTTCTTTCTTTTATTTAAAAAGATTGAAATACTTAAAAGATAAGGAGTATAATCAAATGTCTAAAATGCCTACTACATCTAGTCTTCAAATCAATTTATTGAAATATACTAAATCAACTTGTAGGTGATGTAAACTATCCTAGCTAATCATGACTATCAAGACCATTCGAAGAGCAACCTAAAATCAAACTCTTTAACTTACAATCACAAAAAAAAAAAAAAATGCAATACATAAGTTATTACTGGATAACTCGATTTTAATATTTAGGTCATATTTGGATGTTGTAAAAGTTATCCAATGATAACATATTATTATGGGAATAGTTCTTTATAATTGTCATCTAATAAGAGTATAAACTTCCAGACAAGTTATTCCCTTACAACTTGGAAGACATAAAATTTTTGTTTCTTATGCAAATATGCGCTTGAACTTTCAATTTTGCTAATTATATTTTCTAACTTTTATCAAATAATTTAAAAAGTCTCTCTTCTTAATTGAACTTACTAATTACACAGTCGTTTTGATCGAATGTCATACATATAATCCTATAACACTCCAAAGTATGTAGAAAACTTTCTTTTCTCTTCCAATTTTGGTTATTAAGCATAACAATCGAATAATAGGTTGAACAGAGCTTCAATTCCTTTTGCTTTTTTAACATGTTAGAATACAATTTTTTTTTTCCTTGTGTGTTGCATACGCCCAAAACAATTGTGTAAGTAGTAATTTTAATTAAAAAAGGATTCTATTGAGCTGTTTGATATAGTTTAAGGAGCTTAATTGTCAAAATTGAACGTTCAAGCGCCTGTTTACAAAAAAGTTAAAAGTTTAGGGGGTCCTTTTACATCTTTTCATACATTAATTCCATCTATGAGGAAATTGATCTAGCCCTTAATTGACTTGGAGGCTAAATATAACATGCTATTATAAGCATTTATATAATCTTACTAAGCTACTAATTACTATATATTTTCGGGCAAAAGAAAGAGAAACACCAAAGAAAATGTCATGCATCCAAATGGGCCTATATAGAAAATCTTTGAATTTTCTAAGATGTTACCTTTATGGGTTGTTAATATGTTGTCAAATTAATGTGATACTGTTAGCTACGCTGCGTATATCAACCAATTCATCTCATGGGTTGTTAATAAGATTTTTTTTTTTTTTGGATTAATTTCATAAAGTTCCCTGCAAAGGTATCAAACAGAACATATATTCCTACAAAACTTAAGTTATTAGACTTATTCCTTAAAAATTCTTTGGTTTGCATATATATCCTTCCAAAAGTTATAGTTCGTTTATATATGTTCCTACCGTTTGATTCACTGTTAATTTTTTAACGGTGGGTGTATAAAATGACTATTTTGTCCTTACAAATTTTCTGCAAAAAACTAATTTTCTTTCTCTCTCTCTCTTCGTTTTCGTCGCGACACGTGTGGCGTACCTTATTTTTGCAGTGATCGAGAGCCTCGCCTTTGACGCCACCGCCGCCGTAAGTCTTACCGTTGTCATGAATAAAGATGAGAGGGTGAGAAAGATGATGGAACTCAACATTAGAATACAAATTTTATATATAAGGGGTAAAAAAATTATTTTATCTCTTAGCTAACTGTGGTTAGCTTTTTTAACTCATGATTATTTAAATTTTAGTATCATAAAGATATATTTACAGACGGAAGGACTTTTGGAAGGATAAATCTGATAACTTAAGTTTTCTAGAAATATATTTGCTACTTGATACTTTTGCAAGGAGCTATATGCAATTATTCTTTTTTTTTTATGATGGTATGCAAGGAGTTTGTCGTTATTAGGTTTTGGCAACAATGACCTAATAAAATAATATATTTTACCTGCAACATGAATTATCGCTTAGAAAATAAGTCAATAATTGATTATATTTCTCGTCTATTAAATTATGCAAGCATTTGAATAAATAAAAAAAAAATATTGATTAAAATGCTTATGCATCATAGATCGATGAAGTATTTTTTAATGTGCAGCTATATAGTACTATTTGGTTCCTTGCACTAACTTCTAATTTTCAACACTTACCTACTAATTAACAATTGCTAATTACAAAAGTGATCAGCTCATCCTTTCTCTTTTGAAAATGGTCGTCGAGTTATGATCAAGTTTTGTAAATTATTACCTTAAGCTATATGATAATTATGATTTTTTTATTTAATATAATTAGTGTTATCCTTGTGAATTAAACCGGTCTTCTTGTAAATTATATCAACCATTTAATAGAGATCTCTTATACGTCAACATATTAATTAGTAATATATTGTATATATATTGGTATGGTATTACGAATTTGGTTGGAATACTATTAATAGCACAAAGTCATTGGTGCTATTAGATTTTCGACCCTTATAAAAAAAAGTGCGGTTAGAATGATAATGAGTGGGTGGTTGGTTGAATATTATGATCTAACGGTTAGAAATAATGAAAGGAATAAATTCAACGGCAGAAAATTCGGCAACACCAAGCACTTGCTGCTATCGATAGCATCCCAGCCGGACGTACTCATGGTATTATCACTATTTTTTGAAGTAATTAATAACCACTATCGAGGGCCGATCTGATTGTTGAATAAAGTGTTTAAGGTTTTAGGATTTAGGGTTTAGGGGCGCAAATTTCAATGTTTGTTATTTGTTTCACTCAAAACACACGCTAAGCTCTCCATGTGCAACCCTATTCAATGTTTGGTTCGAAAATAATTTTTTTAAAAAATATTTCTTTTTAAATTTTTGGAATAACTAGTTATTTCGAGAAAAATAGAAATAAATATAAAGTTATATTCGGTCTACGATTTTTTTATTTTGAAGATAATTAAGATTGTGTTTGACATTTACCAGTAAAACAATGAATGTTATCAAAAAGATAAATAGTTAATAAATAATTTAAAGTAATATATTTTGAATTTGGTTGGAATGCTTGTGATTTTTTTTTTTTTAAATCCAAACTTTTGGCCATTGGATTGAAAGTTAGCAATGATGGCTCATGGGGTGTTTCTTATTGTGAATGATCCAAGACTCAAAAAGTTTTGATCCAAGAGTTAAAAAGTTACATGCACCAAATCCTTGGTACTATTACAAGCGTTCTAATTTTAGCTTATTATTTATAATAATAACATATATATAATGATGTAACATAATATAATGGCATATACCAAATACATAAATAATATAATATAATATAATATATATAAATAATAAAATATATTATATTATTAATTGACTACACTTATATATTGCAAATTATTTTATTTAAGTGCAAATAATATGCATTAATATATATAGTAAAATAAACAATTTTTATAATAAAAATAATTTAATATAACATGTGATATATTATAGTTCTGTATAATTAATTAGTTTAATTCTATCTATAATTTTAATATAAAACCAGGGATTAAATCTTACAATAGCAATAATATTCTAAGAAAAGAATAGAATAATTTATCCTAACTTATTCCAGAATAAATCACAACTAGTGTAGTAGCCCGCGCGTTGCAGCGGGTAGATGTGATAGAAGCAAACGAATGTATAATAATTAAATCAAAAATAATAATCAGACAGAATATTGAAAAGTAAGAATTTAAATTTTTTTGACTTGTTATGAGACATCAATAAACAAAGATAACATATACCAATATATATACAAATAGAAGAGAGTAAGTAGATATAGGTACAGACATAACAAAACTTACAATTTCGACAAATAAATTATACATAACAACAACGAAAGAAGCCACAATAGATACTCAATATGGATCCATAGAATCTTATTAACTTACTATCTGACAAATGATATTATAATCGGTCAAGATAATAAATCTTGAGTAAAATGTGTGGATGGTATGAAGCAACTGTTTTCTCTTTTGGAGATTTGATAGTAGTTAATCTCATGACCTCCTCGCATTATAAAAATAGTTATTTATCTCTAAAAGCTTAAGATATCGAAAATTAATAGTAAATATTTTTTTGATGAATTATAAGCTTCTGATTTTAAATTCAAACAAATTGCTTTCTAAACTTGCCTATCTTCTTATGTTATTATCACTAATTCTATTTATTGTCTGAATTTTCTATACTCATTGATTTTGTAGGACGTCTCGTTCATCAGTTCTTTTCAACATCATAGACTTGTGTATTCATTCTGCTTCTCACTTCTTCGAAAGCCCGCATGCCCTCCACATCGAATCCTTCTGGAAACTGTAACACATCGCAAAATTAGATTTTTTGTGAAAAAAGTACTTTCATCTAATAATTTTGTGAGGCTAATAAGTTCAAACACAAAAAAACAATATTTTTGATCTGTGAATTCCAGATGAACTTCACATCCTCGAGAAGCAAGAATTCTCTGTCTTTAATATTTAATATTTAATTGTAATAGTCTTTTTATTGACTTCTCTGGTTAATTGGATGGAAATGCCCACTAACTGCTAGAAGCTCAAATGATTTTTATGTGGTAGTTAGTGATTGCATATCTTTCACTATAATATGATGGAGGAATTCAATTAAAAGGGTAAGATTGCTAGTGACAGTCAGGGATTGAATAATGACAATTAAAAGGTTGTAGGCCAAACTGAGACTAACAAAAGTTTGAGGACCCTTGATGCAGTCTATCCTTATTTTTTTGGTAGAGAACATAAAGAATTTCTCACCATTAAGCAAGTTAATCTGATCGATTCACTCCCAGAGGTTTATCCAAGGATCGAGGAATGGGCGGAGGATGTACTCCTTGACGAAAGCAATACAACAATATTAACTCGCTTTCCTTGCATCTTGACTGTCCTTTACTTGCGGAACGTCAGAGGTGACAAACTGCAGTCTATGCTCAGCAACCTTCTGATGCAGGCCAATAATGACTGGTGATTTGGTCAATTGTAATGAGCTTTTTACCATCCAGGTAAATTTGATCGCACTTACTAATTAATTGCAATGTATGAAAAAATTTATAAGTTATGACTCAATAGTTTGAACTCAGCTATCAATTTTTCACTTCAATAGCAGAACACTAATTTTAAAAATCAATCTTAATACCTTTCAAAGATGAGCCAAATACCATAGCAGTTTGTCAAATTATTGTTCAAATAAAAGAAACCTAAAAATCAACATTTTTTCTTTTCTTTTTTTTCGACAAATTCATTTATGTATTAAAGTACAACAAATCCTTTTTTTCATAGAAAAGCACAAAATAAATCAAATTTACTGTTATTTTGACCAATTTCTATTATCAAATCATCATTTAAAAGGAAAGAAGATTTGAACAATGTAAAGAATCGTATCAAATTTGTACATCAAAGAAGCATAAATTTTTTAGTATTGTAATAACAAATATATAAAGTAAAAGCTAACTCAAAAGAGTAAGAATAAGGAACAAAAGATAATAATCGCGCAGCTGAAACTTGCTCTGCAAGTTGAAGATGGAAAAACCAAATCAATAGTGTATAAGCTGAAATATGAATCTTCATCATTAATCACTAAAATAATTTTTTAATAAATTGTAAAAAAAGGAACTAATTGTAAAATTAACTTTTTATGATGGAGAACTCATATCTAATATCTAATATGATCAATGAAGAGCAAAGCAAAGTTACCAATTTCAAACTTTAAGAGCAAACTGAAGGAAGAGAAAATGTATGATGAATCTGAAATAAATTTGAAACAACACAGAAGAAATAAGGATAAAAGTAAGATACACCAAATTAATATTGTTTACTGATTAATGAAAGGCAAGATGTCAACGCAAATTTAAAAAATAAAAAATAGAACAATTTGCTGATTCAATTCAACACCACAATACATTAAAATCCTAATAATTTGAGAGTAAAAATAGGAACTGCATACAAATTCATTAATAGAGCCAAAGATCTCATCAACTTTCTCGATATGAGTCTTGTTTTGCAGATAGGTCGGGGCGTTGAAGTAGATGGTAATGGCAAGGCCCCTTCTCCTCGCCGTTGCGGCGGCTATGGAGCTCGGGCATAGCCGTTTATCGGAACACAAAATATGGTGGTAGTTGCGCTGTAGTGATGGCTTCGGTGTCAGCCTAAACCAAACCCAATGATGAAATTTAATTACAGTAGAACACGGTGAAGATTTGTAAAGCTACTATTAAATCATTATTCGCAAGAAGAAGCAAATCAAAGATATCGAAGAGATCCGACCTCTGAAGGAAGAAGGGCACCTCGAGGGCGCATCGGAGGCTCGAATCCTGATGCCCTAGCCCCGCGCACGAATCCCAATGCTTGCCGGGGCAATCGATCCTGCAGCCCCAGTACAAATACCTCCGCTCGAGGCCGTACGATCCTCCGCCACTGCTCGCGGATCAGAGAGAGGAGGAGGAGAAGAGGAGCGATCGGAGGACGAGGGTCTCTCGATCTTGGAAAACATGGGAGACCCTCTTAGACGACGAGGGACCATAAGAGCACATTAATTAATTAGATAATTAATGTGGACGGGTGGGAAAACAAAGCATCGTTTGGGTATTTACCGTTTAGATGGGCGGGTGAGAAGGAGAAGCACCGGGGGAGACGGGGCGGGTAGACGAAACGACAGCCAATTTGAATGGTAGGGATGGAGGATTTGGTTCAAAGAAGAGAGCGAGGGAGGGTGAAGGAGGTATAGACACGTGGCATAATTATTGGGAATTCATATAATTTAATAGATAAGAATGAGGCGGGAATAATTTACTGTCGACAAAGTAATTTACTGTCGACAAAAATGAGGCAGGAATAATTTGTGTTGTTTCCAATTTATCTCCGAACCAACCAGCTTCTAAGAACAATATCTAGAGCAACTTTATTTGATGGAACTTCATGATTTTTTTTTTTTAATATTATTGTTGTTTCTTGCTGCACAATATATATATATATAGGCCAGAGTTATTATACTCTTGTGAGTACAGATCTCTTTGTACTCATAAATTTTTTGTCGTTGGATTAAAGAATGTGCGGTTAGGATGATAGTGGTCCCCTCGTTGAGCGGTTGGTTGGTTGAATAGTATGATCTAACGGGTGAAAATGGTCAAAAGAGTAGATCTAACGGCCGAAAATTTATGAGTATAAAGGGGTCTATACTCATAAGAGTATAGTAGCCGGACTATATATATAGATAGAGAGAGAGAGAGAGTGAGGCTGGTATGCTTCTGGAAGCACGGAGCCCTCCGTGCTTCCAACTCGTTTTCGATGTTGAAACTTTCGAATCGATGATCGGCTCCGTTAGACTTGATCTAGAGTATTTGAAGTGCCTAGAAAATAAATTTTGTGATTTTTCGATATCATTTGCCTAGTGATCGAAGGGTCTCAAAATCAATAATTTTAAAGGCCGTGGTGAGCCGTTTGCAAGTTTAACGGTGTAGAAATATTCACGTGAAATTTTGATAGAAAATTTTTTATACTATATAAAACAAGATCAATATCCTTGATCTAAAATTTTAATATCATATCATCACATTTTGTAATATTTTTATTTTCAGCCGTTGATTTTGAGCCATTTCGATCACTAGGCAAATGATATCGAAAAATTGTGAAATTTATTTTTTAGGTACTTCAAATACTCTAGATCAAGTCTAACGGAGCCGATCGTCGATTCGAAAGTCCCAACATCGAAAACGAGTTGGAAGCACGGAGGGCTCCGTGCTTCCAGAAGCATACCAGCCTCACTCTATATATATATATATATATATAGTCCGGCTATTATGCTATCAATAGCACCAAGTACTTGGTGCTATCAAGTTTTCTGCCGTTAGATCTATCACTTTGACTATTTTCATCTGTTAGATCATACTATTCAACCAACCACCCACTCAATCCTAGGGGGCCCATATCATCCTAACCGCATATCTCTTAATCCAATGGCCGAAAACCTAATAGCACCAATGACTTGGTGCTATTAATAGTATAGTAGCCTAGTTCCCTCTATATATATATAGAGTTGAGTTAGAATACTATCGACAGCAAACGAGCACTTTTGCCACCCATTTGTTTTTGATGATGGAGCTTCCAAATCGACGATCGGCACCGTTGAACATGATCTAGAGTATTTAAAGTATCTAGAAATCAAATTTCATGCTTTTTCGACATCATTGGCCTAATGATCAAAGGGTTTCAAATTTTGTAATTTTAATGGTCGATATGAGATGTTTTCTTGTTTAACGGTGTAAAGATATCCAAATCAATTAAATTTTTGTTAGAAAATTTTTTAAACTATTTAAAACAAGATCTATACTCTTGATCTTGATTACAAAACTCATATCATCACTTTTTAAAGGATATTTATTTTCAACCATTCATTTTTGTGTCCACTTGATGGACAAGAAAATAATATCGGAAAAGCATGAAATTTAGTTTCTAGATACTTTAAATGCTCTAGATCATGTTCAATAGTATCGATCGTCGATTTGGAAGCTCCATCATCGAAAACAAATGGGTGGCAAAAGTGCATGTTTGCTATCGATAGTATTCTAGCTCAACTCTCTCTCTCTCTCTCTCTCTCTCTCTCTCTCTCTTTATATATATATATATATATATATATAGTGTAGAACTACTATGCTATCGGAAGCATAAGGGAGTTGGTGCTTCCGACTTTTTGACCCTTGGATCAAGAATTGTACGGTTAGGATGATAGCGGTTCTTATTAGAATTGAGTGATTCCCCTAGGATTGAGTGGTCCCCATTAGCTAATAATATTAATCCAATGATTAAAAATGATCATAGGGGTTGATCTAAGGGCCAAAAATCGGAAGCGCCAACTCCTATATGCTTCCGATAGCATAATAGCTCTACTATATATATATATATAGTACGTCTTCTGCGCTTTCGAATGCATAGAGGTCTCCGTGCTTGCAAATTATTTTCGATAATGAGACATCCGATTCGACAATCCGCTCTGTTAAGTATGATCTACGCTATTAGAACTATTTATAAACCAAATTTCATAATTTTTCGATATCATTTACCAAATGATCAAAGGGCCTCAAAAATGACTATTTTAAGGCCGATGTGGCACGTTTGTAAGTTCAACGGTGTAGAAGAAACCAAATTACATGAAACTTTAATTAAAAAATTACACTTAACATCAAGAGTAAGAACAATACTTTCGATTTGAAATTTGAGTCTTTTATCACTATTTCTTATGAGATTTTTATTTTCAGTCATTCATTTTAAGGCTACACGTTCACTAGACAACTGAAATAAAAAAAAATTATGAAATTTGTTTTCTAAATAGTTCTAATAGCGATCATATCTAACGGAGCCGATCGTCGAATTGAATGTCTCGTCATTGAAAATAACTTACAAGTACGGAAGCCTCTGTGCTTTCTAAAGCGCAGGAGCCTAGCTATATATATATATAAAGTAAAAATTTTTAAACTTTAAAACTAGATTTTAAATTTTAAATTTAATTTTTAATTTTAAAATTTAAATTTTTTTCTAAATTTAAAATTTGAAAATTCAAATTTACATTTAAATTTTAAATTTTAAATTTTAAAATAAAATTCAAAAAAATTATATGCAAATTAGGAAAATGAATTTGCTGAACGGCTTTAAAAATTACTTTAGAAAAAAATACTTTTTTGCAAAATTCAGCCAAACGATCTACAGGTTTTAATCAAAAGCGATTCTTCAGACCAAAATCAATTATGCAGAAATCACTTCTCTAACAGCTAGGCCGAATAGGCCCGAATTCGCATGCAATTTGATTTGATCGTGGCTCAACCAAAACAAAAGGGAGACGATGCAGATTAAGGGGACTGGCCTTGCAATCGTGAGCTTATTATGTAACTCAACCTAGCTATGACATTTAATCATGGATTCTACACTGCAAAATTAATGGGGTGAAACATGATCGATATATAGGTCCGAGGTTGGCCTGCTCCGGAGCCTACAAATCTACGGATAAAACTCAGCCCAACCCAGCATAAAATTATGAGTTGTAACCTAGGGCACGTTTGGTTCAAAATAAGAATTGGAATCTGATCGACCGTCCCTAGCGCAAGTGGTAGAAAATTTGATGGTTGGTACCCGAGATCCCGAGTTCGAATCCTCGTTGATTCATATTTCCAACAAAGTTTATTTCTAAAAGAAATAAACGAAGCGGGCAGCGTGCTACCTTTCTCTAAAAAAAAAAAAAGGAATTGGAATCTGAATAAAAATCAAAGTGGACCGAAATCAAAAACAAAATGGTAAAATCCTCTAATATGTTTGGTTTACAATAACAATCGGAATGGGACAAGTTTATTCCTGTTTTTATTGTTTGGTTGACATATATAAAAGTTTAGTTATCAAAAAAATAATTAAAATAAAATTAAAATTAAAATTAAAATTAAAATATAAAAATAATTTAAAATTGATTTCACAATACAATACATAGAATTTTATAATTTAAATTCAAAGTGAAAATTGAATATTACAAATATACATCACAATTTTGAATAATGTCAAAATTTTAAATGTAAATTTTTTGAAAAAAATTAAAATTTGAAGTTGAATGGATAATTCAAACTATAAAACTAAATTTTGATTGATTCAACTTCAAACTTAGAATTACAATTTAAATTTCAATTTGAATCCATAAAATTTAATTTAAATTTTAAATAAACTTTAAATAAATTTAAAGTTTAGATTTATAGATCAGATTCAAAATGCTTGATTGAATTTTGATTTTGTAATTCAAGTTCAAATTAAAATTATAAATTATAAATTTAATTTCTAAATTAAAAATTATATTTTAATTAAAAATAAAGTTAAATATTAAATTTAATCCAAACAAACATCCATTCCGCCCGAATTCAGCTTCCAAACCGGCCTCCTAGGCCGAAATGAAAAAAAGGGTGATTAGGCGACTCCCATTACACCAGGAATTTGGAATTGGAATGGTACTCTTCCATACCAAACACCCACAAACGGAATCATGCATTCCGATTTCGATTCCTGGATTAAACAATGGGTGAATCAAACACGCCCTTAGTCCAGCCAGCAAAAGAGGGAGAATTTTGAGCTGAGCATCAACTCAATCAATACTATCAGTTTGATATATCCACATGATTAGTTCATTTTTTTAATAAATAAAGCAGGTAGCATGCTACTTTTTTCTTAAAAATAAAAATGGAAAATTTCAAAGGTATGCATAATTCTGTACATATTGCATAACTCGATATATTATTTAGTAAAAATGTATTGAACTTACTCAAACTGTGATGCCTTTTGATCCGATTATCTAACCTTCGCAAGTTTGATTTTGCTCTATGGCATTCTAGTACATTTGAGTTTATCTTCGATTTACTCAAGAAGCATATAATATTTGGCAGATGATGAGCGCGGTCAAATGTCTAGATTAGATGCCATATTCGGCACTGAAGTCAATTTTTCAAAATAAGATAAATCAAATTCATATTTGAAATATACTATCCTACTAAACAATAGATGGCAAGATCTTCCAAGAAGTAAAAATCAAACTCCGACCTTTCAATCGTAAAAGTATCTTCATCTATACCAAAATAGTTATCATAGAAAAAAAGATTTGAGAACCAAACAAACTTCATTTCGGTTCTATGTTAACGGACTTGATTAGCGTATCTAATGTGGTTTACATGTCTACGTTTTCGTCAAAACAAGTAGAGTGGTCTAAATTTTGTAACAAAAAAGTCATCAAATAATTTAATCAATTGAAAAGTTAGGTACCACAAATCAAAAGATTTATAGAATGGATGGTGATCAAAATAAGATCATACAAAGTTGTATTTTGATACGGGCTAAGCTCAACTTATGGACTATGATGGACTGTGTAAGGATGTAGGCCAACAATTGGTTTCAATTGAAATTATGGCCCAACCCAACACAAAAAATAACCCTTTTTTTTTTTTTTTTTTTTTTTGACCTTTTTTTTAGTTTCGTGTGTGTCGAGTGTCGACCCAGCCCGTTGGGTTAATTTCATAGTTATTATTCCTCTAAAAATAGTAAAATAAAAAATTACTCCTCTAATTTAGAGAAACTGTCGTAAATACCCATCTCGACAATAATTCATCTAAAAATTAAATGTAATTCTCATTTTGCTCATCATCTTTTATTAATACCTTTTTAATAAACTTATCGTTTGATTGAAAATATTATCAATATGATTAAATCCATACTAAATAAAAACTAATTTATTAAAAGAAATTAAACTACAAAAGTAATAAACCAAAAAATACACACTAATTTAGACAAAATAGAAAATAGATTCACAAAAAAAATATAATATATCTTTAGTTTTCATTAATTTTGAATTAAAACTAACATGAGATCGATATGGTATTGAATTAAAAATATAATAACTTAAATTTACAAAAAAGACATTCATAAACTAAATCAAAGGAGAAAAACAATAAGCAATTTTTTCGTGAGAAATAAATTTATTAGCCCAACATAATATCAAAAAATTATTTATAATTATGTATACCTAGGGAAAAATTAGTCTAAAAGTTTTCTATCATTGTGATGGAGGATATTTTTAATATTTAATTCATTAATTTATAATTGTAAAAATAATATTGATAATTTTGAAGGAGTATATATAATATATTAATTTTTGTGGGGCACGTTTGAAATTGCCCCCTAATTATTATTTACCATCCAAATCCCAACTTGTGGGAACATGCCTACAGGCTATTTCTCTTAATAAATAAAAATAAAACAACAAAACTACATCACCTATGTTATAAATAATCAGATTTTCCTTTTCTCCTATAAATGACCTTTCAGGGTTTGTTCACTTAAGCAGAAAAAAATAAAAATTATAAAGTATAAGACTACCATTAAACATCAAATTTATTTTCACAAAATATAAATAAAAATACAATATGAATATCATCAAACCCAATAAATTTAAGCACAATATTATTAAACACCCAATAAATTTTAAATATGAAGTTGGCATTTATCTCAATTTGAAAAGAGCTCCAATGAAGCTTAGGGGGCGTTACGTTCGGCATAAAACGAACCCAAAAATTATTTTCGATATGAAAAAAGGCTTTTCTACTTGTTTTGTACGACGTAAAAATGTTTTTCCGTAAAAGTACTTTTACAGATTTAGGAAAAAATTGAAGTTTCATTTTCCGCTTTTTTCGGCGGAAAACGAAAACTTACACTGCGTAAACTTTCTTCATTTATTTTTTTTCACCGAACCAAACAAATGTGAAATTTTTTTCTTTCAACCAAACAAATGTTGATGAAAAACTATTTCATTTTCTACAAACCAAACACTATAAAACGTAAAATGAATTCTCACTGAAAATTATTTTTCACGATTTTACGTTGAACCAAACAGACCCTTAGTTCTTCTCCAAAACTTTAAAACTCTTTTCTAATGGATTGAATCCCCAAAGATATATAGAGATAGGTTTTGAGGGTAGATGACGGCCTCTCCAGCACCAATGCCCAAATCCTAGGGCCCTCCTTCAATAAGTTAGGATTTAAGTGAGGAAAAAGGCCCGTTTGAATAAAAAATTCACTGTTTTTACGTTTTTGTAAGAATGTCTTTTTTAAAAAAAATTGTAGATTAAGTTTGAATTTTTAATAAACTGACCAAAATATCATTTTTTCTCTTTTTTCTCCTTTCTCTTTTTCGTTCATATTTCTTTGTCTTCTTCGTCTCCTTCCTTCCCAAGTTCCTTTATACTCTTTCTTCTCCCGCTTTCTTTTCCTTCTCCTCCTCCACCGCCCCCACATCGACACTGCGCTTCTCTCTCCTATTTCGCTCATGCCTTTGCTGGTGCCAGCGGCGGCGATGCGGATTTGAATATAACCTAGATCACGGAGGTGAGGCTGCGGCGGAGGGTACGACAGTGAATGACGACGACGATGAGAATGCCGTAGGATTTGAGGACTACGAGGATGAAGAGTGCGTTGGGGTACGGCAGCTGTTGCGACAAAGGGTGAAGAAAGGGGCACGGTAGTGGAAAAAAATACAAAGTACAAAAAAAAAGAAAAAGAATGAAAAAAATATATTTTTTTCTTTTTCCAGGAAGGCCACCACTTGCCGCGGCCGCTACAAGGAAGGTCAACAAGTGGAGAAGAAAGAAGAAGAAGAAGAAGTTGCTTTGTTTGATACGAAGTTGCATTATTTGAAATTAAGTTGCATTGTTTAAGAATTAAGTTGCACCAATTAAAATAAGTTGGTCAATGGAAATATCTAAATGAGATACATAAGTTGGGTTGGGTATAGATATAACCATGGGTTAGGGATATAGTGACATAATATACATAATGAGGCATTGTAATTATAATTAAAGTTACTGCACTTCTTTAGTAGAAATATATGTTGATATCATTAAATATCTATATATTAATGCCTTCTTTAGTAGTGTAGAGCGTCATTTTCGACAGTTGCATCAACTGGAAAGTAACATAGTTCTCACCTCTTTGTTGTTTATCATTTTTCAAAGACTACGATCGTCGATGAGGCGCGTAACCGCGGCAAAGGGTGTCGCGAAGTAGAGAACCTAGAGAGTGGTTTAGATGTACCTTTTCTTTTGGGATATTAAAACCATGTAATACTTTGGGTTCGAAACATGTAAACTCTAATGTAGTTTAATTTTTGGGAAATGGTTTCAATAGTTATAGACTTTAAGATTGTTTATAGTTGAATGTTTTAAATTAATAGTTCTATTATGATATTACATGTATCCATATCGTCTATGAATGTACAGTATGGTATATGATTCCGCTTTGTGCAGATAGAAAAATCCTTGCCCTTTCGACGGATTTGTTGTACGTGCTCGAGCAGATCCAAATTGGCGATCTCGGGATATGACACGGAGGCTAAAATAAATGACTTGATAGATAAAATATGTCATTTTACCTAATCGTAAATGTGAAATTTATTATGGAGCAAAAATTCTATTCCTAGCTTTCAATTGTATTAAAAATATATATTAAATAGAACTATTACACTGCAAATAGTATATAAATATTTTTTATTGTAAACTTTGTAGCCTCTTCATCTATATTAGTACAATTACAAAATTGTAAACGTTGGACATCCAAAGTCTATAAAGTCTAAAGTATTATTTATTGAACATCCAAAAGTATGTGTATATCTTACAATCCATCCATTCATTGTGTGAGGACCACTAACTAGTCACTTCATGTGACTAGTAAAAATAACTCACCTATTGAATGAATTGGATATAAGATATACATGCACCCCAACTAAGATGTACAAATAGCATTTAGCTATTTTTTCACCATTTGATAATACAGTAGCTAAGTTTTATATTATATATCAAACAAGTTATTAGACCTGACAATCTCAATCCGTACCCGCGGGTTCCTACGATTTATCTGCAAATTTGTGGATATCGGTACTAATTTTTCATACCCAAAAAATTATGAATAAAATTGACGAATATTCGTTAAATTATAGATATTTTGGGCAACCCTTAGGTACCCACGAATACTTACATATATAATTTTTTAAATAAAAAAGTGAATATTTCTTTTGTTTTTACTCGCCTAGAATTCTAACCTAATTTCTGCTAATATTATTGTTTGTTCTTTATTATCTATTGTATGTTGTGATATATTAAACAATAAGATAAGTTTTGATCTTTTAAAAATAATATATATTTAATTTGTATTTGAAAAGTATAAGATCGAAAGGGAAAAAAAATATCTTATGGGTAAGCGGGCGAATATATATAAGAATAATAACTATCCAAAACTTTACGAAAAAATTTTACCTTACGTATATAATCTGTGAGTATAATGATTCGTCCGCGGGTTAGCCAATCCGCTCGACCCGACACGTGGCGTATCGAAGAGCACCTGCGGTCCATTTTAATCGTTGTCAATGGAGAAGAAACCCACCGCCAAACATTTGTCGCGTAGGGGCGGAAAATCCCGGCGTGTTTCGTCCACACACCTGCTTGGTTTGAGGGCAATGACAAAGATAGCACTGACTCGTCGTTTCTTCTTTCCTTATCACCTTCGACCTCGACATGCACAGCTCATGCATTTCCTTCATTAAATGATTGCATAAGATATTCACGCAAACCCATGTGACATGTGAAAGCTAAATTCTAAGGGAAAAAAAAAGGAATACTTGATCAAATTAGTATCCCTCCTCATTGTCATTTATTTCAGAAAAAAAAGGCTAAATTACAAAAAAAAATTCTGTCAATATTCGATTTTTTACTTTTCCTCCTGTCATTCAAAAATCTATATTTTGCCTCCTTAAAAAATGAAAAATGTTCACTTCGTCCCCCGCCGTCAGTGTTCCGTTAGGGTTCCGTTTATATCTTATTTTTTATACCCAAAATATTCCTGAAATTCTCATCCATGCCCACACATATGCCCTCGGCCGCCGCCTCGCCGTCCGCCGCCTCGCCCTCGCACGAAGTCGGAATTGCGGTCAAGGGAGGCGCGGGCGAGGGTGTGGGATGCGGGATGAGCAAGATTGGGGAGGAGGAGATGAAGAAGATGAGGGCATTTTGGTTATTTTATCATCCCGTACCCCCTGTGAATATTTTTCATTTTTTAAGGGGGCAAAATGTAGATTTTTGAATGACAGGGGGGGAAAGTGAAAAAGCGGGTATTGACAGGGGGTTTTATGTAATTTAGCCAAACAAAACTAAATTACAAAAAACTTTTTTATAAATTTTTATTTTTTTATTTTTTCTTTCTAATTTTTAAAAATATATATTTTACTCCCTCAATATTTCAAATTGTATATTTAGCCCCCTCCGTCAGGGATCCATTATTTTTCGTCCATTTCTTATAATTCATATAAAAAATACTCTTCAAAATGTCAGAAATATATTAAATATTTTTTTCTTATAAAAGAGGTAAGGATAATTTGGTCATTTTGCAATCACCATTAACGCCGTACCCTCTGAAAATATTTCTGAAATTTTTAAGGGGGTAAAATGTAGGTTTTTAAAAGTTCTTCGGAGATGAAAAGACGAATATTTATAGAGAGATTTTCTGTAATTTACCCCAAAAAAAAAGTTTTTTTTTTAGAAAAGGTAGCAAGCTACCTGCTTCATTCATTAAGCAAAATGAACTAAGCATACATGATGGAAGCAGCTAAAGCCTCCTAGGTAACATGGAAAGATAAGAAAAAGGAAAAAAATAGAAAGTAAAAAAAATTTAGCAGGGGTAAAGAAACTGAGCGAAGAAGGGTTGGTTACTCCGGGACAGGAAATCTACGAAGCGGTAGTCCGCAGAAATCTATTAGCAGAACTCGTTCCACGTGTTAAGGAGGGATTTGACACGTTCCAGCGCATGGGAGGGGGTGGAGTAGTTCGCTCGGAAGATGATGTTGTTCCTTTCGGTCCATACGACCCACCATATGGCCGACAAGAGGGTTAGGCCTTGTAGCCGTTTTCTAGAATCTGCACAGCTACTAACCTTGGTCCATACACCTCGGGCTTCATCTGAGGGTTCGGCGAGTGCATCCGCTCCATCCATTTTAAGGAGTAAGAATCTAGTAAACACGCAACTACTAAAGAGATGGTCGCAGCTTTCGAAACCGAAGGCACAGAAGACACAATGTTGCTCCACCGACCATCCAAATTTTAGAAGTCTATCGACAGTTAGGATCCTCTTTCGAAGTAGCAGCCAAATAAAAATTTTGATTTTAATTGGGATTTTTAGCCTCCAGATATACTGGTACGTCTGGTCTTTCACTCCAGTATCTGTAAGGAATAGGTAGAGGGATTTGACTGAGAACCTTTGGTTAGGGGTCCAGCGCCAGTTGACTGAGTCCAACCTATCGTATGAGCAAACATGCTGGAGGAGTTCCTTCAGCATCATCAACTGTCTACGTCTGTCAGTATGATGTGACGACACAAAACCCCGACAAATGTAGCGCCATCTCCAACCGGTTGGTTTCCAACATTGCGACACTCTGATTTCCTTGTTCCTTAAGTTGTCAAAAATCAGCGGAAACTGTGTGCGTTGGGATGTCTCACCCAACCAGATATCAGACCAGTCTGATATCCCTACCATCACCTAGCCTGTAGCTTAGTCCGCATTTGAACACGTCACGACAACGCAATACGCTCTTCCACCATTGCGAGTGAGGGATGAAGGCTCTTCCCTCATGTAGCGGCCTTCTTCGAGTATAATAGAGAGTTCTGACCAGCTTGTTCCAGAGGAGGTTTGGTTCGGTAAAGAGTCGCCACCACCATTTAGCAAGTAGCGCCAAATTCATAGACTCTAATTTCAAGATTCCTAACTCTTCTTCTTCCTTACTTTTACATACCGTTTCCAGTTCACCAGACATGCCCCCCCTTTGATCTTGGAGCAGTCTCTCCAGAAAAAGGCTCTTCGTAAAGCTTCTATACGATGAAGTACCCACTGTGGCGCTTTGAAAATGGAGAAGAAGTGTAGCGGCAAGTTAGATTATTCGTAGCTGGGTTATTGTACTTTTGCTTCGCTTACTTTGCTATCTTCAAATTGTATTTTTATTCTCACGGCAGTTAAGAACCTGAAATTACATAGAATAATATAGTGTTATAATTTATAAATTATGTGATAGTAAGTAAAAATTGTATATTCATAATGAATTGAGCTCCTATGCTTTTAAAAGCACAAAGTTATTGGTTCTTGTAGATTTTCGGTATTTGGATAAAAATTTGTAGGTTTAGAATAATAGTAATTTTCTAGGGTTGAGTAGATGGTTGGTGGAATAGCATAATCTAAGAAGTGGAATTGGTCAAAGGGATAAATCTAATGGTGGAAAATTATAATTACAAGTGCTTGGTGCTTTTAAAAGCATCATAACCGGACCCTATTAGTAATATGTTATATTTTATTATTTTATAATTTATAAAATATGCACTCTAAATATTACTGTAATTAGGGATGCAAATGGAGCCAATTGATAGAGCTCCCACTATGATCTGTCTCGAATATATAAGACAGTAAGTGGAGGCCAAAAAAATAAGGACGTCCTTAATTCGTCCTGATCTGCTAAAAAAGTAGAGCGGGAGGGGGGTGAGCTCTTTCTTCCCTTATCCCTCCTAATCTATCAAAAATTCGCTCATATCTCGATCCACCCTGAATGTAGCAGTAAGCAGAGAAAAAAAATAGAATAAAAATAAACCCATCTCGAATCCGGCACGACCCGCCAAAAAAATAGGGCGGAAGTTAGGGGATCTCTCCCGGCTTCGGCTCCGCTCAGTTTGCAACTCTACTTATAATTTGTAAATTGTAATATTTTGCTACTTTATTTAATAATCGATTTTTATGCTAAAAAATAAAAAGTAGCAAATTGAAGCTCCTCAAATCACAAGTTACCCTGAAAAATTGTACTAGCTAGGCTAGATGGCTATGAAGTTGCCCTGAAAATATCCTCAGCCAATTTTGAAGTGAATGGTAATTTACTAATAGCAAATTGATTTATTAAATTTGATTACCATGCACTTAATTATTGATTTTGATTGGATTTAACAAATCTAATTTACCAGATAAAATTGTATTGAATTAAAATAATTAAATATTAAAAGCTTTTTTGTTTACGTACAAGTTTATATTTTTGACATTTCAAATAATTTAGTCAGCAACCAATAAATTGAATTTGTTGTCCTGATAAACTGAATTTTAGTTTGACATGGCAAGATTTAATTTGTTGTCCTGATAAACTGAAATTCAGTTTCTATTTAACCATTCATTTTTGTTGTAAATTTTCTCTGTAATTTTTCCAAAAAAAACATTTTGTGATTCATGAATCATGATTCAACTCTACTTTGAAATCATCTTTTAAGGATATTATGATAGTTGAATCAGCTATCATATCGTCTATCAATTAGAGAAATTTTACTAAATTTAATAGAGCAGCTTGAATTAATGAAATAAATTTTTTGTTCATGTATCAATTAATGGCAACAAGTTAAATAGGTTTTGTTTTTTAGTTGACTTATTGTGGTATAACTTGAAATTGATCTAACCTTACTCTCTAATGAACAAATCAAAGTAGAAGCAATATTCCAAATTAATCAATCCACTTAATTCGTTTCCATTTCATTACAATTATAAGCTTTACAAAACAAATCAAGCTTCCTCTCATCACATCACATGCATGTACATTCCATGTACAATATCTAGCTAATTTAATGGAGGAGATCAACAACATGCACGTACGTACGTAATACCCATATATGTGATCCCGAATCTCAAAGCGCCCTCAAGGAGTTCATCATCATCATGGCCTTAAACTCCTCAAAATCCACCACCCCGTCCCCGTTCCTATCCACCCCTCGTATCATACGCCTGCAATCTTTCAAACTGCACCTCCGCCCCAACCCCGCCAACACCCTCCGCACCTCCTCCGCCGATATGTATCCGTTGCGGTCGGCGTCGAACACGCGGAACGCCTCCCGGAGCTCCTCCTCCTCGTCGACGCCCGCCCCCCCTTCCGACACCGCCCGCATGAACTCGTCCAAATCGATGAACCCGTCGCCGTCGCAGTCCACCTCCCGTACCATCCCCTCCGCCTCCCGCGCTACCGTCGACCTTGCGAACATAACGGACCCGACGGTCCAAAAGTTTCAGCTACTAAATAACGGTGTTCAAATATTAAACTATGATCGATATTTCACGAGTTGAGCTGGAATACTCTCGGTAGCAAACAGACTCCGTTACCATCCGTTTGTTTTCGATGACGGAGCCTCCAAATCAACGATCGGTACCGTTGAACATGATCTAGACCACTTAAAATTTCAAATCTTTTCGATATTATTGGCTTAATGATCAAAGGATTTTAAATTTTGTAATTTTAATGGTCGATATAAATCGCTTTCTCGTTTAACGGTGTAAAGATATCTAAATCAATTGAATTTTTGTTAGAAAATTCTTTAAACTATTTAAAATAAGATCTATACTCTTGATCTTGATTACAAGACACCTATTATCATTTTTTAAAAGATATTAATTTTTAGTTGTTCATTTTTATGTCTACTTGATGGACAAGAGAACAATATCGAAAAAATATGAAATTTAATTTCTAGATACTTCAACTGGTTTAGATTATGTTCAACGGTGCCGATCGTCGATTTGGAGGCTCATCATCGAAAATAAATGAGTGGTAACGGAGCCCGTTTGCTACCAATAGCATTTCAACTCAACTCTTTCTGTCACATCTGTGTCCGAGACTTTTTAATTAGCCTAAAATATGTATTGCGTTAATTAATTAGATTATTTCTAAACTATTGCCCATCAAATCGATCTATTAGGCAGTATTATTTCAGAGGAGAGCAGGAGATGCTAATCTTGAATTTCATCTCGCAGTCTCATTTACTTTCTCATTTTTACTTTAAGCCGTTATTTTGAGCTTTTCAAAATATTTTGAGACTAGATATGAGAAAGAATATTGAATATATATATATATATATATATAATAATTAATTGCTTCTCGAGCTTAAAATTTTAGGGCTCGTTTGGTTTAAAATAACAATCAAAATCGGAATAGAAATAAAAATGGGTCGTAATCGAAAACAGAATGATAAAAATAATTAAAAATTTATTTGGTTCATTAGAAAAATCGAAATCAAAATTATGTTCAAATTAAAAAAATTTAAATTTAAAGTTGTTACTCAAATTTATAATCAAAATTTGAATCCAAATATGGTCTTATAATTTGAATTTAAAATTTAAATACACAATTCAAGTTCAAAGTCAGAGTCAAAAGTAAAATTTAAAACTACTAAATTTAAATTTAAATTTTAAAATTAAATTTATAATTTATAATTTAAAATTATGGTTTTATCTAGTGAATTTATATTTATATTTTTTATTTGAATTCAAATAGATATTAGTGGAAAAAAATAAAAATTTCTCAATTGGAATCAAAATTAACCCCCACCTTTATGGAGGTAGTCACTTATGACGTTCGAGGGATTCGAATATCTCGTAATGTAATGAAAATCGAAATGCTAATAATAAAAATAACTTATTTCGATTCTTATTCTAAATTTCAAATATTTCAAACTAAATATGCCCTTAAAGTAATCACTGTACTTCACATATTTGAATTAAATAAAAATAAATCGAATAAAATTAGAAATAAGATTTGAGCTCGAAAACACTTACTCTAATACCATATTGAGAAGCAACTTATCATTACTCTAAACTTAAACTAGATACCGGAGCAACGGTGTTTTAATATTTTATATTCAACATATGTATATACCTCTCATGGCCGAGACGGAGCATGATGTCGCGAAGCTCCCCTGCAGAGATCTTGCCGTCGCCGTTGGAGTCGATGAGCTCGAACACTCGCCGCAGTTGGTTCGGAAGCTCCGCGGCAGCGGCAGCGGCAGGGGCGGCGGCGGAAGAGACCCACTTGAAGTTGCTGCCGGGTCTTCTCCCTCTCCTGTTCATGGCCTTGAATTTTCGTAAAAAATCCCCTACCCTTTCCGGAGACAACATTTTCCCTTCGATGAGGATGAGGACTTGTTAGGAGGAGAGAGAAAGAGAGAGAGAGAGAATAGCTGGGCTAAAGGGAGGAAGAGGAGGAGAGAGAGGCCATGGGAGGAGTGTGAGGAGTGGGTGGGTGCATGTGAGAGGGGTTTAATTAGTTGGTAGTTTTATAAGAGAGAAATTATTGCCTAGACCTGATCCACCACGCTAACAAAGTTTGGTCAGCCGAAAGATCAAGCAAAGAGAAAACAGTTCAGAAATAATCTTAATATCCCACTTCGGTGCATGGCGAAGATCAGATGAATAACATACGCGAGTAGAAGAAGTGACAAAATTATACTATTTTGTACTGTCGAATGACAGATATAAAAGATACATCTAGAATACCCTAAAAGGAGGTGGCTTTAGAATAACTCAGATAAAATAGAGAGCAATTTGATCGAAAATATATAATATTAATAACTATGTATATTGTTAAGCTTGTTAAAAAGATGCAACTAGCAAATCGAAAAAATTAATTAGCCTAATAGGTAGGGAGACATGCATCTTGAAAATCACAAGAAATTAATCTTTATATAATATATATTACACAAGCTAATTTGGCTACGAAAAATTTTAAAAAAATTAAGGTGTAAATTATAATTTGTATACAATTTTAAATTATTCAAACCAATCCAAAAGTTAATTTACGGAGATGCTCTTACACAAAAGATACAAATCAGAATTGTTTTTTTCCCGGTGAATACGGAACTACGTACTATTCTTAGGAGACCGGTCCACAGTGGACCTGGCCCACGCAACAGTTTCTACAAATTGAAAAGGAAGCGCACTTATTGGATGGTACTCCATGGGCCCCACTTGGGCCAGCAAATTGGGTACGAAGTTTGGTGGGGTTTTGATGGAGGGGAGTAAATTTTTTAATTTTAATTTAATTTTATGTCCGGGGGTTGATGACACTCTTTCGGTTGGATTGGAGAAAAGTGTTGGAGAAAGTGACGTTCGCAGATCCCACCATTCTAGGGGTAGGTGTTATCTTGTTCACGCTCAAAATGCATGAATGGTCCTTGTACAATCATGATATCGCAAAAGCTATATTTTTTAGGGATAACTTCAAATATCATCCCTGTGGTTTCGTGCTTTCTCACTTTAGTGTCCTGTGGTTTAAAACGTATCACTTTAGTACCATGTGGTTTGGTTATTCTCTTTTTGTTATCTTTTCGTTAATTTTTTCGTTAAATTAATGAGAAAGTTAAAACTACAGGATAGTAAAGTGAATATTCGATAAACCATAGGTGGGATATTTGAAGTTTTCTGTATAATTTAACGAAAAAATTAACGAAAAGATAACAACAAAAAGAGAATAATCAAACCACAGGGTACTAAAGTGATACGTTTTAAACCACAGGGTACTAAAGTAAAAAAGCACGAAACTATAGGGGTGATATTTAAAGTTATCCCTATTTTTTATTATTATAAATGCCAGGACTACAAATGCCAGGGACTAAATATAGTATATGTGAAAATAAGCGAGAAAAATTTCTAAGACTACATTTGTGTAGATCGTATATAGTATAATTTTTGCAGTCGCGCTGAAAAGAACGGAGAGGCATTTTTCTATATACTTTTCTCTCAACGTTTTTTTTTATAACTAATTTGCATTAGTTTTGTACCCGTACAAAATTCTGAGTAAAAGATGTAAAGGTTTTTTTTTAGAAATAATATTTAATATTTTCCTCTGAAACTTAAAAAATATCTAATATATTTTTGGTTGACTAAAATATCGTTTGGATTTTTAAAAAATTTCTTAATATATTCCAAAAAGGTTAAAGATTGACTAATAGAGTTAAATTTTAGCAAGATATTTTGAATTATAAAACAAATATATTTAAAAACTTTGAATAGTAATGCGCGATAAATAAGTAAAAGCCCCTTTCTTTTAGGGAGCGTGGTACCAAGGTTGGCTTACATCTCGTCGAGGTTTAGTGACCAAAAAGTAGAGGGACCAAATTATAATATTGGAACAATGCAGGGACTACCGACACAGTTTAAAAAATGTTGCAACTTCCAACCTCCCCTAGTGGATCTCAAATTTAGGATATGGGTATGGATACCCGAGATTTTACCTGTATGCAAACCCAAATGACGCTTATTTAATCGAGACTAAATAGATATACTTTGAACTACAAGTATAAAGAATAAAAGTCCGACGGATTCGGATTTAGGTATGGTTTTAATCTATACCTGATCTGAACCTGAACCAATTTCGAACGAATTTTATGCAATATATATATATATATATATATATATATATTTAAATTTATAATTTTAAAAATTTAGTATGATATATTTTAAAATTTAGTAAAACTAAATCATTGCTTTGGGATTCGGATTTTTAGATTCAGATATCAGTTATTTTTTTGTAATTCAATTTTTGTCTCAAAAAAGGTTCAGATTTTGATTTTGTCTCAAAATAGAGGCACTATTGCCGGACAAAAACTTTATGGATATATTTCCCAAACAAAATTGTTTCGGGATTGTCCGGATGGGCGCCACATGGCGAGTGGCGTCCATCCCAACCGTCCAGTAAAATCATTGCTGTTGCTAGATTAAAATTAAATCAAAAGTTATTTTTATTGGACGCTTGGGATGGACGTCACTGGCCACGCGGCGCCCATCCAAACAATTTCCAAACAATTTTATTTGGAAACTATGTCCATAAATTTTTTGTTCATTATTGCCCACAATAGCTGTATGGATACATCTCTTATACTGTCGCTGAAAATTATCACGATAGAGACCTCATTTTAAATTCTAATTTATTAAAGGGATAACTTCAAATGCCATCCCTGTGGTTTCATGCTTTCTCATTTTAGTGCCCTGTGGCATAAAACGTATCACTTTAGTACCCTATAGTTTGGTTATTCTCTTTTTTTGTTATATTTTCGTTAATTTTTTCGTTAAATTATATAGAAAAATTTCAAATATCCCACTTATGGTTTATCGAATATTCACTTTACTATCCTGTAGTTTTAACTTTCTCATTAATTTAACGAAAAAATTAACGAAAAGATAACAAAAAGAGAATAACCAAACCACATGGTACTAAAGTGATACGTTTTAAACCACAGGGCACTAAAATGAGAAAGTACGAAACCACCGGGGTGATATTTGAAGTTATTCCTCTATTAAATGCATTATGTGATATTTGAAGCACTTTTATGCATCCAAAAACTAAAAAATTTGGACATCATATTCTTATGAATCAAACAATATTCGTTTCTATACTAATTTCTTGACCTATGTAAAATCGAACCCGAACCTCAAATCCGAATCCAAACCCAAAAATTAAAAAAATTCATATCCAAACCCTAACCTGACCAAAAATCGGAAATCCGAAGCGGAATTCCAAAATTCGAACCTAAAACTATTATTTTTCTTTACCATATTTCAAAACATATTATATACAAAATTTAAATTTTTAAAACACGAGTTCAAATATAACATCAAATATTCATACATTTTATATAATGTAAAATCAATTCGGGCTTGGATTCGGATCAGGTTCGGGTTCGAGTTGAGTAGGGACAAAATCCATATTGAATCCAAATCCGTCAAGTTATTATTTTTTCTATTCATATACGAAACTATATTTATTAGTTTTAAATAAATCTGGCCTGTTCGAGTTAGTGTTCAGATAAAATTTCGGATATCTTTATCGGTTGACGTAGCTAGTTTAGCTACCATGGATGATGGATGCCACGGAATGTCATGTCTTATGAAACGGATATATGCTATGGGTACCACAAAAGTACCCAAAAAGTATAGCTAATGAGTTTGCTTAATGTTTAGGATAAACTACTTAATAAAGTTTAAAAAATCTACCCATCAAAAATAAGCATTTCGGAGTCTAAGTGTCAAATCAATTATCTATTTACATCTATTTATTTTTTTATTTTTTACATACACTAAGGCCCTGTTTGGTTCGGGGGTTAAAGCGGGGATAACGAAGTTATTCCCGCTATTCCGCCAAACGAAACGAAATTTGGCCGGGATATTTTATCCCGGTCAAACTTCGTTATTCTCGATTATTCCGGAATAGCTGGGATAAACTATTCCATCGTTTTGACGGAATAGCGCTATTCCAAGCTTAATTCTAAATTTAATTAAGATTATAAATTTATTTAAACATAAATTATATAAACATAATATATTTAATTAATAATAAAAGAATAAAATATCCAAGCTAGATTTATAATAAATATTATTTAATTAATAATTTATATATTAATTTATTTACTAATTAACTAGATAATTAATTAACTATTTAATTTATTACTTTAATAAATATTTAATTAATTTTTTGAGTAATTAATTCATTATTTTAATTAATTTACTAATTAAATAATTAATTATATTGTTTAATTAATTAATATTTTGAGTAATTTAATTATTTTCTTAATTAATCATCTGACTATTATTAACTAATTTATTTATTATTTTTATTATTTTATTAAATTATTTGTAATTAATTAAATTATTAATTACCAATTAATTTATTTATTAATATTAAGGGTTTTTAGTAATATTCATAATTATTTAGTAGATTAAATAAGTTAAATTATTACTTAATTAATATTTCGTCTTAATTAATTAGATAAAATATTATTGTTTAAAATTATAATTATTCTTATCCTCGCAATTCCAATCAAACCATCCAAACACTATTTTCCTTATTCCCGAGAAAAATTTACTTTTCATCCAAACGCAAAATTGATTTAATCCCCGCTTATACCTCAATTTATACATATTCCTGGAATAGTCACTTTTTGCTTATCCCCCAACCAAACGATACCTAAAGGAGAGTTTAGAGTGGTTCCAACTAGGGGCGGCAATCCAGCTCGCTGTTCGCGAGCCAGCTCGTGTTCGGCTCGAAATGAGCTCGAGAGCGACTTGCTCGTTTAGTAAACGAGCCAAACACGAGCTGAATTTTTTAGCTCGTTTAATAAACGAGCCGAACACGAGCTGGGGTCAGCTCGCTCGTGTTCGGCTCGATAACAGCTCGAATATATATATTTAATATTTATATTTATTTATATATATATATAAATAATTATATATAAATATAAATTGTTATTATTTAATCTTTAGCCCAACCTAAATTAAAGCCCAACTCAATTATAAAAAATTAATTTATATGTAAAGTTTCAACCATTAGATCAAAGTGTAATGGATAAAATCTCGTAAATATATATATATATATATATATATATATATATATATATATATATATATATATATATATATATATATATATATATATATATATATATATATTCTAATCATCTTAACTTATTGTTTCTGAACCAGTTCGTGTTCGGCTCGTTAATAAACGAGCCGAACACGAGCCGAATTTTTCGGCTCGATACTTAAACGAGCCAGCTCGTGTTCGGCTCGTTTATGAAACGAGCCAAACACGAGTCGGCCCCAGCTTGCTCGTGTTCGGCTCGTTGACACCCCAAATAATGTGTACTGAACAATTTTTCCTCCCCTATCCCATCTTCCGCTTCTAAATATAATCAATTATTGCCTACACCCGGTCTAAATACATTTCATACACCAAACATATTTTGAGAAATGTGGTGTATAAGTAAAATCTTATATACCTCACCGTACCATCCAAGTGTTCTCAACCCTATCTATTTAGGTATCGTTTGGTTCGGATATAAGCAAAAAGTGACTATTTCAGAGATAGATATAAATTGAGGTATAAACGGGGATTAAATCAATTTTTCGTTTGGATGAAAATTAGGTTATTCCTGAGAATAAAAAAAATAGCGTTTGGTTAGATAAGATGGAATAATAATTAAAGTGGATAGTTATAAATAAAAAATAATAATATTATATCTAATTAATTAATACAAAATATTAATTAAAAATTAAAATCTAATATGATAGATGCAATCTGCATCATATGAGAAGTCTGTATATAAAAAATTACCTACTTAAAATTTTTATAATAGGATTTTAAGAATACGGTATATAAGATGTATTTATACGTCCGGTGTGCGGAATAATATCTTCTCTACTATTCCATTTTCTATTATTTTATTGATTTATTTAAATTATTTTAATAGTTTTTTCCTCTAATTATTTCAATAGATTTTCACAAGTTTAGTTTCTTGTAAAAAAAATTTCCATAAAATAGTTTTACGAATATCTTGAAAAGAAAAACTGGCTTTTGAGTGTTCCGAAGGAGGAAGTCTACTGTATCACGCTTGCACCACGTCATCAATAACAAGCCAATTATATTTCTCCTTTTCAAAAAAAGTACAATAAAAATATTTTTTTATAATTATGATGGGACATATATACCTAAAAGAAAAGATTTGATTGGTTTGGAACGCCACGTCAGCATATGCACCCGTTGCATTTTAGAATTTTTCGTTCCGAAGACAGGGTCATACACTACTTCCAATATTATACAAATTTAATAACATTAAATACACATTATATATTAATTCTAATAGGATAATATTTAATATGTACTGTATATAAATTTAATATATTTCGTAATGCACATTTTATCTTTTAAGAAACAATAATATTGCAATATTATATAGATTTTAGAACATATCAAATAAAATAATACATAAAAATAAATTTATTATAAAAAATATAATTTGTTAAATAACCAAACAATAGGAGAAAAATATAAAACATATTTTCATTTACTTTTCAACAAACTAAACAAGTAAAGCTTGAAAAGTGTTTTGTTTTACAAACCAAACACTAAAAACCATAAAATTAATTTTTCGACAAAATATTAATTTATTAAAAAAATTTAGTTTTTCTAGTATATAGGCGCGTTAAATATTGTAAAACACGCTATGATGAGTTGAATTTCGAATTTAAAACTTCTCATGTATTTATTTATTGGTATAGCGTACTAGATTTACTTATAAACCTTCTCATATAAGGAGAAAATAAAATCGTATTCCTCCCTTTATACCCAAACACTATTTTGGAATAGGAGAAACAACAGTTTTTTGAAAAATAAACTGGTTATATATATATATATATATATATATATATATATATATATATATATATATCTTCTTGTTTTATTTAGGATTACTTTTTTTAAAAATAAATTTTTAACTATCTCCTCATTTTCCAAGTAAATCAAGTGGCTCCCCATGGAGTCTATTTTTCCACACTAAGCAGTTTTTTTTTCCTTAAAAACAATTCTAAGCATTACATTAAAGAACTCAGACTTTTGTCTAACCATATACTTTGAACTCTTTACAAGTTATCGAAAACTTACTCATCTGAGTCTATGCAACCACTCTAACTTAATCCCTAATTAATATATAGCATTTTATGAGTACGCCCCACTTAAAGGTGTCCGTGGACCGGGTCGGGTCTGGATAGTTGATATACTGTATCCGTACCCTAAAAATAAATGAGTAGAAAAAATATATACCCTACCCATTTAATTTCGGGTTGGGTCCGGGTCTGGGTACTTAAGTTAATAATATACTCCTCGGGTCTATTTGAACGGGTCTAGGTAGTAACTACCCGTATACTACCCGCTTAAGACCGTGTATAGATCGGGTACGGATCAGGTGTAGATCGGGTACGGATACCCGTATGCATATATTTTTTATAGACTTTATTAAACAGTTTATGGACAAACCATAAACTTTCCATTATAAAACTCGCGTTTTAATTAGTTGCACTCCGTCTAATAAAAATTTTTCAAAAAAAAGATTCAAGCAGTAAAAAACTAGGGTTAAAAAAATTAAAAAATACGTAAACAGATCGATTAGGATTTTCACTAGGATGAAAATACATAGAGACCCTTCATCTATAATAAGTCCTATTAAAATTGACCTCAATTTATTTTTTTTTATATAATTACTATTGTGTATTTCACGGATCTGGGTTTGGGTCTGGGTCTGGGTCCGGGTCCGGATTCGAAAACTCTTCCGGACCCTACCCATTAAAAGGTCGGGTACGGATCGGGTCCAAGTCGGGTATGGGTATAAAGTATCCAGACTCATACCCGAAATTTTAATGGGTAATTTTTTTTACCCGTATACTATTTATTTTTTTCGGGTGCAGTTCGAATCCGGGTAGGGTTCGGGTAGGGTCCGGATCGGATATGGGATATCGGATATTTTGGACGACTTTAGCCCCTCTATTGCCCACATTATTATAATTCCTCTTTAATAGTCTCTTATATATATATATTTACAAGAGTTACTAAAGCATCTCAATATCTTCACACTTTGGAATTTTCTTTTTTCTTTTTTTTTTTTTGGTAGGTTTCCGGTTTTTAGACAAGAATACCAATTACATGTTCAAATTTACTTTTTGCAAAAGCATGATATAATTATGGGTAAATTGCACATTCGGTCCTCAAACAATGAGGTGGGTGACACCTTATTGTACCAATTTCTGGCCCGAACTCTTAAAATTATTGCAATTAAGTTTCACAACCCAATTCGGTTGATTAAATATTGACGCATTGAAAAAAGTGATATAGCACTTTAATTGTTTTATTTTTTTGAGAAAAAGACATCTCGTTACCCTCTTCATTCAAAAGGAAAATGAACTCAGCTAACTAGTTGTAGCAATCAGGCCTCTCTTTTTTTTCTTTTTTTTTTTTAAACTATCTATATTGTTCAACCTAAAGCTAGGGCTGGCAAATGAGCGAGCCGACTCGTGTTCCGCTCGTGTTCAGCTCGGTATTCGGCTCGCTCGAGCTCAACTCGAAATTAAATGAGCTGAGCTTAAACAGAAAAAGAAAACTCGAAATTTATTTCAAATCGAGTTTGAGTACTGCTGGGCTCGCTTGAATTAGGCTCGAAAGCTCAAATATATTTTTAATATATATATATATATATATAATATTTATATATTTTTAATATATAAAATATATATTTTAATTATATATAATAATATATATTATGTATTTTAATTATATCTATATAGAGTTTAGGTTATTGAGTATATTTGCTGGCCGACAAAATCAAATCAGCAAAATTCTACTCTAATAACTCTCTCTTTCTCTCTTTCTCTCTTTCACTTAGGGTGTGTTTGGTTTCACGTAAAACTGTGGAAAAAAAAAATTTGTGGAAAAAAAATTTCGAAGGAAAATAAGTTTTACGTTCGTTAGCGTTTGGTTTGTAGGAAAAGAAAAGTGATTTTTCATTAACGTTTGGTTTGTAGGAAAAGAAAAGTGATTTTTCATTACGGTTGTTTGGTTGGAAGGAAAAGAAAAATAAATAAAAAACTATTTGATATATTTTTATATTATATATATTATTTATATATATATATTATTTATATATATATCTATATATAAAAGAAAAGAGGGAGGGGAGAGAGGTCCACCGTGGACCTCTCTCTCGCGGTCCACGAGGTGCAGTATACCTCGTGGACCGCGTGCCCCCACGAGCTCGCTGCCCCCAAGGCGGCGTTTTTTCGCGGCGTTGCTTTTCGTTTTCCGCTGAAATAGAGCGGAAACGAACAGTTGCCTTTTTCCTAGAATCTGTAAAAAATATTTTTTACGAAATTTTTTTTACAAGCAAACAAACACAAGAATTTTACTTTTCAGCAGAAAAAAAATTTCAGACTTCTTTTACGCAGAGTCGCTTTCCCTAAAAAAATTTAAAATATTATAATACCGTATTTCATGCATTTATTTTATATGTCGAATTATTAGATATTTTTTGGTATCAAATTTTAAATAATATTTTATAAAAATTAAACTATAAATTGCATGGTGTTAAAAATTTCAAGCGGCTTGTTTAGGGCTCTAGCTCGCTCGACTCGAAATTAAGCTCGCTCGAGCTCGGCTCGAATTAATTTCAAGCCGAGTTTAAGCCTAAATTTAGACTCAAAATAAATTTCAAGCCAAGCTTGAGCTGAGGTAAGCTCGCTCAAGCTCGGCTCGTTTCCACCTCTACCCAATTTCGTACCAAGCCTGGGATGTCGGATAGCACAATGTTGATGATTCTTGTTTTTATCTCTGAAAATTAATTATTGTGTTCCGCTCTAACCAAATAGACCACCAAATTACTACGTGACGTCATCCCTCAACTCTTTCTGCATTGGTCCCCACACTTAGACATCCTATCTTACAGGTCTTAACCTCTCTTATCTCGTAAACATCCTGCCACTTGCTGACATGGTAAAATAAATATGTACTTAAATAGATGCACTTGATGAATAAGTGATCTACGGTTTCTGAATCATCATCACATAGTACGTAGTAGGGTTGTATCTCTGAACACCCCTTTTTTTTTGGAAAATATCTGTTGTGAGAGTTCTTTTTTTAAGAACCATTCATAGCTCAGTGGTAGAGCATTTGGCTGCATCTCAATTGTTAGTCTATTTAATCAACTAAATTGAGTTACAGGACTTGACTGGAATAAATTAAAGTTTGAATACGACTTCCGACAAAAAAAGAAGTGACTGATGAGAAGGAAAGTGGGTTTTGGGGGTGGGGTGGGTGGTCGCCCGGAATCAATATCTGCAGGTGGGCTAACCCTAGTAGATGTAGATGGTGGGATGGAAGTCTGTGATGGTTTGATGTTAATTAAGAATTTAGGGTTTAGAATTTAGAGTCGATTGGTTTTAGCCTATTAATTAGTACATATCACTCATCAATTAATGCATTAAGTTATTGCTTCATGTGAAAATTATTTTTCACATATGAATACCTGATTTGGCTAGCCATTTGGAAACAATTTTATAGTTTAAATGAACTACTGCTCATGTCAAAATTCTTTAAATTTTGTTTTACTAGATAAGTGAAAATATAGAACAAAAAAACTTCATCTCCCCTTTTAATTAATGATCATTACGTACGTAAGTTTGTATTAGATTTGCAATTACGTAAAACAAGCACGTTCATGATTAAAGAATAATTTAGATTTAAATGGAATCATGCATGGCCTTTTAGTCGCACTAATTGTGAGGAAATTAATTGTTATTGTACTAGAAATAGCCACGTTAATTTATGGACGTACTACACGTGGAACCCAATATTTATTAACTCGATCTTCTATTTTATCCTTTCACAATCTTCAGTAGTGCAGTAACACGATTGCCATTAATTTTCATGTCACTTTAGCTTGTTAAATAAAACACGATTGCCATTAATTTTTATGTCACTTTAGCTTGTTAAATAAGCACTTATTTGCAGCTTAATTCGCCTCAATAACATCTCACACACATCCACAAACACTATGCCACTCCGAGTACCCAACCAAGAAGAGAACTTCATTGCAACGCCACCAACATGGGCTTCGCAAACCAAACAAATGATAATTTCCGAGCTCCGAAAGCAACGGTCCGTCGCCGCTCCGCTGCTCCCGATGAACTCGACGTGGTTCGCGAGGACGGCGATCACCACCGCCTTCCTCGGCCGCCTCGGGGAGCTCCCCCTCGCCGCGGGGACCCTCGGGTTCACCTTCGCGAACGTCACGGGCTTCTCCGTCCTCTCGGGCCTTTGCTGGGCCATGGAGCCCATTTGTGGCCAAGCCCATGGGGCACACAACAAAACTCTCCTCAACAAAACCCTATTCATGACAATTATCCTCCTACTAACTGCTTCTCTCCCCATATCCTTTCTTTGGCTCTATGTAGATAGAATACTAGCACTCTTTGGCCAACAAAAAGAAATTGTCACCCTAGCTAAACACTATGTACTATTCCTTCTCCCTGACCTTGTAATCAATTCATTTCTTTCTCCTTTTAAAGCTTATTTAAGCTCACAAGGTGTTACACTCCCCATAATGTTTAGCTCGGCTATTGCATTATCTTTGCACGTGCCATTCAACATTTTTCTGTCGAAAACTAAGGGGCTTGAGGGGATCTCCATGGCCATCGGGCTAACCGATCTCGTTGCGACGACAACTTTAGGGATATATATCTTCGTAACGAATGCGGGGATCGAGAAAGGAGACGATGGCGGCGAAGAAGAAGTGCTTAAAGAGCCCTGGTGGAGCATTCGGAAGGCGAGCGAGTGGGCGCGACTTTTGAAGCTTGCCGCACAATGTTGCGCCACGTGTTGCCTCGAGTGGTGGTGCTACGAGATCCTAACCCTAACCGCCGGGCGGCTGCCCAGCGCACGGCGGAGCATGTCGGTGCTCGCGATCGTGCTGAACTTTGACTACCTGCTCTACGGAGTGATGGTCTCGCTCGCAACTTGCGTATCCACCCGCGTGTCCAATGAACTTGGCGCGGGACGTCGCAGGCCGGCCCGAGAGGCCGGTTACGTGTCTCTGGGCTTGGGTATCTTATCGGGCCTCATTGGCGGGTCGGCGATGGTGGGCTTTCGGGGAAATTGGGGCCCCTTGTTTACCCATGAGAAGGTTATCATTGAAGGTGTGAAGAAGATGTTAATGTTGATGGCTATTGTGGAGGTGTTTAATTTCCCTATAGCAGTGTGTGGGGGGATAGTTAGGGTCACGCATAGGCCATGGCTGGGGATGTGTAGTGTGGTAGGGTTTTATTTGGTGGGCCTACCATTGGGCATCATATTGGGCTTTAAATTTGGGCTTGGGCTTAGTGGGCTCTTAATGGGCTTTGCGGTGGGGAGTTGTTGTAGTGCTATTGTATTGGGTGTGGTGGTTGCACATATTGATTGGGAAGATGAAGCTAGTATAGCCAAAGAGTTGGCTTGTGATAGGAGAGAGAGTGGAGGTGTTAGTGAGGAGATAATTGAAGGATGAGAAATTTATTGGCTAAAATACAGAAATTTTTTTTGTAAATATTCATTTTTTTTATTTTCACTTTCTGACTTTCAAAAACCTACATTTTGCCCCCCTTAAAATTTCGAAAATGTATTCAGGAGGATACGGCGTTAATAGAGATGAAAAAATAACCAAAATAACATTACTTCTTCTAAAGAAAAAAAAAATAAGAAATGGACATAATAGTGATGGAACCCTGACAGACGGGAGCTAAATGCAACAACTTGAAATGTTGAAGGGGTAAAATATAGGTTTTTGAAAGTTAGGGAGGAAAAGTGAAAAAGCAAGTATTTGTAAAAAAATTCTGTAATTTAGCCAAATTTATCTACGCTGCATTTTTTTAATCTTCTTTTTATTGGAAAATGGATGTAATTTCCATATGTTATAGTATGTTTGTTTTTCTTTTTAGTTTGATTATTCTATCCGGTGGTAATTAAGAGAGGTATAAGAAATGACTATAAATGCTAATGTATTTGAAAAAGAATATTAGATTTAGCGGGAGTCTGTTTGGCCAAGCTTCTGTTAGGAGAAAAAAAAAAAAAAAAAAAAAAAAAAAAACGAGAATGTCATCTAAAACCAAAAATTTCTACAAACTTTTGTTAATATGAACTGCAGATGTTAAAATAAACTCAACGCCAAAGCGGTGATGGTTCTCATCATCATCCATAAGGATCTGTCATTGGCAAAGTTAGCAAAGTGCTACATTATTCTATGGTTTGCATTTAACCACATAATTAATGGTGAAGCATTGTACTTTACCACTTTCGTATGCAAACTTTTATGGAAAATTAAAACAAGACATGTAGAACGACAAAGTGTTGATTTTGGACTACAGCATAATAAACTACCAATAAGTAGGGGTGTTCACAATTTGGCTCCAAACCGAAAATCAAATCTAAAACCAAAACAAATAAGATAATTTGGTTCGGTTTATATGAGTTTTGATTTGGTTTGATTTTAAAAATAGCTAAACTTCGGTTTTCGATTTCGGTTCGAATTTAACACTTTTCTTGACAGAACCAAACTTAAAACCGAATAGTAATATTATATACACTTTTTATCTAAATTATTTGTTAATATTTCATATTTTTTATCAAATCTTGATCACATTATACATTTTTCAAAATTCTATATTTATGATCAAGTTTTTTGTATGTAACTTTCATAATGATTCAATTTTGATTATTAAATTATAAATTAATTCATAAGAAAATAGGCAATCTAAAACTTAATTGCAAAACCGAACCAAACCGAATTAATTCGGTTTGGTTTGGAAATCGGTTCAGTTCGGTTCGGCTGTAAATTTTTTCCAAACTTAAAAATTCGGTTCGGTTTAAGAATTGCCTAAAAACCGAACCAACTGAACCGATTACATCCATACAAATAAGCTATATTATCAACTGTTCCTAGCGCAAGTGACATAAAGGCTTGATGCATGGTGGTACCCGAGGTACTAAGTTCGAAGTCTTACTGCTTTACATTCCAACTAAATTTATTTTTTTAAAAAAAATTAAACGAAGCAGTAACATGCGACCATTCTCTCAACAAGTAAGCTACACTGAAAAGAACTTTCTTAATTAAGTTATTTGCAAAACTAAATAACTTATGTTTTAAGGACACAAAATGCCAATGACAAACAACTCATCTCTCAATTAATATTACCATTTGATCCAATAGAATAAGCAACAATCATCTGAAAAAGCCAAATAAACAAATGCTCATGTACCCATTAGGAGAGCAAATGTAGAGTTTTAAACAATAGCATGCACCATGTGATGGATTGGGCATGATTGACTCCACTGGCCCCCCCATGTGTCGCAAGTGGCTTAACACCTTATCATAATTCATACAATAACACTAATCCACAAGCATCTATTTATTTTATTTTTTTGAAGGATCATGTTGATATATGGGTCCATTAATGTCCTTTCGAAGTTGAATCGATTCGATTTGATTTAGTTTAATTTGATGTGTTTGCGGGTTTTCGGTAGGAGTTGTGTAAGTTTGAGAACAAGTTTAGCAATTTTTTTTTACGGTGGTATAGTTCAGGAAAATGAAGCACGTAAAACACTACATGCTTCCTTTTCAATATAGGAATCCATGAAATATTGGTCTTTGGTCCTGCAGTACTAATTAAAATGTAGCATTAATGTGACATTCCAAGATTTGGAGTAGTTCTGTATATGAGATATAATAGGGCTAAACCTCTCAAGCCGGTTATAGCATTTTGTGCGGTAGGTAGGCCCAAGAGGTTAAGAGAGTTAAGCGTATTAAAAATAGAATAGTCCTAGGATGGGTGACCCTCTGGGAAGGAAGTGTCACAGTTGGTATCAAAACCAATTACCAGCCAGAAGTGTGAGATGAGTTTCGACTGAGTCAAGATTATACAGCAGGCAGAGCGAGGCTCTCTAGCTGATGATTATTGTCGGTGAAGTGCGGCTTACCACAAGATCGGCTCAGGCTACCGAGACGACTCTCATATCGCCTGATACTTGTGAGTGTGCTTTAGCCTGACGAAGACGTCAGGACTTACGGGAGGGAGAATGTGATACTCCAAGATCTAGAGTAGTTCTGTATATGAGATATAATAAGGTTAAACCTCTTCACCCGGCTATAACATTTTGGGCGGTGGCTAGGCCCAAGAGGTTAAGAGAGTTAAGCGTGTTAGGAATAGAGTAGTATTAGGATGGGTGACCCTTTGGAAAGTGGAGCGTCATAATTAATTATTCAATAAAATTATTATAATAATACTACTTGGAGAAGCATCAGTAGAAACTTTAGGTCTCATTTCGTATTGTTTCTGTATGTTTTAATTTTTAAATAAAATTATGTGTATCAAAAGATGTAGAAATGAGCTGTGGATTATTTGCAATCATTTTATTCAGTGTTTATTTGACATCAAAAACTAAAAAATTAAATTTTTTTTTTTTGCTTTCAAATTTTTTTAAAATAAATTATCAACATCCGATACATTTTACAAGTCACTGTAATAATAAAAAAAGAGTCTGCTCTTCATCACATCAAATTATATAGAATTAGTATTTTAAAAAATAAAAACAAACACGATAGCAAACAAGGCATTAAATTAGTTTTTTTTTTTCATTTAGAGATTTTTTTTTTTTTTGAGAGAGAGATTCATTCACAGCTCAAAATCTTACTCTTTTAATGAGCACCACTTGTAATGATGTTTGAGGTTGTTGAACAGTAATTAAACCCAAAAAAAAAAGTTAATTAATTAGTCAGATCCAATGAATCAACGCTTATTAAATTGAAAATGCTATTTGTAAATCCTATATGTAAGTATAAATTTAGCACATCTTCCATCCATAGGTTATATAAAATTATTTTAAAAAAATTAGTAAAAATAAATGGATGTAGATCATACACTTAATTTAGGAGTATTAAATTTGCACATACTCTAGTGGATTAGACCACACCCCTTAACACAACATGGTGGGGACTTTTTGCACCGCGTCAAGGTCACGTTAAGTGGACAAAAATTTGGTGGGCACCATCCCCAAACTATTAGTTTGGGGATGATGCCGATGGGCGTCGTGTGGCGCATCCCACGGCGCCCATCCCACCCAAAAAAAAAAATGTGTGCCCCGTTTTAAAGAGAGAGAGAGAGAAAGTAGCAGGGGAAAGGGAATGGGCGCCGTGGGATGCGCCACACGGCGCCCATCGGGCACCATGCCCAAACTAATTAGTTTGGGCATGTGTGGTGCCCAAACTAATTAGTTTGGGCATGGTGCCCACCAAATTTTTGTTCACGTTAAGTGGTCACGAATAGTCTCAACTTTACTACTTCGAAGGGTCAAATGCCACCATTTTTATACCCAAGTCAAAGTCTCAAATCTAGTAGCAACACGCGCGCCACACTAATAAGAAAATTAAAAAAATAATGCTTATTTATCTATTTAATAAAAAAATAAAGGCCAATTTGTATAAAAAATTCATAAGTTTTGAGTTTTTGCAACACTGCGCCGTCTTTTTCGATTTTGCAGATTCGATCCGAATTTTCAGCAAACTGACCAAAATATTTTTATTCCTTTTTCTCTCTCCTTTTTTTTCTCTCATTCTTTTTTTTTCTCTCCGAAGAGGCAGCGGAGGCGGAGGCGGAGGCGGCCCGCCTCGCCTCTACCCCGCGCACCCTCGCCATCAACCGCGCCCGCACCCCCCGCCCTCCTCGCCTTCGACCCTGCGGAGGCCGCGCCGCTACTTTCTTTTTTTTCTCTCCGACCTTCCTCCACCGCCTCCGCGGCCCTCCGCGATTAACGAGGACGGCAACGCGTTCTCTTCCTCCGCCTTCGACCTCCACCTCTACTACAGCAGATTTTCCACCCACCAAATCTACTTCTGGGAACCCGCCGTCCCCACCATCGCTGCCGACGACGAAGAGGAAGCGCTTCTCGACGCCGAGAAGCTCGCCGGCGAGGGAGGGGGCACGCGGCCTACCCGCCTACCCCAGAGGGCGGCGGCGAGCGCAGACTCGGCAGTGTCGGAGGCGAGGAAGGCGAGGGGTGTACGGGAGCATCTCTGGATAAGCACTTTTATTTGATTAAAACAAAAAAAATAAAAAATTTAACTAAAGACCAAAAACTAGAGAATAATGAAGAAAATCAGAGAAGAAGGAAGAAGAAGATGAAGTTGCACTGTTAAGATAAAATTGCACTGTTTTAAAAGAATATTGCACTATTATGGACGTAAGTTGCACTCTTTGAGATGTAAACTGCACCCACTCTTTAAACGAAAGTTGCACTCTTTGAGAGATATTTATACTGTTTCTCCTCTTGTTGCACTCTTTGAGATATAAACTGCACCCTTTAAGAGAAGAAATAGTATAAATATCTCTCAAAGAGTACAACTTTCGTTTAAAAGGTACAACTTTCATCTTAAAGGATTACAATTTACATCTCAAAGAGTGGAATAAGAGAAAAAATGGTATAAATATCTTTCAAAGAGTGCAACTTTCGTTTAAAGAGTATAACTTTTATTTTAAAGGGTGCAGTTTATACCTCAAATAGTGCAACTTCATCTTCTTCTTCCTTCTTCTCTGATTTTCTTCATTATTCTCTAGTTTTTGGCCTTTAGTTAATTTTTTTTTAAACAAACAAAAGTGCTTATCCAGAGATGCTCCGGTGCACCCCTCGCCATCCTCGCCTCCGACACCGCCGAGGCCGCGCTCGCCGCCGCCCTCTGGGCTAGGCGGGTAGGCTGCGTGCCTCCTCCCTCGCCAACGAGCTTCTCGACACCGAGAAGCGCTTTCTCTTCGTCGTCGGCGGCGGTGGTGGGGGCGGCGAGTTTCCAAAAGTGGATTAGGTGGGGGTGCAAATATGCTGCAGTAGAGGTGGAGGACGAAGGCGGAGGAAGAGAACGCGTTGCCGTCTTCGTTACCAACGCGGAGGGCCGCGAAGGCGATGGAGGAGGGTCGGAGAGAAAAAAAAAAAGAGAGTAGCGGCGCGGCCTCGGCAGGGTCGGAGGCATGGAGGGCGGGAGGTGTGAGCGCGGTCGAGGGCGGGGGAGCGCGGGGCAGAGGTGAGGCAGGCCGCCTCTGCCTGAGTCTCTGCCTCCGCTGCCTCTTCGGAGAGGAAAAAAAAAGAGGGCGGGGGAGCGCGGGGCAGAGGTGAGGCAGGCCGCCTCTGCCTGAGTCTCTGCCTCCGCTGCCTCTTCGGAGAGGAAAAAAAAAAAGAACGAGAGAAAAAAAAAAAGAGAGAGAGAAAAAGGAATAAGGGTATTTTCGTCAGTTTTCTAAAAATTCGGACCGAATCTACAAAATCGAAAAAGGCAGCCCAATTTTGCAAAAGCTCAAAACTTGTGGATTTTTTATGCAAATTGGCCAAAAATAAATATTAGTGTATTTTTTAAAAATTTATAAATAATTAATATATTTTTTAAAATTTTAAAATAAATTTATATATTTCCTTAAATTTTTAATATCTTACAAAAATATCTCCTGTTAATTTTTCATCACTTATCCTTAAAAATTTTCTTTTTTGCGGTCAATGGAAATTACACAATAAAAAAAAAAGTTGCTAGATCAATAATCCACATTGCATTACAATCCTACAACAATCTCAATTCAGTGACTATTTTTTATTTACTTGTCTTATCTAAAGCTGTCCAAAATATCCGATATCTCATACCCGACCCAGACCCTACCCGGACCCTACCCGAATTCGAACCGGACCCGATAAAAAATAGATAGTATACGGGTAAAAAAAATTACCCATTAAAGTTTCGTGTATGGGTCCGGATATTTTATACCTATACTCGATTTGGACCCGACCCGAACCAGACTTTTAAATGGGTAGGGTCCGGAATAGTTTTCAAATCCGGACCCGATGAAATATCCAATAGTAAATAAAAAAGATTTGAATTTTTAAAATTGAGGGATCAATTTTAATAGGACTTAAAGATGAGGGGTCTCTACGTATTTTCATCCTAGTGAAACCTAGCCGTTCTTTTATTCCTTTCCTTTTTCTAATTTTTTTACTCTTTATTTTTTACTTCTAATTTTTTTGTTTCATTTCCACCTTAGGGTTTGTCCATAGACTATTTAATAAAGTATATAAAATATATATATACGGGTATCCGTATCCGATCTAGATCCGATCCGTATCCGGTCTTGAACGGGCAGTATATAATAGTCACTATCCAGACCCGCTCAAATAGACCCGATGAATATATTAGTAACTTAACTACCCAGACCCGACCCGGTACACGAACACCTTTAGTCTTATCACTTATTTTTTTATTTACTAAAAACCAAAATAATTTTGTAAACTCTCGATACCTTTGGATAAGGGGTTGTAGCATTGAGATTAAAATGGATATGTGGTGAAGAAAGGAGAAAAAAAAAATATAACGGAAAAAAGAGAAAAGAATTTTAACTAATGGATCACGATATAATAATGGAGGGTATTTTTGTAAGGTATTAAAAAAATTCGGTAGGATATATATGAATTAATAAAAATTTAAATATATCAGTTATTTGGTATAGAGCTACTATGCTTTTGGAAGCATAAGAAAATTCGTGCTTCCGACTTTTTGGTCCTTAGATCAAAAATTATACAGTTGGGATGATAGTGGTCCCTCTAGGATTAAGTGATCCTCCTAGGGTTGATTGGTCCCCACAGGATAATAATATTAATCCAAAGATTACAAATGGTTAAGGAGGTTGATCCGAGGGTCAAAAAATCGAAAGCACCAACTCATTTATACTTTCACAAGTATAGTAGCTCTACTCCAGTTATTTGTATACTTTTAAAGAATATATACTAGCATTTATTAATTTAATGAAATAATATGTAATCAACCGTAAGCGGCTTAGTACTTGGTACCCGAGGTCCAAAATTTAATGTCTAATTAATTCACATTTCGGACTAAGTTTATTTCTAATGGGATTAAAACTCATCTGCCAATTTCAAATGAAATCTATGTTTAATTAAAAACTTTTGTTAAAAGTAAGAACAGAAATATTGCATGTGCGGTTCTTTGACGCACCGTTTGTATTCATAGAGTGTTAGCACATTCACAAAATGATTCATATAATCATACAAGTTTCTGCATCAATTATGAAATGTATGGAGTTCTAATATTTCGTATAAATTTATGCTTCGAAACCATCAAGCATTTAATAAGCAAATTATTATTCTTTTGTCGCGGAACGAAATAAAAGTAAAAATGAAATAGCGAGAGATATCTCGACATTTTGTTAATGCTTTTTTCTTTTTTTGTTCAAATGGCTTTATCTTCGTAGCTGGACCAAACAAGCAAAGAAACATTATATAGCCTCTCTTAGACCAAAATTTGGTTCTAACAACTACAGAATTAAAATTAAAAAAAAAAAAGTACAAAACCATTAGCACTGCGCTGCTTAAGCACATTAAATGCAAGATATTTATTCACACAACATAGATAACCGTAGATCAACAAAGATGGCAACCCAATACATTTCTTTCCCAGTTATACTCCAACCTAAGAAAAGTCAACAAAAAGAAAAAGAAAAAGAAAAATAATCTATAGTCAAATAGTAGTAAATTGATCCGTATTAACTGATACAGTAAAAAAAAAAAAAAAGCTCTGCTAATATATACTATCATTAATTCATAAAGGAAAAAAAAAAAGAAAATAAAAGCCCAATTAATATTCTTTTTTTTCTCAATTTTTAATTTTTTTCATGATTATTATTATTATTAGCTATAGGAAGGAGGGTGGTGTTCCAACTTCCAATTTGAGGTGTGCTTGGAGGAGCAGCAGCGCTCGCGCGTTCATCTCCCTCTCGAATCTCCAGAGATAGTTGATCCCCACGAGCAGCTCCGCGATCGCCGCCTCCACCTTCTCCCGGTGCGCGAAGTGCAGCGTCTGCAGCAGCAACACCGCGTTCCCTCCGCCGCGCGTCGCCGCCGACGCCGACGCAGAAGCGGTTCGTCGCTGCTCGACGCTCCGTTCGCCCTGCCACCGCACCGTCGCGTGCGCCATCGGGCCCAGCCACTCCCCGATCCGCGCCACCGCCGAGCCCCACTCCGCCGCCAGCCCCGCGTCGTCCGCCGCCGCCGCGCCGCAGCCGCGGAGCCGCGCCCCGCGGCCGCCGCGCGCGCACGCCCGCGGGGAGCATCGCGTAGAGCTCGTCCCGCGCCTCCGCGCCCCCCCCCCCCGCCGCGCGCGGGCCCCGCGCGCCGCACGCTCCGCCGCGATCACCACCCCCGCGTACCGCAGCCCCAGCGCCGCCGCCCCCACCGTCGTCTCCGGCGCCGCCATCGCCGCCGCGCTCGCCTCCAAAAACCCCAACCCTAACCCCTCCCCCTCCCCCTCCCCCCTCTCCCTCGGCGGCGACGGGTGCACCGCGGCGGCGACGACCGGATTAGGGCTCCTCGAAGCGTCCGGGACGATCCCGAACGCGCGCTTGATCCGCGCGAGGATGGTGAAAGCCGAGCGCGCGATGAGGGACACCGCGTCGTCGAACGGCGTCCCCCACAGCGAGGCGCGCTTCAGGTGTTCGACCTCTTGCCTCAGCCAAAATACCCGCTGCTGCACCTCCACCGCCGCCGCCAGTTTACCGCCGCCGCCGCCGCCGCCGGCGCACCGCACCAGCTTCCGCAGGCACGCTTCGGCCTCCGCCAGCTCCTCCATTTCCGTAAAGAGCGCGGCGGTCGACGCGACCAGCCGGTCCATCTTCTTCACGCTGTGCTGCATTTCTTTGGCGCCCATCACCCAGCTGTGATCGGCAGCGCCGTCGCCCGACGAATCGGCGAACTCTTTGACGCGCTTTCTGAACTCGCGGAGCGCCGGGTCGGAGCAGCGCGGGGCGAGGGCGGCGGCGGCGGCGTCGGCGGCTTGGCGGAGGGAGTCGGCGAGCTCGGCGCAGGCGAGGGCGAGGAGGAAGGAGTCGTCGTCGGAGACGACCCTGCGCACGCCCGGGAGGCGGATGGTGTCGCGGCGGAGGCGCGCGAGGGCGGCGTCCGAGAGCGAGCGCCATAGCTGCAGGAGCCGCGACACGATCGCCGCGGCCTCGAAGGCCAGGATGCCTAAATTGGCGGATCTCCTCTTCTTGCTCGGCGTCACGGCCGATTTGATCAATTTGGCTATCCATGACTCGAAAGCCATGGACATGTCTAAGAAGAAATCGACGATCGATGCGGAGACGGAGACGGAGATGGAGATGGAGATGGAGGAGACGGTGAGCTGTCGCGAGAGAAAGAATAGAGTTGGAGAAGAGATCGGATAAAACTAATTAATAAATAAAGGGAGAAGAGAGAGAGGGAGGTGTGCGAGCTCGCTCGTGGGATGTTGAAAGGTGTAGGGTACACTACATATAGAAAAACGGAAAGAGACGAGGAGAGGGGGAGGATGGAGAAGCCACAACAACAGCAGGAAGTGGACGTTGGATTAAGAAAGAGAAAAGTGTTGGCTGCAGGCGGTGTACTAATACATCCGGTGCACCACCTCCGTCTATCTTCTGCTTGTCTACTCTCATCGTGACTTTTACGGAGGAGGAGCTCCTCAACGAGGTTTCGATAACACCGAGTGGTGAGCGTGCTTGAATTTTAAAACTCATTTCTAATCTCACAACCCGTAGGCACATACAAGCGAGGTGTACGGGTGCACGAGGTGCGCGCAACACTTCTTTTGTGGAGCAGAGAGTCAGATGAGGAGAAAGGTCTAATTTAGCTTTTTGTTTAAGTGGTTAAAAAAAAAAAAAAAAAAAAAAAAAAAAAAAAAGATACCCATCAAATGAGAGTAGGAATTGATTAGATAATAGAGTAGTGGTGCTGGGTTATCCTTTAAGGTCTCCTCAAATTAAGGTCGCAATCGCAGTGCCAAAATAGAACATGATGGATTGTGACCAATTTATATGTACAGTTTGAAACATTGCTAAACATTGAGGGCTAGTTTGGTATGGAATTAAAATTGTGAGGTTAAATATATATTTTTTGCAATATTTTATGTGGTAAATATTTTTCGTATAAAAAAAATATTAAAGATATTTGATTATTTGAAAAGAGAGATTGAGAAGAAATAATGTGAGGATAGAGAAAGGACGGGACGAGAGAGGAAGTGAGGAAAACGAAAGTGAGGAAAGAGAAAGGAATGAGAGAGGAGAGAATTGAAGAGAGATAAAACAAAGGAGGATGAGAGAGAAAGTGAAGAGAGAAATGAAGAGAGAAAGTGAGGAGAGAAAAAGTGAAGAGAGAGAAAGGACGTAAAAGAGAGAAATTGAAGAGAGATCAATATAGAGGGAGGGATAAGAGCAAAAGTAAAGAAAGAGAAAGTGATGAGAGAGAGGATAATGAGATAGATTTGCAAAGAGAGAAAGGGAAGATAAGAGAGATAGTGATGAGAGATAAAAAAAAAATAGAGAGGGATGAGAGAGAAAAGGAAAAAAGAGAGAGAAGAAAACGAGAAGAAAGAGAGAAAAAAGAGAGAAGAAAGAAAAGAAAGAAAAAAAAAAGAGAGAAAGAAGAAAAGATAAAGAAGAGAGAGAAAGAAAAAGAGAAGAAAAAAAAGAGAGAGAAAGAGAAAAGAAAAAAGAAAAGAAGAGAAAAGAGAGAGAGAAGTCTAAGAGAGAAAAAAGTAAAGAGAGAAAAAAAGAAGAAAAGAAAGAGAGAAAAGAAGAGAAGAGAAAGAAAAGAGAAAAGAGAGAGAGAGATTGAAAGAGAGAAAAGAAGAAGAAAAGAAAAAAAAAAGATTGAAATTTTATCACTTCTTATATATTATATAGGCCTTTTTGCATAAAAACTTTATTGGCTTTGCATTTTTGTAAAATCGGACCATTTTTAAATTTTACAGATTCATAACAAATTTTTAAGAAACTAACAAAATACCCTTATTCCCTCTCTCCTTTCTCTTTCTCCTTCCTCTCTTTATCCTTCTAGAAAAAGAGAAGAAGGAGGAGAGAAAAAAGGAGAGAGAAAAGACTGCCTCCACGTCGTCGCCATACTCCTCCCCCACCTCGTCCTTGTCTCTATCGCCACCGCCACACTTTTAGCCGCCTACCTCATTTTTGCAGGCAATGAGGTCATTATGGGCAAAGAGCTCGGCGGGTAGACGGCGTAGCCATGGACGGTGATGGCATCACAGGATTTGAGGACGATGGGAAGGGAAAGCGCATCGAGTCGAGGACAGCTACTATGGAGCATACGATGGAAAAGATAGAGGAGAGAGAAGAGAGAAATAAGAGAGAGAGGGAAGGAGCAGAAGAAAGGAGAGGGGGGGGAGAATGTGGAAGAAAGAGAAAATAAAGAATGAAGAGGAAAAAAATAGAAAAATAGAAAAAAACACATAATTTTCTTTTCCTAGAAGTGCCACCACGCGCCAAGAAGGAGATAAAAGAAGAAGAAAAAAATTACACTATTTGAGACTAAGTTGTACTATTTGAGACTAAGTTTCACTGTCTAAGACTAAGTTATACTATTTGTGCAACTCAAATAGTGCAGTTTAATCTCAATCGGTACAACTTAGTTTTATTTTTATAGTGCAATTTAACTTTCAAATAGTTTCAAATGGTGCAACTTAGTCTCAAACGATACAACTTTATCGTCGTTATTGTTATCGAATATGTCGTCTCTTCCGCCACCGCGATCGGGGTTGAGGTCGTCGAACATGTCTGGAACCTCCTTCCTCCCACGGTAGAGGACGAGGAGCGACCCTCGACGGAAGGTCGCGCATGTTGAAGTCGCGGAAGAGGAAGGCACAGCGCCACGTTTCTAAAGGCGGTAGGTCTCGGAGCCGAGGAAAGGGAGGAGCGGTGCGGTAGGCGTCGGAGAGAGCGGCACGCAAGAGGAAGCGAGAGGAGAAAGAGAGGAAAAAGTAGCAGAGAAGGAAGAGGGAGACGAACGAGAGAAAGAAAGAAGAGAGAAAGAGGAATAAAGACAAATTGGTCAGTTTACCAGTGAATTTTTAATAACAAAGCTTTATGGGCTATTTGGTTTCTCGAAAAAATTTATGGGCTATTTGGTTTCTCGAAAAAACATGAAAAAAGTTTTCTGAGAAAAAAGTTTTACATGAAAAAAAATAGCTAAATTATAGAAAACTCTCTGTAAATACTCGATTTTTCACTTTTCCTTCCTAACTTTCAAAAATCTATTTCAGATATACTTTTAGGGGTTATGGTATTAATGGAGAGGGCAAAATGACCAAATTACCCTTACTTTTTTTATTAAAAAAATAATTTTTTAATATATTTCTGTCATTTTGAAAGGTATTTTCGGTATAAATTATAAGAAATGGACGAAATAGTAATAGAACCCTGATGGAGGGGGGCTAAATCTAACAACTTGAAATGTTGAAGGGGCAAAATGTAGATTTTTGAAAGTCAGATAGAGATAGTGAAAAAAGAAGTATTTATAAAGAAGTTTTCTGTAATTTAGCCAAAAAAAAATTTCAGTTTTTTGTCTACTTGGTTCCAAGAAAACCTAACTCTTTTCGAAAGCTTCTTTACAAATTTTATAGAAAACTAGCATTTTCTTTTTCCTAAAAAAAGAATCTGAAAAATGAAACCATTAATTTGCCATTAAATTTGGAAAACAAATTGTTATAAAAGCTAGCTTTTTTTTCTGAAACCAAACATACAGAAAATTTTAAAAAAATGTTGTACATGAAAAACTTTTTTTTTCTCACAAACCATTTTTCCACACTTTTCCGACGAACCATACACCCTCTTAGCAAAGTTTTTAACGCTTATACAAATTGACAAATTTAGAAAAGATTTTAAAATTTGTGACAAGTTCAAACTAATTAGTGATCATAGAATCCTTAAGTGCATCTCAACATGCACAGTATTCAATAAATTAGATTTGATTTTAGCAATACTCCTGGAAGATTTATAGATTTGACTTTAATTCAAGCGTCTAAAACAAAGTTTAACTTTATGGGAAACCTTTTATTATTTGTATCTAACATTTTAAGTAGACCACGACAGGGGTGTCAAATAGCCGAACACGAGCGAGAGCCGGGATCGGAATAAACGAGCCGAACACGAGCTGGCTCATTAAAGTATCGAGCCGAAAAATTTAGCTCGTGTTCGGCTCGTTTATTAACGAGCCGAACACGAGCTGGCTCACGAGCTGATCCACGAATGATAAATTTTAAAAAATAATTTGGATATATATAAAAAATAAATTTATAAAATCTTGCCTATTAAACTTTAATCTAATGATTAAAATTGTGTATATAAATGAGTCTTTTATAATTAAATTTAATTTTATATTTTAATTTTTGCTAAAAATTTAATAATAAAAATATATATTATATATATATATAAATATTCATCTATATATATAAATATAAAATATGTATATTCGAACTGTTATCGAGCCGAACACGAGCGAGTTGATCCCATCTCGTATTCGGCTCGTTTATTAAACGAGCTGAAAAACTCAGTTCGTGATCGACTCGTTTACTAAACGAGCGAGTCGATCTCGAACTCATTTCGAGCCGAACACAAGCCGGCTCGCGAACTGCGAGCCTCATTGCCACCCTAGACCACGTTACAAGTTTATTACATAGTACTTAAATTACGAAAAAGGTGGCTCGCACGTGCGGCGGAGGACACGGGCGCCTGTGTCCGTGGGGCCTCTTTGCAACACAGAAATCAGAACCGTCCAATTTCTCTGGAAAAAAATATATCCGTCCAAATCAGCCAAACAAGACAAATCAGCTTTGTCGTTTTCTGAGCACCCATCGAACGGGAATAAAAAAAAAAAAATCGGATATTTACATAAATTTTTTTAGGCCTTTTTGCATAAAAAATCCACTAGTTTTGAGCTTTTGCAAAATTGGGCCGCATTTTTCGTTTTTGCGGATTCGATCTGAATTTTTTTCTCTCTCCTCTTTTTTTTCTCTCTCCTCTTTTTTTCTCTCTCCTCTTTTTTTTATCGCTCTTTTTTTTTCCTCTCCGAAGAAGGCGGCAGAGGCGGAGGCGGAAATGGCCCGCCTCGCCTCTGCTCCTCACGACCTCGCCCTCGCCCTCGCCCGCGCACCCCCGCCCTCCTCGCCTCAGACCCCGCCGAGGCCGCGCCTCGCCGCGACTCTTTTTTTTTTTCCCTCTCCGACCCTCCTCCACCTGCCGTCCCCGCCGCCACCGCCGGTGACGAAGAAGAAGTGCTTCTTGGGGCCTTTCTTGGGGCCGAGAAGCACGCCGGCGAGGGAGGGAAAAAAAATATAGTTACACTCCGGCGAGGGCGGTGGGTCGTGAAAAAAAAATTGTAAAGAAAAAAAATAAAAATTAAAAAAAATTATTTTTTCTACTGAAAAGAACAAAAAAATAGAGAAAAATGAAGAAGATGATGAAATTACACTGTTAAAAAAAATTACACTGTTTAAAAAAATATTTGCACTGTTTTAATGAATGTTGCACTATTTAAGAGAGAAATTACACTCTTTTGAGATGAAATTTACACTCTTTAGGCCAAATTGCACTATTTAGAATAATGTTGCACCATTTCTTTCTCTTCCTCTTCTTCTTTCTTCTTCCTCTACTCTCCATCCTCATCCCCTTTCTCCCTCTCTTTCCTCACACTCCAAAACAATTTTGAACCGCTGCGGTCGAAGCCGGAGGAGGAGGAGCGGTCGTAGTCGCGGGGGTCGAAGAGGTAAACGGAGAGGAGGAAGCGGGAGGCGTCGGCGGCGGCGCGCGGGGGGGGGGGTGGGGCGGGGGGGGGGCGGGGGGGGGGGCCGGGGGGGGCGCGGGGGCGCGGGCGCGATCCCCCCTGCGCCCCCTCTCCCCCCGGGACGCGCCCCCTAGGGGCGCGTGCGCGCGCGCAGGGGGGCGGGGTGGGGGCGCCCCCTGGGGGCGCGTGCGCAGGGGGGAGGGGGAGCACCATGCGCCCCCTGCACCCACCAGGTGGGCGGGCGGGGGGGGCAGGCTCGAGACCGGGCGGGGGGGGGGCGCAGGGGCGGGGGCCCGGGCCCCGGCGGGTGCAGGGGCGCAGGGGGCGCGTCCCCCGCGCCCCCCCTGCGCCCCGCGCCCGCGCCTGCGCCTCCAGGGGCCGCAGGGGGCGCGTCCCCTGCGGCCCCCACGCCCCGCCGCCGACGTGCTCCCCTTCTCCCCGTTTATCTCTTCGCCCCGCCGCGCCCTCGCCGCCGACGTGCTACTCCCCCGCTCGCCTCTCGCTCGCCTTCGAGATTCTTGACCGCGGGAAGATGGACGAAAAATAAAAATACAACTAATGTGTAAAATAGTGCAATAAATGTGTAAAATAGTACAACAAATGTGTAAAATAGTGCAACGGATGTTAAAATGGTGCAACTAAGGTATAAAATAGTGCAACGCAAAGCGGCCGAGCTTAGTTGCACTATTTTACACCTTAGTTGCACTATTTTAACCTTAGTTGCACCATTTTGATCTTCGTTGCACTATTTTTCATCATTTTGCACTTTTATTGCACAATTTTACACATTCGTTGTATTTTTATTTTTCGTCCATCTTTCCGCGGTCAAAAATCTCGAAGGCGAGCGGGAGGCAAGCGGGAGTAGCGCGTCGGCGGCGAGGGCGCGGCGGGGCGAAGAGATAAACGGGGAGAAGGGAGAGGGGAGAAGGGGAGCACGTCGGCGGCGAGGGGCGGCGGGGCGCGGGGCGCGGGGCGCGGGGCGCAGGGGGCGCTCCCTGCGCCCCCTGCGCCAAGGGACGCAGGGAGCGCCCACTGCGCCAGGAGGGCGCGGGGGCGGGGAGCAGGGGGCGCGCAGGGGGCGCGCAGGGGGCGCGCCCCCTGCTCCCCGCGCCCGCCCGGTCCCGGGCCCCCCCCGCCCCGGCCCGGGCCCGGGCCCCCGCCGGCCCCCCCGGGTGGCCCGCGCCCCTGCCGGCTGCGCCCGCGCCCGCCCGGCGCCCCCGCCGGCTGCACCCGCTCCCGTTTCCGCGCCCGCGCCCGTCGTCGTCCTCGTCGTCGTCCTCCTCCTCCTTTGAGGCTTCCTCCTCGTCGTCGTGCTCCTACTCCCCGCCTCCCTCCGGATTCCGAGTGCTTCCTCGAAATCCGCCCCGCGCCGCGCAGCCCGGAGAGGGAGGTGACCGGAACGAGTTTGGTTGGGAAGAAAGAGTGCAAAGAAATAGTGCAACGAGAAGAAATAGTGCAACGAGGTAGAAGAAGAGAAAAAAAAATGGTGTAAAGTTTTCTAAATAGTGCAACGTTGGCCTAAAGAGTGCAACTCTTTTTCCAAAGAGTGTAATTTCTGTCTCAAATAGTGCAACTTTCATTTAAAACAGTGCAATTTTTTTTTTAAACGGTGCAATTTTATTTTAACAGTGTAATTTCTTCTTCTTCTTCCTTTTTGTATAATTTTTAGTCTTTTCTTGTAGAAAAAAATATTTTTTTTATTTTTTATTTTTTTTCTGTCTATAATTTTTTTTTTCACGATCCATCCCTCGCCGGAGTGAAACTATATTTTTTTCCCCTCTCTCGCCGGCATGCTTCTCGGCCCCAAGAAGTACTTCTTTTTCGTCGCCGGCGACGGCGGTGGGGATGGCGGGTGGAGGAGGATCGGAGAGGGGGGAAAAAAAATCGCGGCGCGGTGCAGTCTCGGCGGGGTCGGAGGCGAGGAGGGCGGGGGTGCGCGGGCGAGGGCGAGAGCGTGAGGGGCAGAGGCGAGGCGGGCCATTTTCGCCTCCGCCTCCGCCGCCTTCTTCGGAGAGGAAAAAAAAAAGAGCGATAAAAAAAAGAGGAGAGAGAAAAAGTAACAAGGGTATTTTGGTCAGTTTGCTGAAAATTCGGACCGAATCTGCTAAATCGAAAAAAACGACCCAATTTTGCAAAAGCCCAAAACTAGTGGATTTTTTATGCAAATTGGCCATTTTTTTATATTTTAGCCTAATTTAATTATTTAATATTTTTTGAGTTAATTCATACAGCTTCTGTAAACATATCGAATAGCAAATATAACCCTACAAAGTTTAACTTTTCATATTTATCTCTACAAAAGTTCAGTAATATACGTATTTGTCCTTCTGGTTTATTATTATTAGAGCATTGTTTATTTTTTAACAGAAGATAAGTGAAATGACATTTTTGTCAAATCAAATATGTCCCTCTAAAAATTTCAACTGTTAGAATTATACAAAAATATCTTTCCAAAAATCTCCAACGGTCATTTCTTCCTTTCTACCATCACAAATAATATAAGAGGGATAAAAAAATTTATTTATCTCATTTACTAACCACGGTTAAGTATTTTATCTATGGTTAACTATATTTTTCTAACGGATCCTAACTAATTAGTTAAGATTTTTGCAAAAATAAATATGAAAAGTTAAACTTTGTAAGGATATGTTTATTATTTGATATATTTACAGAGAGCTCCATTCAATTAACTCTGCTTTTTTATGTAGAATCTTTGTTATGTAGAAGATTTAACCCGGTCTCAATTACATGCTCTGGAATACGACATTTATTTGATGTCCCACGGTCGAAAATGAACGGTCGGATATTTACAAAAAAGGGATATTATCAAACATGTTTTATGACAACTAGTCTTTGTAAGTTGAGGGATGCTTCAATAAAACAGATCTATCCTAGTCTTCATAGTTTTCATCTGAAGATTCTAAATTTGATACAGAAGAGTAGTCCGTTTTTTATCAGATCATTTTTTTCGAATAATATAGTATCGGAGCTTATACTTGTTGGCCTAGTGGTCATAATTATTCTTTAGATTTTGATGATAACAAATAATTAAACTAATCTTTTATCTTGAGTTTTGTGTTTAGACTTTTCTATCTTCAAATGGACTTAAGATGGGCAATCCTCTAGCACTAAGCTTCACCACTTGAAGCTATCTTGACAAGTAGATTAAATATCTCTCTACTCCACCTTTTAATATTGTGCTTTAAAGATTAAAGTATGAAATGTCGAGCTATATTTTAACTTACTTTTTTTATCATCTAAAGCACATGGGACTTCAAACAATATTCAAAAACTTCTCAAAAACTGTTTTCTGTCAAGTTTGTATTTTGGACTCTTTTCTGCGCGCCCACAAACTTCTGGAGGCCCAAAAGTTTCTGATCAGCAATTTCAGCGCGCGTGGTCTGACAGTGTAAGAAAAGTCGACGCGCATGTTCTGGGCGCCCACAAACTTCTGGAGGCCCAAAAGTTCTGCTCAAAGAAAACGGCGCGCGTGGTCTGACAGTGTCAGGAAAACCGACGCACATGTTCTGGGCGCCCACAAATTTCTGGAGGCCCGAATGTACGGATCCAGAAAAGCGGCGCACGGGTCTGACAGGCCGCTGGATGTGCAGTGCGCGTGATCTGGGCGCCCACAAACTTCTGGAGGCCCGAATGTACGGATCCAGAAAAGCGGCGCACGGGCCTGACAGGCCACTGGTTGTGCAGTGCGCGTGCTCAACATCTGGGCGCCCGAAAGTCCTGTTTAGGGCGCCCGAAAGTGCAACGGTCTGGAGCAGCTGAGGCTATAAATTGATGGTCTTGAGGCCTTTCTCAGCAGGAATTTTGAAGTCCAATTGAGCTTATATACTTCAGCATTTTTAATACTCTTAGCCCTCAATCCTCTCTCTAAACTTGAGTGTAATTGATAGTGAGATATCATCTTGTAAAAGAGAGAAAAGAAAAGAGTTGAAGCTTGAAAGTGTAACATTCTTGAGAGAAGAAGGTGTTGGTGTGAAGGCTTGGTGCTTACCCGCAAAAGCATCGTTTAGTGGAGATCCAACGTTCTCTTGTGTTGAGAAGTTGGCGGGGACGTAGGCAAAGTGCCGAACCTCGAAACAAATCGATTGTGTGCTTCTTGAGTTTGCATTTCTCTAACTCCTCACTTTCTCTCCCTTTATTTGTTTCGAGTTTTTAAATTACTTGATTATTTAACATTTTATTTTAGAAACCTAATTTACCTCCCCTCTTAGGTTGCCATTTTGATCCTCAATACTGAACACTCCTCTTTCAAAAGATTCTACGTTTAATTTTCACATCCGTGAAGCTAACATATCAGCCTCAAAGCAGTGACACTACATAAACTTTTTGGTTTTTTTTTAGGGCAAGTGACCTAAAGCACCGTACATCAAGATTTTCCTAAAATGGATATGGATACAGAAATATCTTATTTAATATTTTTTTTATTTACTAAAAAATTATAGGACTTGATAAATAAGAAATATAATTAAATTTTAAAATCGCTTATTATATTCAACTTTTAAAATATTTTTAAAAAAAAAGCGAACCACTTCGTGAAGAAAATATATTATCCGATCAAATCATGCATTTCAAGATTTTTCACAGAGCAGAAATCTATCTCATTCCTTCTACTCACAAAGAAAAAAAAAATCCCATACCAAATATATCATTGCTTAGTAACTTAATTATTTTGACAGGGCAAAAAAAAACTTTAGAATTTTTTCTATTAAATATATATATATATATATAGGCTAGGGCTACTATACTCTTATGAGTATAGACCCCTTTGTACTCATAAATTTCAACCGTTGAATGAAGGGATGTACGGTTAGGATGATAGTGATCCCCCAGTTAGGATGATAGTGGTTTCCTAGGGTTGAGTGAGTGGTTGGTTGAATAGTATGATCTAACGGGTGAAAATGATCAAAAAGATAAATTTAACGGCCGAAAATTTATGAGTACAAAGATATCTATACTCATAAAAGTATAGTAACCGAACTCATATATATATATATAAAGAGAAAGAGAGAGAGAGAGAGAGAGAGAGAGAGAGAGAGAGAGAGAGAGAGAGAGCTAGATTACTATACTTTCAAAAGTACGGAGACCTCAATACTTTAAAGTTGTTTTCAATGATGGGGCATTCGATTCGGCAATCAATTCCAATAAAAATGATCTACAGTGTTAGAACTATCTAAAAACCAAATTTAATAATTATTTGACTTTGTTTATCTAGTGAACGAGTAACCAAAAAATAAAGAGCTGAAAATAAAAATTTCATAAAAATAAGTAATAAAAAAATTAAATTTCAAATTAGAAGTATTAATCTTATTCTTGATGGCAAGTAGAATTTTCTATTAAAGTTTTATCTAACTTGGATTTTTCTACAATGTTAAACTTACAAACATGCCACATCAGTTATTAAAATAGTCAACTTTAAGATCCTTTGATCACTTGATAAATAATGTTGAAAAATTATAAAATTTGATTTCTAAATAGTTTTAATAGCGAAATCATACCAAACAAAGCCGATCATCGAATCGAATGTCCTATCATCGAAAATAACTTACAAGCACGAAGGCCTCCTAGAGTTTTGTTGGACTACTATCTGTAGTAAACGGTTCGTTTTACTACCAATTTATTTTCAATAATAAAGCTTCCAAATCGATGATCGGCACCGTTGAACATTAGTTAGACCATCTAAATTATCTGAAAATCAAATTTCATAGTTTTTTTATAAATCGCTAGAATACTTTTAATAGTATTTGGTCCTTTTTACAGCTAAATTTATAATTTTTTGGATTAAAAATTATAGGGTTGAGATGATAGTGGTCCCCTACAATTTAGTGGCTGTTTCCCTAGGGTATTGTAGTAGTTGGTGGAATAGTATTAATTCACAGATAGAGATGATCAAAGAAGTAGATCTAATTGTGAAAAATTTAGTACCACCAAACGCTTGGTACTATTAGAAGCATCTCAATTGGACTCTCTCTCTCTCTCTATATATAGAGAGAGAGATAGAGAAAGGGATAGAGTCCGGTTGGGATAATTCTTTTAGCACCAAGCAACTTTTTGAACCACGGAATGGCAAATTAAAGTTATCTTTTATTTTGTTATCAAACTTTTGATTTCAACATTCAAGATCCTAAACTAGTTTAAAATTTTAGCCTCTAAAATTTCAATAATATTTTATTTTAGTTATTATCTTAGAATAAAATTGGAAAAATTTCAAATACCACCTATATGGTTTCGTACTTTTTTATTTTAGTATCTTGTGGTTTGAAGTGCATCACTTTAGTACCATGTGGTTTCATTTTTCTCTTTTCGTTGTTCCTTTCGTTAATTTTTTCGTTAAATCATATAGAAAAAACTTCAGATAACTCACATCTGGTTTATCAAATATTCACTTTAGTACTCTGTGGTTTTAACTTTCTCATTGATTTAACGAAAAAATTAACGAAAGGAACAACGAAAAGAGAAAAATAAAACCACATGGTACTAAAGTGATACACTTTAAACCACAGAGTATTAAAGTGAGAAAGTACGAAACTACAGGAGTGATATTTGAAGTTTTCTCAATAAAATTTGTTGCTTGCATCTACTTCATCTGTACTATATCCGTTTACAATATAAATATATTTTTTTTATCTATCTCGTACTTTCAATTTAACAGTCCAATTTGTATATAAAAAAATAATTGTGATTTTATGAGCGATAACGTTTTTTTTTTTTTTTTTTTTTAGGGGAAACACGCCCTAAGGCGATTTTATTAATTAAACAATAAATACAGACTGAGAAAATTCATCAAAAGAAGCCCAAATAGAAAACTTTTTGCTTGCGAGTCCCCAAGTGGCCAAGCGATCCTCGACTATAGCATTCTTGGAGAATCTCAAATTCCATCCAAAACTGAAACATAAGATTAAAAAAAGAGTCAATAAATTTATGATGCATTGATGTACAACTGCACGAGATGTTGGCAATAATTCAGCCTCGCTAATAGGAAATATAAATAAGGGACCGCTAGAATCGAACTTAAAAGTTTGGGAACCAAAATAAAATTTTGCCGACAGTTCAGAGACTAATGGTGCAATTTACCATATCAAAATTTAGGAGGGTACTTGTGAAATTATGACACAAGGTCTAATGATCTTTCCAAAAAGATTGAAACTAGGGAAGTAACAACATTTGACTTTCCAAAAAAAGTCAAAAATATCTCTTTTGCCCCTAACTTAAGGGCAAATAAGAAAAGTGGATGACAGTAGAATGGTATATTCAAAATTACAAAATAGTAATTTTACAGAAATAACGGCCGTCCCTAATAGTTCACTAACAGAATCTAACTCTAGAATTATATTTGAACGAACTTGTAACGTTAAAAAAGTATTTACAACATTAGCCTTTTAAGTACGGTAAATAAGAAAGTTTAAAACTTTTCAAAAGTGTATAAGCAATTGCCCTACTAATATATAATAATATAATGAGTTTCGAGGAGGGATTAAAGGGCACATGTTCCCCGCAGCTATAGATCACCGTGCTATATATATGTGAAAGCGCTTTTGGGACCAGTTACATGGTAGGATCGTTCGAATACCAAATAAATACTATTCCAAATGCGCTTTGACTTTATTACAGTCAACTGGTACAGTACTAGTGCCTTGCACCTTTTTGGTTTCAATATTCTAAGTCAAACCCACCATTTCTAATAGCCTCTCTCTCTTCCTCCTTATCATTGCGTCATGCAACCCTAATGATGACATGTGTACTATACTGTTAGATAGGGGTGGAAACGAGCCGAGCTCGAGCGAGCCTATCTCAGCTCAAGCTTGGCTTGAAATTAATTTCGAGCCTAAATTTAGGCTCAAACTCGGCTTGAAATTAGTTCGAGCCGAGCTCGAGCGAGTCTAACTTCGAGTCGAGTCGAGCGAGCTCGAGCCCTAAACGAGCCGCTTGAAATTCTTACATCATGCAATTTATAACTTAATTTTATAAATATTATTTAAAATTTGATATAAAAATATGTCTAATAGTTCAACATACAAAAAAAATAAATGAAATACGATATTATAATATTAAAAAATTAATTTAGGGGAAGCGACACTGCGAGTAGAGATGTCAACGGGTCGGATTCCGAGATGATTTTCAAAAACCCGAACCCGAACCCGGCTATCAAACCCGAAACCAGAACCCGAACCCGAATCCAACGGATTTTAAAAATCTATATCCAAACCGAAGCCGACCGAAAATCCGAAAATCCGAAAATCGAACCTGAACCCGAACCCGAAACAATTATTTTTCTTCAAAATATTTCAGAATATATTACACTAGATCTAAATTTTTAAAATACAAATTCAAATATAACATCAAATCAACGATCCACTCCGTTAAATATGATCTAGGGTATATGAAGTTCTTAGGAATAAAATTTTAATTTTTTTCGATATCGTTTACTTAATAAATAAATTATGTCAAAATAAACGGTGAAAATTGAACAATCTTTAAAATTTGAGTATAGGACTTCTAAATTCAAGATCAAGGATGTTGACATTGATTTAGATAGTTTAAAATATTTTCTATCAAAATTTGAATAAAATTAGATTCTTCTACACCGTTAAACTACAAACTCGCCATAGTAACCATTGAAATTTGACAATTTTGAAACGGTTTGATCATAAGGTAAACTATATCGAAAAAATACAAAATTTTATTCCTAAAAACTTCAAATACTCTAGATCAATTTTAACGATGTGGATCGTTGATTTGAACACCCTAAGGTCGAAAACAAGACTACAGTACCGAAGCCCCGGTACTATAGATAGTATAGGAGCCTAGTGCAGCTACTATACTATCTATAGTACCGGAGCTCCGGTACTATAGTCTCGTTAATGTAAAATTAATTCGGGTTCGGATCGGATACAATCAAAATCTATACCCGAATGCATGTCCTTCGGATTTTTATTTTTTATATCCATATTCGAAACTATATCCATTTAACATCGGATAAATCCGCTTCGTTCGGGTTTGGGTTCGGATAAAATTTCAGATATCCGTATCCATTAACATCCTAACTGCGAGCAAGAGAAAAAGAAGGGAAAAGAGAGTAATTAGAGTAGAATTTTGATGTTTTGATTTTGTGGGGCAACAAATATGCCCCATAACTTGAACTCTATATACATATATTAATATACATAATATATATTATTTTATATAATTAAAATATATATTATATATAATTATATATTTTTATATTTTTATAAATACTTTTATGATATATATATATATATTCGAGCTTTTCGAGCCTAATTCGAGCGAGCCCAATAATACTCAAGCTCGGCTTGAAATAAATTTCGAGTTTTATTTTTTGTTCAAGTTCGGCTCATTTAATTTCGAGTCGAGCTCGAGCGAGCCGAATATCGAGCCGAACGCGAGCCGAACGTGAGCCGGCTCGCTCATTTGCCAGCCCTACTGTTAAATCAAATCTCTGAGGTCAACCCCTGGTGTTGACCATCTTATCGAGAGATCTAGAGAGAGAGAAAGTAATATTCTCTACAATAAGTATTTTATACAAGATCTACTACAAACGTACAATATGCTGCTCGTAAACCGACCGTTCATAGCGCAAGTGATAAAGGACTTGATGGTTGGTACCCGAGGTCCCGAGTTCGAATGCTAGTTGATTCACATTTTCAGTTAAGTTTATTTCTAAAAAAAATAAACGAAGCAAATAGCGTGCTACCTTTCTCTCAAAATATATATATATTGTTGATATATCAATATTTATAATGTGAAAGCCTCTGATTAATTTAAACACCCGGTTTAAGAGTGTCGCATGTTATTGTCAATATATCAACGGGGATATTCAAGCAGGACCAAAAGCATTTTTCATTATCCTTTTGTAGAAGTACACATACGTCTGAATTATATTTTGGATAAATTACAATTTCTCAAACTATGAGACGCGTGACACTTTAGACCTCAAACTTTAATTTGTTGTACTTTCTGACTCGAATTATGAAGCGCGTGACAATTTAGTTCTCAAACATTAATTAGTTATAATTTCTGACTCGAACTATACAGTATATGACATTTTAGTTCTCGAACTTTCTAAATTATAACAATATTCTACTTTATAATTCCATTACTTTGAAATTAGTAATTTATCAACATTTATTCAAAAAATTAGATTGTAGAGTTTGATTGCAATAATTTAAAAAGTTTAAGAACTAAATAGTCACATGTCAAATAGTTTGAGTCAAAAATTACAGCTAATTAAAGTTCAATGGTTAGAATATTACGCCCTTATAGTTCGAACCAGAAATTATAATAAATTAAAGTTAGAGAACTAAAGCATCACACAGGTCATAATTTGAGGACCAAAAGTGTAATTTATCCTTATATTATCATTGTAGGCAGTTGATTTTTTTTTTTTTTTTTAAGATTGAAAGGTAGCATGCTACCCGCTTCGTTCATTTTTTAAGAAATAAAATTAGTTAAAAATGTAAAACAACTAGCCTTCGAACTTGGAAGACCTCTGGTATCAGCCACCAAATTCTTTGCCACTTGCACTAGAGACAGTCGGTGGAGTTGAAAATTTAGCATTGAAAATTGAATTACTACAATTAATCACATATATGACTTAATAGCTAGAATTGACCCCCACCCCAGCAATTAAAGGTACTAATTAATCATCACTTTGTTAGAATGAGAAGGAAAACCTCCATGAGTGGAAAAACAGGTGGGCAAATGGTCTAAAGCCTTAATAATTAAGTGGCTTCTGAGAGGGCCAAACGCGCGCCCTCTCCCGAGTCAAAAGCCTTTGCCCCTAAGTTGAAAGGCAGCTTATCAGCAAATTATAAGCGCACCACCAGCCACTATATCGGTTAGTTACTAGATTTACATCCTGTAGCAGTAGATATTTAGTTCAAAACTAAATACCTTATATATATAAATAATATTTACTATCAACTTTTTAGCTCTTAGATCTATAATAGTACTGCCACCAAATAGTAAAACTTATTTATTCAAGGAATAACTTCAAATACCACTCATGTGGTTTCGTACTTTCTCATTTTAGTATCTTGTGGTTTAAAACGTATCACTTTAGTACCATATGGTTTGGTTATTCTCTTTTTTTTTTATCTTTTCGTTATTTTTTTCGTTAAATTATACAGAAAAACTTCAAATATCTCACCTATGATTTATCGAATAACCAAAAAATTAACAAAAAGATAATAAAAAGAGAATAACCAAATCACAGTGTACTAAAGTGATACGTTTTTAATCACATGATACTAAAGTGAGAAAGTACGAAACCACAGGGATGGTATTTGAAGTTATCCCTTTATTTATTCAAAGAATAAAAGGTTGATAACAAATGCTATTCATCTACAATCAATAATATTTAGTTTCTCTCTCTATATATATATGTATATATAGCACAAACCTTTTTGTATTACCCATTCCGTTTTGGATGATTAAACTAACGAATTGTCGATCGACATTGTTAAATACAATTTCGAGTATTCGAACAATCTAGCAAGCAAATTTAAAAATATTTTGAAACAAATTACGTACTAATTGAAAGGTTTTAAAGTTAATAATTTTAATGGCTGATGTAAAGTGTTTGTTAGTTTAATGATGCATAGCAATCCAAAGTGATTGAATTTTTTATAGAACATTATATTCAATGTCTAGATCGAGATTTAAAATTTTGATTCTAAATCCCAAAATTCTATTCTCTATTTTAAGAATTTATTTGATTTTGATCATTAATTTTGTTGATAGCTGATACATAGATAAATGATATTTAAAATCATAAAATTTGTTTAGTAGATCAATCGAATGTTCTAGATCGTATCAATTCAAAAATTCGATCATCAAAAACGAAGTGGGTAACATAAAGCATTTATACTATCTCTGTATTCCAGCACAACTCTCTCTCTCTCTCTATAAATATGTATAAAATTGAGTTCTTATACTTTTAAAAGTACCAAATCATTGGTGTTTGTAGGTTTTCAGCCCTTGAATTAAGGGATGTGCGGTTAGGATGATAATAGTCCCTTAGGGTTGAGTGAGTAGGTAGGTGAATAGTATGATCTAACGGATGAAAATGATCAAAATGATAGATCTAACGGTGGAAAACTTACAAGCACCAAGTATTTTGTGCTTTTAAAAGCACCATAGCCGGACTATGTGTAAGACCCTAGATTAGTCCTATATATAAAATATAATAGGACTAGTACTCTTAACCCGGCTTAAGCATTTTGGACGGTGGCTAGGCCTAAGAGATTAAAAAATTTAAGCGTGCTAAGACGGAAGTAGTCCTAAGATGGATGACCCCTTGGGAAGTGAGGTGTCACAGTTGGTATCAGAGCCAATTACCAGCCGAAAGTGTGAGATGAGTCTGAGCTGAGCTAGGTTATCCAGCGGGGAGAGCGAGACTCTCATACTGTTGACTGTTGTGGGTAGAGCGCGACTCTTCCACAAAGTCGGTTATGGCTTGCGAGACGAGTCTCACATCACCTGGTACTTATGAGTCTGAGTCTGACGAGGACGTCAGTGCTTAAAGGTAGGGAGAATGTGAGACCCCAGATTAGTCCTATATATAAAATATAATAGGTCTAGAACTCTTAACCCGGCTTAAGCATTTTTAGCGGTGGCTTGGCCCAAGTGGTTAAGAGAATTAAGCGTGCTAAGACGAAAGTAGTCCTAAGATAGATGACCTCCTGAAAAGTGGGACGTCACACTATATATATATATATATATATATATATATATATATATAATGAGGCTACTATACTATCTATAGTACCGGGGTTCCGATACTATAGTTGTTTTTTCGATCTTAGGGTGTTCAAATCAACGATCCACACCGTTGAAACTGATCTAGGGTATGTGAAGTTCTTAGAAATAAAATTTTAGTTTTTTTCGATATCGTTTACTTAGTAAATAAATCATGTCAAAATGAACGGTGGAAATTGAATAATCTTTAAAATTTGAGTATAGGAGTTTCGAATTCAAGATCAAAGATGTTGACCTTCATCTATATAGTTTAAAGTATTTTCTATCAAAATTTGAATAAATTTAGATTCTTCTCCACCGTTAAACTACAAACTCGCTATAATAACCATTGAAATTTGACAATTTTGAAACGGTTTGATCACAAAGTAAACTACGTCGAAAAATTATAAAATTTTATTTCTAAGAACTTCAAATATCCTAGATCAATTTCAACGGTGTGGATCGTTGATTTGAACACCCTAAGATCGAAAAAGCAACTATAGTACCGGAGCCCCGGTACTATAGATAGTATAGGAGACTAGCTCTATATATATATATACTTAAGATATAATTTTTTATATAAAAAAATAAGAGAAAATTGCCGGCATACGGCTGCAAACGACTCCAAGTAGCAGATATACCTCAATACAACTGTATCGGATATAACATCTAAATATAAGTATGTATTAATCAAGCTATAAAATCCAACACTTCAGATTCAGAGAAAGTAAAACTATAGATCAAACAAGGATTAGACACTTGGATTAATAGTGTCCATGAACTTCGTATCTGAAGGGTAATGGTCCTCGTTGATTTTTCACTTTCTTAGTGCCCCCAAACATGGATTCCACCACTAAAGTGTTTCGAGCTATGCTTAGATGGCACTGTCAAAGTGTGTGGGGCTTTAGATAATGATGATGAGAAATGAGAACTCTTTGGGCTCATGCTCACTCACCCTCCCCACTTATTCCGAAGGCCCCCCCAAAGATGCTTCCTCTCTCATCTTTCCCCCACGAGAGGGAGAGAGAGAGAGAGAGAGAGAGGGTTGGGACCATCACTTTGGGTATTGTCTACGCAAAGTAGAACAGATCCCTTCATCTCCTCTCTTTCTCTCTCTTCTTTGTAGGTGGGAATGTTTCTCTCATGCTTCCCCTTTCTTTAGTTGCCATCTAAGGGTTTTGCACGTGAGAGAACCATCATCATTTTGACTATGTGGGCACAAGCATTGTTGTTTTGTGTGAATACAAATTCCACATGTCGCTTTATAGAAGATCGTGCTGCGGAGAGAATAATACATCAGACGTGAAAATACCACATGAAGATTCTCTGAACTAAACGATTGTCCATAACAGTGAATCAGGTAAATCAATTTTCCGAGTATAATCAATATGAACAGTACATTCGTGTATTTTACGGTTTACCACATAAAAATCAGCTTGAGTGATATAAACAAAGATGAACAATGAATAATAATATCAGGTAAGTAATTAAAGGGGTGGACTTCAATTTGCCCCCACTGTGATTTCGCACATTTTTTACTTTGTTATTTTATTGTTCAAATAGTTGTACTTAACTGTTATATAATTTTTAATATTTATATTACTATAACAACTTACTGTTCAAATAGAACAGTAAAGTGATAATTGTTGTAAACCACATGGCGGCAAAGTGCAGATAACATGATAATAAAATGCTATACTGTATTGGCCTGTGAATTGCAAAAAAAAAAAATGTCACTTCGCTATTCTATTTAGCTGTAGATCATTATAGTTAAACAAATATAAAACCACATGATAGTTAAGTGCAACATTTCGAACCGCGGAATGGTAAAGTTAAAATGGACTAAACCACAGGAGGTAAATTAAAGTTTACCCTTGCTATATTTAGGAAAAAATTATTTGTACACCCCAATTTGAGTGTACAAGTTACACCCCGCCTATCTAATGGGTGGGAGTCATTCACTAGTCATATTAAGTGACTGGTAAAAACATTCCGCCCATTGGATGAGTGGAGCGTAAGATATACATTACGATTTGGATGTATGAGTAGCATTGCTCCTAAATTTAACACTACCTTAGCCTTGACACAGATCAAAAATTTTCAACTCCATGATACTTCTACAACCAAGGGACAAGTTACTATTCCAACATATGCCACAACAGGTGGATAAAACAAATGAGCGACAGAGGGCAAAAAGATAGTAAAGCATGCTTGAATGATGACACCAAAGTGAAGTGTTTGCACAAACACAGAACACGGGTAAAGAGATCGCACGCACCTGTGGCTTAATTTAAGAAGAACATTTTCCCTGGGTTTACGGCAAAAGCCATCCCTTTTAGTAGCTTCTCAACCTTTTGTCCCTTTTCTTGGTAGCACCAGGAAGGGGCAAGAACTAAAGCTTTTGTCGATCGAGTCAGAACCTGTCCATAACTAAGAAACTGAAAAGAGCACATAAATAAATGGAATATACCCAAAATCGATTAAGGTAGTTCACTTCTCCTGGTTCAAATTGCAAGATATAAGCACACAAAAACATCATATACTAGAGAGAGAGAGAGAGAGTGAGAGAGAGTCAAGGAATTAAAGTAGGATTAACTATACAGAGGTTTTCAATTGACAATGTAATAAATTACAGGCAGCCCAGTCAGTTGGAACCCCTAAGGTGCTGTTTCGACTGCTTGATGTCATACACAAGGATCAAGGATCAAAAAACGGAGCATTCGCTTTTGTAGAACGAAAGATTGGGGGCATCATGGACCTAACGGAATCGGCTCCTAAGTTGACAGTGTATTTGACCTCAAACATTACAGGAAGGTTGTATAATCCTCTAGAACATTCCAGTTGCAAGAGATGCTCACAGAAAACTCGTTCCCAGTGAAAGATCATTAAAATTGGAAAGGATCTGCGACCGGGTCGTTCCGATTTGGTGAGCGATTTCTAGCTGTTCCTCCAATGGCAGCATCTCATAACTGCAAAAAAGAAAAATTAAATAAACAAAAGCAGATAGTGATGAGATGACGGTAATAGTCCTGAAGTCCAAATATTGAAGTCCAAATTAAGGTGTCTTTTCAATAACAATTTCTAAAAAGTTGTGTTAACTATTTCTTTTTCAGATTATCATTACTGATTTCTCTTTATTTCTAGTGTTTTATTGGGAACAGTTAAGATGGCTAAGAAATAACCATATTTCTTGAAGTATTAAACAGAAAAAAAACAAAGCCCTGACCTAGAAATCTCTCTATTTCAAGTATCATGGTCAACTTAGAAGCCATGTTTTCAATGGTATGGTTTTGCAGTATTTTACTGCACTCAATGTAAAGCATCTTTTAGAACAAAATTTTGAAAGAGTAAAGAAAATACCATCCATTAAATAAGTGTAAAATGAATCAGTAGTCATCATAAAATCCTGATCGCAACTCAGTCCACGAATTTTTCACTTACATCACTGACCATCGAATGACAAAAATCCGGAGTTTTTCTTGTAAAATGATCATTTTATCACCTCCCCTTTAAAACGATGTCCTAGTATTATAAATACTTGAAAAAGGGTTTAAAAGGAAAATTAATAGCCAAAAGTGATGTGTTGAAAGATTTTTAGCAGCTAGGATGGAGTTGCAAATATATGAGAAAGTTCACAGACCAAAAGTGTGAAAACCTTTGCTCGGGGACTAAGTCGCAATATCAGGATAGTGTAGGGACTATCCATACATTTTATCCTCAAAATAATGCAGTGATACAAAATTACCCATTAGGGTTCAAGGAGAACTAGAACATTCACTTACTGAGAAAGAAGCTCAAAGTCCACCATATGATCGGGACCAGGGCGATGTGCTTTCCCATTAGAATGGAACTGCCGGAACGATCTAGGATTCAGGCCGCAAACATGAGGGACAGCATCAACTAGTTTCCTTTGCAGGGTCTGAAGCCGACGGAATGTGAGCTCCTCAAGTGGCGCGATGCAGCCGATGCTACCGTCCAGCGTGCTAAGCAGAAGAGCAAAACGGTTGGTCTTTTCGGAGCCAGGCACAGTTGCACCTGATCGATCAGAGGAAGTGGGAAGCATCTGTAACCGCAAGAACTTCGATACATGGGCCCCGGCATGAAACTCCGCCCTTGACAAAAGCTTCTGCCCTTTCCAGCTCTCCAACATTTTTGGTGCATAATAGAAGATCTGCATCAGTATTCCATGGGTTAATCACAACATTCATCCCTGAAGTTTGGACCCAGATTCCAATCCTTAAGGCTGCGTTTGGTAACGGAACAATGTTTGAAGGAATTAATATTTTTGTTCCTGGGATAACCTACTATTCTAGGATACAGAAGAATAAAAGAAATTTTGTATTTGGTTTAATATTTTCTTATTCCCTATGATAACCAAAATCCTGTTTAGCAATTTTATTAAGAATAATGAAGAATAGTACAAAAGGTAGATTAAAACTCTTTAAAATATCAAGATTGCCCTTATCTATAGGACGTGTTTGGTTCGCCCCTTTTTCATCCTGGAATCGGAATCGGAATGGACGAATCCGTTTGTCCGTGTTTGGTATGCGGGATTCCCATTCCGATTCGGATTCCCGGGTGAATGGGAATCCCCCCAACTACCCCCTTTTCCAATCCGGCCTAGAAGGCCGGATTGAAAATTGAATCCGGGCGGAATGAATTTGTTCGGATTAAATTAAATTTTTTAAGCTAAAGTTTTTAATTAAAACATAAGTTTAAGCTTAAAAATTATATTTATAAATTTTAATTTTAATTTGAACTTAAACTAAAAATTAAAATTCAATCAAGAATTTCGAATCTAATTTATAAATTTGAATTTAAATTTAAATTTAATTTAAAATCTAAAGTTTTATTCAAATTTTATTTAAAATTTAAATTAAATTTATGGATTCAAATTGAAATTTAAATTATAATTTTAAGTTTGAATTTGAATAAATCGAAATTTAGTTCTATATTTTGAATTATCAGTTCAATTTCAAATTTTAATTTTTTTAAAAAATATATATTTAAAATTTTGACATCATTTTAAAATTTTGACGTAAATTTTTAATATTTAATTTTCAGTTTGAATTTAAACTAATATATTATAAAAATAAAATTGGTATATTAATTTGATTACGTTTCTGATATCTATCTGAACCAAACACCGACAATGGGAATGGTTCATTCCGATTCCGATTCAAGTGGCGAACCAAACAGAATGAAGTAATGAATCATTCCGATTCCGTTTCCAGCTTATTCTCATTCTGATTCCGATACCGATTCTGACTTCGAACCAAACACACCCATATCTCTCAAATATAGAATATTTAATATATGCACAGTAATGCATATAAAAATAATATATTTTATAAAATATAAAAAAAATTAAATATTGCATATAATACTATTATAATCATATTATTATATAAAAAAATACTTCAATATTATTATATAACATACTTCAATAATTATATATATAAAAGTACTTCAAAAATAATATATATAAATAATTAAAGACAATATATTTTAGAACATTATATATTTAATATACTTATTACCTTATATAATACTTTATTTATATACATGGTATATATAGGATAACATATAATATAAATTTATTAAAGTAATAAAGATAATATAATATCATATAATATAATATAATAGTAGCACTAATAGTTGTTATAGTGCTACTAATAATTATTAGTATTATTATTATTTTATTATAAAATTATTATTATTATTATTATTGTATATTATAGGATATTTTAATATATATATATATATATATATATATATATATAATATATATAATATAACCATACTTTTATATTAGCATGAGAATAGCCCTATTCCTCTAAAAAGGTGGAATAGTTGTTCCCGGGTTATTCTCTTTTCTATCAGACTCAACCAAACACTCTACAGCTTTTAACAAAAATCACTTTTCCAAACCAAAATCACTTCTTCAGAAATCACTTCTTCACAAGCTAGGCCAAACGGGCCCTCAGTTTTGGAGAAGCAGCTTTTTTCTGCTTCTGATTCTGGAGCCTTCAAAATCAGTTTTCTGATTCTGAAAAGCAGAATCAGATTTTCCAACTGTCGTTGTCAAACGCTCTACTGAGCTCAAAAGTGATTTTGGGTTCATAATCACTTCTGAGAAGCTAGGCCAAACACCCCCATACATCAAATCACCAATACTCGATCTAAAAACTATCCTACCTCTCTCATATGTAGAAACATATGAGTGTCACCTACTCACCCTCTACTGCTCGTGGCCAATCTAGTTGTGCGGATAGTACTCTAAAAATTATCCTACCTCTCATAATATTCAACACTGCAGTATAAAATCCAAAGCTTCGGCCAATCTTGAAAGAGACTAAATTAGCAGATAATTCTAAAAAGACTTCATTAGCCACGAGAACTATATTAAGCAATATTTACATACATAAAATCAGCAAAAAATGGGGACCTTTTGAGTGTGCAATATCCTACTTTGACTTCATTGAGGTAGAAGTCTAAAACTCTAAAAGAAATGAGACCTCAGAGCGAGCTTCCCAAACAAGAAAATAATTTAGAAGCAGATGTTAATATAGGACCTTTTTTTTTGCATAAATATTGTCATTTCTATCGAGTTTTATCTTGTCAATAGCGTGCAACTAATAAGTGTTTGAACAACTAGACAAAACAACAGCTAAATAAACCGACAAGCATCATGGTTTCCATCCAACACAATAATAGTGCATAAAGCATAAGCAGAAATTACCTGAATGTTCTTTTGATCATCCGATACGACAAGGCTCAATGTGCTACCATCAATCAAGAACTCAGTTGCATAGCAATTTAAAGGTCCAAAATCTTTTGCTAGCAAGCTTAGTTGAGCACCTTGCTCTTTCCAATTAAGGAAATATATGCTTTTATGAACGTCGCCAAACAAGATGAAATTCTTGACCTGAAACAATAATTATTGCATTCTTAGAGGAAAAGAGCTTTAGATGTATATGTGTCAAACATGTATTCAAATGTAGATTATATAGTCAGACATTGAAAGAAATGCACTCACAATGTTCAAGCTCACAACATGAAGTGGAGCATCATAGAAAGCAACACCATTCAACTCAGAACCAGTCCATTTATGCAAGGTGATCTTTGGACCAGAAGCTATAAGCAAGTGACCCTGAAGAGATGCTAAATTTGAGACGGCACCCTTCAGCTCCTTAGAGTAGACTTCTGAAATCTGATGATTCACGTCATAAAGGAAAACAAAACAAATGACTGCCACTGGTGTGAAGCACAGAAAACAAAGAGAACAGAAAATTAGACAATCAGTCACAAAATGCATTTCTAAATTTCTTTTTTCTTTTTTTACCAGATTTTGGGAGCTCTCATTAGTTTTGGCAAAAGAAAACAGAAGCACTCGTCCACGAGCAGCTACATCCTCTCCTTGCACATAAGCAGTGCCAATGGCCATGAGAGATTCATTCTCTTTTGTTGTTGTATTCTGCATTTATATGGCAATATGACACCAAACTAAATAACAAAACACAATGTACAAAATTAAAAGATGCATTACAAGGGAAAAGAAAATCTCCCTTCAGGGAAGAGCTCATATGTTACACTTACAAATAATGTAACAATGCGGACTGTAAGGGCATTTTCAGAGGTCTGCATTGGAACAGTAGCCTTAGTATCCCAGTGACCAGATTTATCTGGCTCCAATATTCGGACCTCAAATTCATCGACACTATAAGTCTTTTGCAGATCATCAGAATTGAAGTTGTCGTTATCTATCTGCTGGCTCATTTCTTGATCCAACAGAGATGAAAGGACCTGATTTAAAGGACGGATAACCTATAAAAGAAAATTTGAATAAAAAGAGTGAACATCAACGAGCACATTTATATAAAAAAAACTATGATATTTAATTTCATAACTCAAAAACAAAAATATATATATATGGCATTCCAATTCCTATGCCAGTTGTGAGGCAACTTAGTTAAAAAATTGGATGTTCCCAGTCAAATTCCAAGATGTTCCAGTTTCAATCCTGACTGCAATCTTCATATTTATTATTAATTTTAATCTAAATTCAGAAATACTAGAATGCTACATTATTGTCATTTTGAAGTATTAATCTGATAATTTGCTGTTGATGATATCTTGAATCCTTGATGTTGAAAATTAACTTTATACCTATGAGTAACTCTATTTGATGTTACAAACAAAATGCACGTTAAGAGTTTGGAGCTATCTTCATTGTTGGCAGGCATCATGATACTTTAATAATAGAGAATTAATATTTATATCATAAGATATGCATATCACTTACAGGAACAGATAAAATAAGTGGATATAGATTCTTTTCGGCATAATAGGTGACTTGATGTGGAGTGCCGAGCAAAGGAATCTGCCAAGTAGAGAAAGATAATTCCACAAAGATCATTTAAACCATCAATTTCACTGCAGATAATTTAATAAAATGCATTAAAGGAGCTGATTGGACCTTTTGAACTGGCCAGTGGTTGTCATAGTTAAATGACGACGGCAGCTGACAAATTTTTAGGTAACCCTACACCGAGATATTCAAATTTTATTCAGTTTCCAATCACTTAAATTTCAAGATGAAAATGCCATTTAATGAAGCTAACAGAGAGGATTTCATATGAATAATCACCTGTGATGTAACATATATAAGACCATGATTGCAATTTACATTGTGAAGAACAGCAAAAGCTGCTATGGAACCATCGCATGGCTGCATAAAATTGAAATATAGAAATGTTAATAATTAAACCAGCTATGTCAGATGTCAAAGTATGAAATAGTAAAGTAGCACTAATTGTAAAGCCAAATTACAAATTCCAGCTATAGCAGATATAGAAAATTGAAACAAACAATACATATAAGATGATTTTCAGGCAAATCGGAAAGATATAACTGAGATAAGAAAGTTTTGTCCAAAACTCAGCCTGAATTTAAGCATAAGTTAGACATAATCCAGAAGGAGCTAAATATAACTTTTCACAGAAAAAGGTTGGCTCAAGGGGAAAAAATAAGCTTCATGCAAGCAACAATAGTAAGAAGAGCACAATGCAGTTAGCCACTACACGAAAACTCAAGGAGAGCCGCCAGAACAAATGAGCTATTAGTTCCATAATAATAGTTGATACAAAAGAGACTGAGAAGATAACCCATTTCATGCCTTATCATAACTCAAAACTTCCATGGAGCATAATAAAGTCTTATATCTTATGTCCGAGTGACACTCGTAACAACAATGCTCCAGAAAATTTTGCAAAACAAAGATTAACTTCCGTCTCTAACCATGCATTATACTAGTAGGATAAATTTGCACTGCTGACTAATAGAACAATCAAATCCTGTCTATCAATGAAATATTCTGATTGATTGTGGCAGGTAAGGTTCTGTACTAAACATTCTTGTTCTCATTCATGAGAGAATAGTAAAACTGCTCCCCCAGGTTTTAGATATCACTGCAGAATTTTCATGTTGTACAGTGACTTCATAAATTATCAAGATATCATCTGTTTGAAGGAAAATAAGCTTTTTTGTAAGCAATTTTCTCCAAAATGTCCTTTTTATCTGTCCTTTCACCTATATTATCCTGAAGCAAAATTCAGAAATTTTAAGCATAGGCACACTTACCTGAAGAGTGCATTAAATTTGAGAATGAAAAACTAAATACAAACACTCTTCTCTGCATATTATACCTCAGCTAATAAATAAAAGGAAAAAAAAAAAAAGAGTGATTTCACACCTGCGGATGTACCCGAATCCGTTCCCTGCAGACCATGAGCCATGCTGGCCTCGAACCACTAAGAAACAAACCTTGATAGCCTCCCACATTATTAAATACGGTAATTCTTGGCCTACTCACAGCATTCGACATTTCTTCTCGCGTAGTAATATCAACAGAAACACGAAGAAATCTCAAATTTCTCAGCCTTGCAATGCCCATACTACTTGTGTCCGCAGAACCACGAGGGGAAACTGGATCTCCAACTTTTACAGCATTTTCTGAACCCTCGTAAAAGTAAGCATGGTAGCAAAGAATTGTCCCATCATTCAGCATTCCAAAAAGAAAAGGACGACTGTATCGGCCAGACCACCTTTGCATAGCCAGCTCGACCACTCTCATATTCTGCACTGGTTCCTTATTAACATAGCCTTTAGTATCAGGATATTTGTTGGGGTCCTTAGTATAAGTATCCGCCAGATAAGTCTTTCCAGAAAAAAAGTTGTCCACAGAGTAAACACTTTTAAAGCTAGGCACATCGAAAATTTCAAGTTTGCCGTTTTCATAACAAATTAAACAATATATGTCACCGTGGTCATGATATGATCCATCATTCCCATCAATTGGCTCGGCAACGCCAGTAGAAAGCCATGCATCAGTGCTCGTCTTTCGAAGCCACGGTTCCGGTCCTTTATCATGATAAAGTGTACATGCAGATATTGGTTCTGTTGAGCTTGAAAATATAGCAGGGGCATTAAGAGAAACAGTGCAAGCGGCGGGATCTGGACGTAGAAAAACAGGAACAGTAACAGGTAACCATATATTAGAGGTAAATTGGAACTTCAGAAATGAAAAACAAATGGAAAAACAAGAAAAGAAGCCAATGCATGTGATCATATATAAGTAAGACAGTTACATCTTACCACTCTAAATAGTAAAAATCAACAATTGAAAGGTATACAAGTGCTATACATCAATAAAGTAAAATCTATTCCTTCAAATTGAAAAACAAATAAAATGTTCAATAGGCAAATAGGCGAATCATGATAATCAAGCTATCAAGAAAGAGTATTTCATCAATAGGGATCAGAATAGAGATAAAATACCTCCAAGAAGCAATTGAATGCTTCCATCAGTCATTTTCAATAACACATAAGGATCAGCTATAGAAACAGACGCCACTGTCGGCAATTCGCTAGACGTTTGTTCCGAATTATGTGCGACAAGGTTCAATTCCTGGGTCATGTAAGAACCATCAAGTATACGTGCACCCTTTGCATATATCTGGATAACTCGTCTCCTGCATACAATTATTATTAATGCAGAGAACTTGAGAATGTATAGATAAACTGTAGATATAGAGCTCACTATTTCAATCATTAGACACCAGTAAAAAGATGTCCGTAACTTTTATCCTTCTTTACAGATGCTGAAATGCATACATATTAAAGAAGAGAAAAGAAACCATTCCAGGGATAACATTTTCTCACCAACTTTATACTAAAACATAGGATTATACCAGATGCATATTTAAGAAGAGGAAAGAAACCAGTTTCAAGCATGACTTCCTTCTGTTTTTCACCTCTATGCTTATTTGCTTACAATGGATATGATATGATTAAGGAATAGAAAAGAAAATCATCAAAAATCATATATTGCAAGTTTCCATAAGAAGAATAAAAGATGAAACGCTCACCTTCCAAATAAGTTACCTGAGGAGGGGAGGGAGGGGGGAGGGGGAGGGGGGGGGAGAGGAGAGAGGAGAGAGGGGGGAGAGAGGGAGAAGGGGGGGAGAGGGGGGGGGGAGAGAGGAGGAGGGGAGGAGAGGGGGAGGGGGGGGAAGAGAGGGAGAGGGGGGGGAGGGGAGAGAGAGAGAGGGAGAGGGAGAGGGGGAGAGGAGGAGAGGGAGGAGAGAGAGGGGGGAGAGAGGAGAGAGGGGAGGAGAGAGGGGGGGGGGAGAGAGAGAGGGGGGGGAGAGGAGGGGGGGGGGGAGAGAGAGGGAGAGAGGGGGAGAGGGGGGGGAGAGGGGGGGGGGGGGAGGGAGAGGGGGGGGGGGGGGGAGGAAGAGGAGAGGGGGGGGGAGAGAGAGGGGAAGAGGGGGGGGAGAGGGAGGGGGGGGGAGAGGGGGAGAGGGGAGAGGGGAAGAGGAGGGGGAGGAGAGGGAGGGGGGGGAGGAGAGAGAGGGAGAGGAGAGGGGGGAGAGGGAGGGAGGAAGAGAGGGGGGGAGAGGGGGGAAAGAGAGAGAGGAGAGAGAGGGAGGGGAGGGGGGAGGGGGAGAGAGAGGGAGGGGAGGAGGGGGAGAGGGAGAGGAGAGGGGGGAGAGAGGGGGGGGGGGAGGAGGGGGAGGAGGAGAGGAGAGAGGAGGGGGGGGAGAGGGAGAGGGAGGGGGAGAGGAGAGGGAGGAGGAGAGAGGGGGGGAGGGAGGGAGAGGGGAGAGGGGGGGAGAGAGGGGGAGAGAGAAGAGAGAGGGAGAGGGGGAGGAGAGGGAGGAGAGAGAGAGAGGGGGAGGGGGAGGGAGAGAGAGAGAGGGGAGGGGGGGGAGGGGGAGAGGGGGGGAGAGGGAGGAGGAGGGGGGGGGGGAGGGAGGAGAGAAGAGGGAGGGAGAGGAGGAGGGGGGGGGGGAGGGGGGGGGGGGAGGGAGGGGGGGGGGAGGGGGGAGAGGGGAGAGAGAGAGAGAGAGAGAGGGGAGGGAGAGAGAGAGGGAGGAGAGAGAGAGGGGGAGGAGGAGAGAGAGGGGAGAGGGGGAGGAGAAGGAGGGGGAGGGGAGGAAGAGGAGGGGGGGGGAGAGAGAGGGGGGGGGGGGAGGGGGGGAGGAGGGGGGGGAGAGGGGGAGAGAGAGAGGGAATGAGAGAGAGAGGAGAGGGGGGGGGGGAGGGAGAGAGGGGAGGGGGGGGGGGGGGAGGGGGGGAGAGAGAGAGAGGGGGGGAGAGAGGGAGGAGAGAGGAGAGAGGAGAGGGGAGAGAGAGGGGAGGGGAGAGAAGAGGGGGGAGGGAGAGGGGAGAGAGGGGAGGGAGGGAGAGGGGAGAGAGGGGGAGAGGGGGAAGGGAGAGAGGAGGGAGGGGGAGAGAGGAGAAGAGAGGAGGGGGGGAGGGAGGGAGGGAGGGGAGGAGAGAGAGGGGGGGGAGGGGGGAGGGAGAGGGGAGAGGGGGGGAGAGGGGGGGAGGAGGGGAGAGGGGAGAGGGGGAGGGAGGGAGAGGGGAGAGGGGGAGGGAGAGAGGAGGAGAGAGAGGGAGGAGAGAGAGAGAGAGAGGGGGGGGGAGAGAGAGAGAGAGAGGGAGGAGGGGAGGAGGAGGGGGGAGGAGAGAGAGAGAGAGAGGAGAGAGGAGGAGGGAGGAGAAGGGAGGGAGGAGAGGGGAGGAAGAGGGAAGAGAGAGGAAAGGAGAGGGGGGGAGAGAGGGGGGGAGAGAGAGAGGGGAAGAGGGGAGGAGGGGAGGGAGAGAGGAGGGGGGGGAGAGAGGAGGAGAGAGAGGGAGGGGAGAGAGGGGAGGGAGAGGAGAGGGGGGAGGGAGAGAGAGAGGGGGAGAGGGGAGAGAGGAGAGGAGAGAGAGAGAGAGAGAGAGAGGAGAGGGGAGGGGGGGGGGAGAGGGAGAGAGGAGGAGAGAGAGAGAGAGGGGGGGGGGAGGGGAGGGAGAGAGAGGAGGGGGGAGGGAGAGAGAGAGGAGGGGGGGGGGAAAAGGGAGGGGAGAAGAGAGAGAGAGAAGAGGAGAGAGGGGGGGAGAGAGGGAGGGAGAGAGGGAGGGGGGGAGGAGGAGAGAGGGGAGAGAGAGAGGGGAGAGAAGGGGAGAGAGGAGGAGAGGAGGAGGAGAAGAGAGGAGAGGAGGGGGAGGGAGGAGAGAGAGAGGGGGGAGAGGGAGGAGGGGGAGAGAGAGGGGAGGGAGAGGAGGGGAGGGGGGAGGAGGGGGGAGAGAGAGAAGAGAAGAGGGAGAGAGAGGAGAGGGGAAGGAGAGAGGGGGGAGAAGGGGGGGAGGGAGAGGGGGGGGAAGAGGGGGGAGGAGGGAGAGAGGAGAGGGGGAGAGGGGGGGAGAAGAGAGAGAGGGAGGGAGAGGAGAGGGGAGAGGGAGGGAGAGGGGAGAGAGGGGGGAGAGAGAGGGAGGAGGGAGGAGGGGGGGGAGAGAGAAGAGGAGGAGGGAGAGGAGAGGGGAGAGAAGAGAGAGGAGGGAGGGGAGAGAGGGAAGGGGGGGGGAGGAGGGGGAAAGAAGAGAAGAGAGAGAGAGGAGGGGAGAAAGAGGGGGGGGGGGGAGAGGAGGGGGGGGAGGGGAGAGGGGAGAAGAGGGAGAGAAGAAAAGGAAAGGAGAGGAGAAGAGAGAGGAGGGGGAGAGGAGGAGAGAGAAGAGGGGAGAAGGGGGGAGGGAGGAGGGGAGGAAGAGGGGGGGGGGAGAGGAGAGAGGAGGAGAGAAGAAGAGAGAGGGAGAGAGAGAGAGAGGAAGGGAGGGGAGGAAGAGAGGGAGAGAGGGGGAAGGAGGGGAGGAAGAGAGGGAGGGAGAGAGAGAGGGGAGGAGGAGAGGGGGGGAGAGGGGAGGGGGGGGGGAGGGAGAGGGGGGGGAGAGGAGAGAGAGAGGGAGGGAGAGGAGAGAGGAGAGAGAGGAGAGGAAGAGAGAGAGAGAGAGGGGGGGAGAGGAGAGAGGAGAAGGAGGAGAGAGAGAGAAGGAGAGGGAGGGGAGGGAGGGAGAGGGGGAGAGGGGAGAGAGAGAAGAGAGGGAGGGGAGGGGGAGGGGGGAGAGAAGGAGGGAGGGAGGAGAGGAGGGGGAGAGGAGAGAGGGGGGGAGAGAGAAGAGAGAGAGAGAGAGGGAGAGGGAGAGAGGGGAGAGAGAGGAGAGAGAGAGGGGAGGAGAGGGGGGGGGAGAGAGAGAGAGAGAGGGAGAGAGGGGGAGGGAAAAGAGGGGAGAAAGAGGGAGAGAGAGAGAGGGGAGGGGAGGAGAGAGAGAGGGAGAGGGGGAAGAAGAGGGGAGGAGAGGAGGAGGAGGAGAGAGGGAGAGAAGGAGAGGGAGAGGGGAGGGAGAGAGAGAGGGGGGGGAGAGAGGAAAAGAGAAGAGGGGGGAGAGAGGGGGGGGAGAGAGAGAGGAGAGAGGGGAGAGAGAGAGAGAGAGAGAGAAGAGGGAGAGAGAGGGAGAGAGGAGAGAAGAAGAGGGGGGGGAGAGAGAGAGGAGGGAGAGGGAGAGAGGGGAGAGGGGGAGGAGAGAGAGGGAGGAGAGAGAGAGAGAGAGGGGAGAGAGAGAGAGAGGGGAGAGGAGGGGAGGGGAGGGGAGGAGAGAGAGAGAAGGGAGAAGAAGAGGAGAGGGAGAGAGAGAGGAGAGAGAGAGAGAGAGAGAGAGAGGGGGAGAGAGAGAGAGAAGAGAGAGAGAGAGAGGGAGAGAGGGAGGGGAGGGGAGGAGAGGAGAGGGAAGGAGGGGGAGGAGAGGGGAGAGAGGGAGGGGAGGGGAGAGAAGGAGAGAAGGGGGGAGAGAGAGAAGGGGGGAAGGGAGGGGAGGAGGAGAGAGAGGGGGGAGGGGGGGAGAGGGGAGAGAAGAGAGGGGGGGGAGAGAGGGAGAGGAGAGGAGAGAGGGAAGAGAAGGAGAGGGAGGGAGAGGGAGAGGGGAGGGGGAAGGGAGGGGAAGGAGGGAGAGAGAGGGGGGAGAGAAGAGAGAGGGGGGGAGAGGGGAGAGAGGGGGAGAGGGGAGAGGGAGAGGGAGGAAGAGGGGAGGGGAGGAGGGGGAGAGAGAGAGAGAGAGAGAGAGGGAGGGAGAGGGAGAGAGGAGAGGAGAAGAGAGGAGAGGGAGAAGAGAGAGAGAGGAGAGAGGAAGAGAGGGAGGAGAGGAGGAGAGAGGAGAGAGAGAGGGAGGAGGAGAAGAGGGGGGGAGAGAGGGAGGAGAGGGGAGAGAGAGGAGAGAGAGAGAGAGGAGGAGAGAGGGGGGGAGAAGAGAGAGAGAGAGAGGAGAGAGGAGAGGGGGAGAAGAGAGAAGAGAGGGGAGAGAGAGAGAGAGGGGGAGAAGAGAGAGAGAGGAGAGAGGGAGAGGAGAGAGAGGGAGAGAGAGGGGAGGGAGAGGGGGAGAGAGGAGGAGGGAGAGAGAGAGAGGGAAAGAGAGAGGGAGAGAAGAGAGAGGAGGAGAGAGAGGAAGGAGGAGAGAGAGAAGAGAGAGGAGAGAGAGGGAGAAGAGAGAGAGGAGGGAGAAGGAGGGGGGGGGGGAGAGAGGGGAGGAGAGAGAGGGAGGAGGGAGGAGAGGAGAGAGAGAGAGAGAGAGAGAGAGAGGAGGAGAGGAGAGGGAGAGAGGGGAGAGAGAGAAGAGAGAGGAGAGGGGAGAGGGGGGAGGGGGGGGGGAGAAGGGGGGGGGGGAGAGGAGAGGGGGGGGGGAGGAGGAGGGAGAGGGAGAGAGGGGGGGAGGGGGAGGGGGAGGAGAAAGAGGGGAGAGAGAGGAGAGGGGGGGGGGGAGGAGGGGAGAGGAGAAAGGGGGGAGAGAAGGAGAAGGGAGAGAGGAGGGGGAGGGGTTGGGGGAGGAGAGGGGGGAGAGAAGAGAGAGAGAAGGGGGGGTTTGGGGGGGGGGGGGGGGGGAAGGGGGGGGGGGGGGGGGGGAAAAAAAGGGGGGGAAGGGAGGGGGGGGGGGAGGAAGGGGGGGGGGGTGGGAAGGGGGGAGGGGGGGGGGAGGGGGGAAGAGAGAGGGGAGAAAGGGGGGGGGGGAGGGAGAGGAGGGAGAAGGGTGGGGAGGGGAGATGTGAGGAGAGAGAAGAGGAGGTATTAAAGAAGAAAGGAGAAGAGAGAAGGAAGGAGAGAAGGGGAAAATTGAAGGAAGAAAGGAAAGGGAGATGAGAAGAGAGAAGAGAGGAAGGGAAGAGGCGGAGAAGAAGAAAGAAAGGAAAGAAGTAAAGAGAAGGAAGAGAGAAAGAAAAGAAGGAGAAGGAGAGAAAAGAGAAAGGAAGAGATAAGAAAGAAAAAGAAGAAAGAAAGGTGTAGGAGAAAAGAAAGGAGAAAGAGGAAGAGGAAAGAAAGAGAATGAGCATAAGAAGAGGGAGAAAGGATGAAAAGGGCGAAGAGAAAAAAGAAATTCTTAGGGGAGAAGAATGGTTCTAAGAATCATATCTGAGAATTCGTTTGGTTTCTCACAAACGGAATCAAGTGTCAAATGTGGGTAAAATTAAATATCTTTATTTTCATTCAAAAAAGGGATTTTTGGTCTATTATATCATAAACATTCAGGATATGCTCGTACTACTCATATTCATTTCATATTCATTTTGAAGTTAGTTCCTTAGAGAAACTTTATGTCCCATATCTAATACCTATGAAATGGGAATTATCACATGATGCATTCTGAATCACAATGTGAGAGAAAGACCTCTCTATTCCCTTTCCCCAAACCTAAAGTCAATAAAAAGAAAATAAATGGTATCCCGCCCAATTCCACATAGAATGTAGAGATTAAAGAGTGGGGAGTTTTGAATTTCATCACAGGTCTTAAAACTTCTAATTAAAGTTGGGTTGGCGCGGAAAAAAAAATAGGAAAAACAGATTGATCTGGACCTTATTTTTTTGTATCTTAGATATTAGCTGGTTCAAATGAACCATTGTAAATCAATGTAATGTAGTGATTGGGGAGAAATTCGTATATTCCATCTACTTGACTTTAGAATTGATCGAAAAATTCTTGAAGAAGTAAAACAAAATCTGTATAAAAAACAAGGCCTATGCCTATATGATATATATTATGTATTTTTATTGTATTGTTGTATTTCAGTAACAAGGGCTTTTCGGTTAAGTGAAAAGGATCTGTGATTTTTTAAATCTATAATTAGAATTACCCCGGCTAAGGTAAGAACTCTTAGTTGTATATGATGGATCCGAAAAGATCATACTTCTCTGATTCTTGATTCAGATTTTCTCTTTCAGATGAAAGAAAGAATAACAATAACGTAAGGAACTCCATTTTACCTTACACGAGATCGTTTTTTTTTTTTTTTTTTTTCTTTTTTACTTCATTTTTTTTTTTTTTTCTTGATTGATTGTACCGGAATTGGTACTGGAAGAAGTAAATAGTAATTCTCCAGTCTTTGATGAGAACATAGCAACATCATGTGATAACCATGTTGCATGAGCTGCATCAAGCTCCACAGCGAACTTCGATTTAGGCATTTCAAGACTGAAACATTAAAAAGCAATTCATAAAAAGCAGCATCAGCCAAATTTCCAAATATATACTAAAGCTCAGAAATATGAAGCAGTACAAAATAGAACAGCATGTAATCATATACATACAAGCATACATACAACACGAACAAATGTACATATAGATGCTGATATATATGTATACATATACAATTATACATACATGTACGGTCTGCCATGGACAGAATATTGCCTCTGCCAAATTTTATCAGTTAACTACCACCACTCAAGCGGAGAGATATACTTTAACTATTTAAAAATTTAGGATGCTGATAATATATGTCAGAAGGGAAAAAAAACATGAAACTCTAAAACCCCCCATGCCATAAGATATACTTCTCAATGCCCTTAAATGCAATAAAAAGCAGAGCATAGCACGTTGTAGTGCAGTATTACAAGGCCAACTGTAGCATTCCCATAGCTTATGGGAAATGGAACTTAAGAAAACAATAAACTAATCCACACCTTCATAGATAATACGAAACAATGTGAACAAAATTACAAGGGAACACAAACAGTAGCATATTAATTGTATCTTAGTTGGCAATACAAAAACAAGTAATAAAACAAATCAAAACCTGCCATCTGGCTGCGATGAGAAACTGTTGAGATTCAGAGAGCAAGATGCGGACTGCAAGAATCACAATTAGAAAACATTTAAGAATAGGCAAGAGCTAAGAAAGCCAAACAGGAAAAATGATAAAAACAATCATAGTTTGTAATCTTCAAACAGATTTGTAAGAACTGGACCTGACTGTGATAATGAATGGAGTTTGCACAGATCACAAGAACACCGCCAATTGGTGAAGGCACCGCAAGAAGTTTGTATGCATCATGTGGAAGATTCTGAAGGAAGCATCAAATTCATATAGTTTTTTAATTTCAAATGTGCTTAAAAAGATGGAGGTGGAAACAAGAATTTAAACATATAATCTTACTTGCACTTAGAAGGTTAAACATGGGTGATAATATTTATATCATGAGAATATGGCGGGTTTCATGACCAAAATGGCATTGGATATACATAAGATGGTGTATATCGTGAAAAGAGTCGCAACATATACAAAACTGAAGCAATGAAGATTGCTAAGTTTGAGGTAACCTCTGCATTTTGAAAGCAGGTCAAATTTTATACATAAGGTGAAAGTACAGTAAAATAACTTCCAGTAAAAGATACTTACAGATGCGGACCATATCATCGGATGTTGTTTCAAAGTTGTGCTGACGCTAAGCGCAGAAATCATGCATGTGTGGTGCTTCCATGAGAGACGGCCAGCCCATGTAGGCTCTCTTTCATGAAGTATAACCATAACAGGCTCAATATAACCTGTTAAGGAAAGGGGTCACAAGAAATACTCATTAAGGAACCACAGAATCACTAAGGAAAATAGAAATTTAAGAAGTATCTCCAGTAAAAACAGTTATCACTTCCGTATGAACCAAACCCTATATAAAATTCTCATCAGTATGGAAATTTGAGCAGCAACAGTTAAACAACTGGAATAAACTGTCCAGAAATTTCAGCTTGACGACCAAAAGAGAAAAGAAGCCATTAAAAACTACAGAAAGTCTTGCCAAGCAATCTTCTGATCGTTGACTACTGGCTCCACAAAAAAAAAATCTCCTATCTAAAGTACACAAAGAAACCTAATTTCTATAATGAATTCCAATTTCAACAAAGAGGGAAGTAAAAGTATTTCAAGGATAAAAAAATGAGAACCAAAGGATGAAGAAATGAAGGAGAAGGAAAAGCCCATGGCAGAAGTCACAAATCAATTGCATCCTCTGAAAAAACTAGTCAGCCCCCTCTTTTTAAGCAAAAGCAAGTTCTGAGTGCATTTGGAATCTAAATAAGAGCAGAATTTAGTATTTACACCTCGTTTCAATCTTCATGGCCAGCTAGTTCGGGCTAAATGAACCTAAAAGCTCATAATTTAAACTTAGAGTAAAGAACTGAAGCACTGTATATCACTGAAAGCAATATAACTGAAGTACTATATTACTAAAAGCATATAACAAATCTGAGAGAGAGAGGGACAGAGAGAGAGTACAGATGAAACCACCAACAAAGAATGATTATCTCAATGACAGATACAGGATGCCGAAGACAGCTAGTTCATTTGCCTTTAACACAAGACAGCAGAAGAGGTAAAAGAACTGTCACATGTTCAACAACAGAAAATGTTGGTGAATACTTGACAGAAGTAGGTTTTAACTGTTAGCAGTTACCCGATTATCATCTTAGACTTGCAATCCCTCAAATTCTCTTGATTTTAAAAAGGGCTTCATGGTAATCAACCTAGCTAAAAGAAGCACATCTCAATGCTTGTCCCGCTCCAAATAAAGTTAAAAGGTGAAGTAATTACAAAATTAGGAAACAGTGTTTGAAAGTTAAAAGATAACCAGCCAACAAAAGAAAGAAAAACAACCAGATAGTTTTGAACTTCTGAAGACACTTTCATGATGTCTTCAATAAATAATTAGAAGTCAAACAAAACAAGTATTCAACCAAATGTCGATAGAGATAGAGTGGTTTACCATGTACGAATGTGAAATCTTTGACATGATTCATGTCTAACTCACGCAAATTAATCACATAAGATGACTCGATACGAACAGAGATAGTGCCTCCAGCACTGTTAGGCTCATCATCTCCAACTAAACTCTGCCCAGCCTAATAAGGAGTTTTGAGACTAATAAGCAATTTTAACACCAAGACAATAAAACATTTAGATACTAAAAAAAAGAAAATCACAAATTCCAAGAAGAGTATTGAGTCAAAAAAAATATGGATTCATCAGTTCTTCAATAAGTAAAGAAAATTACAACCTGTACTATCTTACTCGTATAAATCTCAAAGACTGGATGCAAAGTATTAATAGCAAATGACCGATGTGAAATTTCATGAACAACATAAAAAAAAGGTAAACATACAGAATTTACCGGAACAATGGACCATTTTGAATCGGCTACCCAACCTTTCATAATTTTGATTTTACTACCCAAACTTTTGTTTGATTTGAGTCAGTCAACAGTACTTAACTTCAAATTTAAGCTAATTGCTTACTTTAATGAGTTTATAGTTGCGAGGATTGCATAAAATATACTAACTAAACCTGTAAAGATAAACAACGGATTTAAATTTTGAAGTCAAACTGCCGTTGACTAACTCAAATCAAACAGATTGAAAAGGTTGGGTAGTAAAATTAAAATTTTGAAAGGTTGGGTAGCCAACTCAAAATGTTCCATAGTTCAGGAATGTTTTGTATAGTTTTACCCAAAAAAAAGTATGAAGTATCAAACATGTACTTTTGGCTGCTATAATTGGCACAATGTATCATTATTTCAACACCATCTAATAAATTCATAGAATAATTACAAAGTTATCAGTCGTAGAGAATACACGTAATCAACATTTTGCCACACAATATTAGGAAATTGCAGGGGAGGTGCTTCAAGTAGGAAACAACACCTGAGCAGCCTTAAGAATAATCATTTGAAGACCATAAACAAGTGCTCCACCACATCGGCCTAAGGGATCGGCCTTTACAATAGGACCACGGGCAAACGACTCCCTGCCTCTTTTCAGGTACTGCCAGTCTGGCCCTTCAAAACAGTGCATGGAACTGCAAAAATAAAGAATCACAGTGTGCAGCTATACATCTTGAAAGTACATGGGCCCAACAAGCACATTTAGGACCTATTTGGTTTATCATAGGGTGTATTGTTGTTTGATGAAGTGTTACTTAAATAGTGTTATCCAATTTCTGTAAGAGAAGCATATGCTCCAAATTGGCACTTCTGGACTCAAAATCTCATTCCAATTTCCACTATAGTAGAAGTTCCAAACTTTTCCATTTGTCAAACACTCTACTAGAGAGAAAAATGTCGATGTCTTTCCCAAATGTAATGACTCTATGAGTGATTAGCAATAATGATCCACATAAAAGAGCTTGCGGCTGAAAGAAGAAGCAAAAATGGGGCCAAAATATGACTTCTAAAAATTTGTAAGTAGAGATAACATAAAACTAGCTGAACATGCAGGGCGTATTTCTCTTAACAAGGGGATACGGAAAAAAAGAAAAAAGAAAATTTGTGATCAAGTAGAGACAATTCAATTTCAAAGAAGCACTAGTCCACTGAGGTAAATTCCTGTGCAATTTGACTCGAAGCTCATAAAGCAAACTAATGTACAATATCAGGAAAGATGTAAAAGGGAAAAATAATAATTTATTAGTTAAATCCAACTATATCATTATGTGGTTTATTTCTCATGGCGGGACAAATGAACTCTGAGATAGTTCTAGCAAACTAATATACAATTTTAAAGGAACATTACATTATCATTCTTCAGCTACAATGGGAAAGAGTATTTGCCAAGTAGGCCTTCTTCAATATAGAGTTCTTTAAAAGTGTAAAAGAGTCAAATCACTATCGTAACTCAGTATGATGATGTATATATAGCACATGCACAGGGACTCATTATATTGGGAGTCTAGTTCTGGCTTTTTTCAAAATTATCTGCATCTTACTCCTAAACACCTCAGATCTATAACAGCTCCCACATCCTTACAGAGTGCAAATTTTGGCTATTTCGCCTTCTCAAAGTCAAGGTCTTAAATGTCTCTATGTCTATTAAAACATTAATAAATTGGACATGCTACACTGAAAATTGAAAAATAAGGCCAAAGTCAGCAACTAAGAGCATTAAAACTTCATTTTTGTCTCACAAGTTAACAAGAATAAAGAATAGATTGTCCAATACTCCAAATGGATGATAACAGAGATAATCATCAATCAAAAAGATTAAAATGTACTGGAAATAATCCCAAGGATATCCTGTCTCAAGCTATTATTTGGGATGGACAGTAAGCCATGCAAGTTACTCCACTACTTGTCATGCTGCATCAATAGGCCAAGGCACCAAAAAAAAAAAAAAAAGGTTGTGTGCATTTATAATACCTTGTCCGCAGTCCATGTAGTGAATCATCATATTCTAACACAGTGATTTTTGCATCTTGGAATGCTAGGACAATAGAATCTCTTCTGTTGCTGCGATTATCAGCTCCAACAGATAATACTGCCATTGATTCCACATTGCCATGCAAGCTAGAAATATTTAAAAGATTTGAGACCCCAAGAACTAATAGTTCAAAATAAAATGGACAAAACAACTAGAATTTGGTACTACAGATATCAAATAAGACTAAAGAAGACATAAAGTAAGGCTCAATTGCATAATTTATCTAAACAATTCTCCCAACCAAGAAACTCCCAAACACTAAATTGTAAAATTTATCCCAACAATTCCACCAATCAGGACACATCAAAACTGCAAAAGAGTTTAAGATGCCCAAAAATATGACCCATCATGCCACTGTAATGATTCTAGCTTAGCAAGTAATAAATTCTCTCAGGTCCCTTCATCATACCAATGAATCCTGCATATAACCGATGGACTCTCACCAATTACATAAAACTTAAAACAAGATAAGAACTTTACCACGATCTATGTTAGTCATTTTACGTGAGAACATCATACCTAACAAATCCAACAACTATTCGGAATAAATGGCGGCTAGAGCTCACCGATAGTGGCACACGAGCTCGAGGCGGGCACCAGAGATCCCGTCGACAACTCCGCCGCCTCCGCCGCCGCCGCGCTTCTGCTCGCCGGAGGCCCGAGGGGCTCTCCCCTCCTCCTCCTGCGCCCTAACTACGTAGATCTCGAGCACGTTCCCCGCCGTGACGACGAGGTCGGGAACCGCGCCAACCCCGCGCCGCCTCCTCCCCTGCTGCCACTCCGCCGCCTCGAGTTCGTCGCCGGGGAGGGGAGGGATCTCGGCGGCCGCCGCCGCGGCGGCGGCGGCCGAGGAGGAGGAGGAGGAGGAGGAGGGGGAGTGGGTGAAGAACCCGGCGGCGCAGTTCTCGATCCCCGTGGGCCAATGCATCATCTTGAAGGCCGCGTAGCTCATTGCTGAAGGGGGTTCGATCTAGGGTTTATCCTCGCTCGCGCGGATCAATCGCTAGGGTTTTAAGGTTTGGGGGGTTTTAGGGGCGAGGGAAAGGGGAGATGAGAGAGAACGCATGTAGCACTACTACAACACACCTGGCTGTTTATGGAGAAACAACGATGAAAACTACATAGGCGGGAGAGGGGTGGGAAGAGTGAAGTTTAGGTTCGGGACGAACCCAAGATGTGCGGGTTCGGGTTCGGGTTCAAGTCGCACCCGTCAAGTCGAGTAGGGTTAGATTGGGTTCGACTCCACTGTTAACATAAAGAATTTAAAGCTGATTTAATTTTTGGGGTTAATTAGTTAATAACCCAACAGATTTCGAAAATTTTGTGTTTTAAATTTTGCACGAAGAAATATATAATATTCTAAGTTTGCGGGAACATGTAAGCAATTAAGCTATTTTTTCAAGTGAACTCTACGAAATTAGAATTCAAAGTGAGTTCAATCCACCCAAAAAAGATCTGAAAACTCAAAATGTTTAAGGCATGTATAGATAACTCTAAAACGCTGTAGAATTTGAATGCACATTCAATACACAAGCTACTTCTAGGGCTTGTTTGATTCACTTATTTTAGGCTATAGAATCGAAATGAGACTCATTGATTCCGATAGTTGTTGTTTGTTTTATAGAAATCAAATTTTGATTCTTATTCCATTTATGATCCAATCCGGCTTTGAATTCTGGATTAGTCCATTTCAGAGTCAAAACTCTCTGTCACAAACACCTTCCCTTCTTCTTCCTTCATCACTATCTTCTCTCTTAATCAAAATTCTCTCTCAAAATTTTAGATGGTCGTTCCGATTTTGATTCTAATAATGAACCAAATATTTTTGAATGATTCGTCATTTTATTTTTCTCATTCCAATACAATTCATTCTTATTTTCTATTTCTATTCAAATCGTGAACCAAACATACCCTTTATGGATTCAACAAAGAATCACATACATCGACCGTCCCTAGTGCAAGTGGCAAAGGACTTGGTGGTTGGTACCTGAGGTCCCGAGTTCGAATCCTAGTTGATTCACATTTCTAACTAAGTTTATTTCCAAAAGAAATAAACGAAGCGGGTAGCGTGCTACCTTTCTCTCAAAAAAAAAAAAAAAACAAAGAATCACATACCGACTGTCCCTAGCGCAAATGGCAAAGGACTTGATGGTTGGTATTCGAGGTCTCGAGTTCGAATCCTATTTGATTCACATTTCCAGCTAAGTTTATTTTTAAAAAAAATAAATAAAGCGGGGAGCGTGCTACCTTTCTCTCAAAAAAAAAAAAAAAAAAACAAAGAATCACATGACATAACAACTGTTGTACCTAGCTAATATAGACTTTCAAAATAGGAACACCATTATCTGAGTGGATGCAGAATAGAGAAAAGCTTCTTCGAAGCATCGACATTCAACATCTTTTTTCTACAAACTGCCGTTGGATCTTCTCAAATTGCTCTACTCTGGTTAAGATTTTGATTTGCTCTCTGAATTAATTCATGCTTCGATTTTTAATACTGTAAGCTATGTTTGGTTGGCGGGATAAGCGGGGATAACATTAGTTATCCCCGCTATTCCGCCAAACGAAATAAATTTTGGCCGGGATATTTTATCCCGGTCAAACTTCGTTATTCTCGGTTATTCCGGAATAGTTGGGATAAACTATTCCATCATTTTGACGGAATAGCGTTATTCCAAGCTTAATTCTAAATTTAATTAAGATTATAAATTTAGTTAAAAATAAATTATATAAACATAATATATTTAATTAATAATAAAATAATAATATATCCAAGCTAGATTTATAATAAAATATTATTTAATTAATAATTTATATATTAATTTATTTACTAATTAACTAGATAATTAATTAACTATTTAATTTATTACTTTAATAAATATTTAATTAATTTTTTGAGTAATTAATTTATTATTTTAATTAATTTACTAATTAAATAATTAATTATATTGTTTAATTAATTAATATTTTGAGTAATTTAATTATTTTTTTAATTAATCATCTGACTATTATTAACTAATTTATTATTTTATTAAATTATTTGTAATTAATTAAATTATTAATTACCAATTAATTAATTTATTAATAATATTAAGGGTTTTTAGCAATATTCATAATTAATTAGTATATTAAATAAGTTAAATTATTACTTAATTAATATTTTGTCTTAATTAATTAGATAAAATATTATTATTTAAAATTATAATTATTCTTATCCTCGCAATTCCAATCAAACCATCCAAACACTATTTTCCTTATTCCCAGAAAAAATCTAATTTTCATCCAAACGCAAAATTGATTTAATCCTCGTTTATACCTCAATTTATACATATTCCTGGAATAGTCACTTTTTGCTTATTCCCGAACCAAACGATACCTAAGAGACTATAAGGGATGGTTAGAAGATCCTTAATACTCGTATCTGCTACTCAAGTAGAGCAAACCACCATACTGCGCATTGTTTAGCTACATATGGTCTCATCCATGCACGCAATGAATTTTGATTGTATTTATCCAACTTTTTGAATAAATAGTCAATACTGTTGGCTATTTATTATTGGGCTAAAATAGGTCCAACTTTCTGCCCCGAGACAATAGGCCCAGGAGACAAATAAGTTGAGTTGGGTGAGCCTAATAAGTTGAGTGGGGGTGTGATCCACAAGAGACCCAACGGCAAGAGGCCCAACAATAGACCCAACGTTCAGATGGGTTGAGTCATGTCGAAACCCGCGAGCGCTATGGCTGAGCCCTTAAGTGCGATGGGTGCGCCATTCCTATCAGCACGTGCTTTTGGGATAGTTGGTTAGCGCTTACGATCCACAAATACCTTACAAAGGCATCGGAAAATGAAAAGAGACAATTTGTGTATGTTATCTTTTTAATTTTTGAGTAGATCGGCTTGTTAGGGCATTTGTGAATGTAAGCCATCTAATGAGTCAGATATGATCAACATGGGCCATATAGACATGTCAATATAGGCCAACATATGACATATTCGGCATTAACATTTCAACTTAAGGTAGCCGAAAACTATTCAGCCAAAATAAATTAGAATAAAAGTATTGTTGACATCTATTTTTACATCGAAACGCGAGACGAATCCAAAGGATATGTAGGAATCACTAAAGAAGGGATTTCAGCGAAAGGATTCGGTTTCAGCATAATGAAGCATGCCGAAGGCTTAGAGTTTCGGTCGGGTCTGAGAAATCAAAACAAAAGCATATTTGAAATTTGAATTTTAAGCATAGATGCTGAAAAATCCGAAAGCAAGCATGATTTCAGAGAACAGTTTTGAAAATGAAGCATAACGTGATAGCTGCTCCAATTACGATTATGCCCTATTTGAATCTAGGAGGCTATAAAAGTAAGAGATCATTAACCCATCAGAACTTCTACTTTTTATCTTTTTTGCACCAGGAGTAGGTGTAACATAGATATCCCAACATCAAATCACAAGATTTTACTTTTTATCCTTAGGATTAGCCATAACCCAATGTAGGAGTAGTCGTTATCTAATTCAGAAATAGCGGTAACATAAAAGTTCACCACCTGAACCTTTATCTCGACCGACGCTGACAACCACGACAACCATTTTGACTATCGCCGAACCATCTCGTTCCTCACCGGCGAACACTCTTTCATATTGCCCGTCTATGCCCATGCAGAGAAACATCTTGAAGAACCGCCGTTGCACAGTGATTTTGTTTGACTCGGCTTCGACCTGGATCAACGCCAAACCTTCAGAAGCCGAAGCCCTTAGACTTCAGCTAATATCTGAAAACCTAGAGACCATCTCTCAAGGGTTGCACCCGACCGGATTCTTCTCTCTCCGGTCCGCTCTTGAGACAAAGTTATATTCGGCCCGTGCATCTAAGGGACATCACAAGACGAGCAAACCAAATCACATTACGTAGCATCCAACAAATTTCTCCGCCAACAAGGCAACAGGCATTTAAGGAAAAATGATATACTTTTCAATTTTTCAATAAAACTATAGAATTTATATTTTAACCGACTCAATACAGATACAGGACGTGATATTATTTACAGAGTTCTTATTATACTTCCCTACTGGACATAACTGTGTAATATTATGTTTTTTTATTTAGAGTTGTTTTTTTAGTTTGAGATCTTCATAATCTCTATAATAAAGGGTGAATCTTATGTATATGATATGAGAATAAGAGAAAGTTGCTACCTTCTCCGTGGATGTAGGCTATATGCTGAACAACGTATATCTTTGTCCCTCTTCTTATTATTCTACTTCAAAAATCTATACAACATATATTTTTTGGTTATTTTTCTCACTTCTTCTGTATTATTTTCTAGCCACAATGCCAAACAAAGCATTATTCTTTTCTGAAGCTCGTCTGCTACTATGGACTGTAGCTTTAAATGCCGGGCCAAACCAGCATTCACAACAGGTATGGAAATCAAGTTATGTTTGGGCTCATGGCCAAGTATTTTTTATTTTTTCACATTATTTTTCTCTTTTCCTAACACACCCTAGCTCTCTAAATCCCATAAACCTCAATAAAAATAAGGTGACCGTTTGGTTCGGGGATAAGGAAGGGATAAGAGGTTATCCCCCCTTTATACCCAAACGTAAATTTTTTATCCGAAAATAATAGCTCTTGGGTATCTGAAAAAAGCTGATATAACTATTCCTACCTATACCCACATTTTCTATATATAACTGTCCACTATTCTTCTTATTCCATATTATCTATCCAAACGTTATTTTTCTTATCGCCGGGAACAATCTAATTTTCATCCGAACGTTATTTTTTTTATACCTACACTTATACCTATCTCTGGAATAGCTAGTTCTTGTTTATATTCGAACCAAACGAAGCGGCAAAGAACTATTCTAATCTACCCCAGATTCAAACTCCGAATCTATGGACTGTAGCTTGACAATGAGCATCTCTCGCACCACCTACCTAGTCAGTCGCTAATGATGAAACAAAACTTCAAGTACAGTGCTCCTTTTTGAGAAGGTTGAAATTACAGTTACCTTTGTAACGTGATGATTCAAACACATCATGCACGCTTATTTGGACGTCAGAATAATATAGCTAATAATAACTTATTTCATATAAAACTTTTTTATGTACTTGAAAGCTAGTCGTTTAATTTTTGCTGCTTAAAAATTTTTATCATCAATAAGTTTGCATATCATATTTCACCTATAAAGTAATTATTTTATTCCGACAAAAATAACTTGAATGTCGAATATGATATTCATTCTAAATATTTGATCACATGCTTCTTAAGTAAATTAAAAAAATACACTGAATAAAATATTGGGGCATACATCCAAACATGGCCTTATGGCAGCAAACAATGCCTTGCCATGAAAGATTACACCTTCAAATCCAAAGCACTGAAAAACAATCAAATAATTCTGCTCAAAATTTAAAACAAAATTTCTTGGAAGCAAAGATAGCAATGAGGGAAGCATGACACCAACAATAATAATGGCATCAAATTTTGGTTTGCTGTAACAATGAATAAGGAAAAAGCATTTCTTCCTCCAAAAAGGAAAGCTTTAACTTTGATGCTTTGATCTTCAGAAAACAATACAAGCCACACTAGACGGCGGAAAAGATTGCAACAAATCCAATTGTTTGCTCTCCTGATCACCTGGTAGTTGAAATCAATACATAAAATTTCCACTTTTTGATGCTCCACCAAGGCCTAACACAATTTAGTAGGTGCTAAGTCCTCGATTTAACTGGCATTCTCAGTTCTAAGAACGAAAACTTCCGAGGAGATCAATCAAAAGACACCTTACATCACCGAGCGTTCGATCCGGACAATATCGATGCCTTTCACTGTGGAAACTATCTATCTATAGCTCATCACCACATCCTTGTCAGCCTGAAGCAATAAGAATAATGTTTCAATCAAGTCTAGTTGTTGTTTGAGTATAGCTGCTTGAAGAAGTATAACCTTTTTCAGTAAAATCCCAGCAAAAGCAGAAGCATCATATTGGAGCTTCTGCTTTTGTGGTGCAAAAGCTCACCATTTTCCATAGCAAAAGCTCCATATATTTTATTAGTCAAAATCCTTGTTTTTTAGAAGCTTTTGTTGTTTTTATTTGTAGTAGAGAAATTGCTTCAAAAAGCAAAGTGAAACAGGCACGACATATAGAACGGTAGAGGAGGTAGATAGATTTACATTTTTTGCCAGCTCCGCTGCTTTCTGATCATCGAACCCAAGGGAAGCCAATATCTTGTAACCAGCCGACTCTTTCTCGGACCATATGCCCAGAAGCAAATGGGTTGTGGTTATTTCACCATCCTTGCCTGAATTTAGTAATAGGAAATAAATGATAATATCTTTCAAGAGGTGAGAAGAAAAAACCCTAGCTCTGAACAGGCGTAACAACAAACTGTGGATCGGATATCATAGACGTGTACAAAGAGTCTAACAAATTTAGGGTTCTTGAAAGTATAACTAACATGCAATTATGATGTGATTGATAGCTTAAATAATGGTGGAATAACAGATAGACTGGCAACAGAAGTAGCATGAATAGTTATATAATCCTCTTGCACCTTTTCAACATTTTTGTATTATTTTATGGGAAGAAATTAGTAAGTTATCATAAAGATTGTTGTAAGGACTAATTCAAGAGAACTAGCGTTTTGGTCTCTTAGGTATCCGACTCTATCTCTTCATCAATCTTCTACATATCCTCGTACTTTTTTTCACACCTGTATTTTCTTGCAGAATTCAGAGGAAAGCGTGACTATAATTAAAATAAATAATCTTGCCATTCCTTTAACCCAGATCTGACTAGTTTAAGAGCATATAATGATCTTCCACTGGTAGAATTTTATGGCTGAAATCAAATGTAAAACACTAACCATTATAGCCTAAAAACTATGTATTGTAGTAACAGATCTTTATATTGTTGCTATCAGAGGAAAGTGAACTGACCTCCCTCAGAGTGTAGCACTATGCCATAAAAATTTGAGATTGGTATCAATTGTAAATTGGTCGACTGATGATTTGATTGATTGGCCAAACAATAGTTGATTATCAATTTCGGCAGGTTCCAATCTCTACAATTTATTAGATTCAGCCTTTTTTTATTAATTAAAATAAAAATGTTAACTCAACAACTCCAAATAAGATGGTTTTGATGTCTCTCATCATTGTTAAAGTGTGGTTCTTCAAAGCAACAAAAAGTAACATATTCTCTGAGATCAATACCTTAATGTATATACACGGTACTTGTCCTTGAGATCAAATTCCCCTATTCTAATTAACTTTAAAAGAAATCGAGTGAGAGGCTTACGACCATAAACCCAGGTGTGAGGCATAGAATACTATTCTATGATTGCCTACTTTATATAGGTTCATCTGAGGAAATCTACACAACCAGCAGAATTGACCTCTGACAAGATATTGACAATTAAGCATCATTGCTTTACAGCTACAGCATTCTCCAAGTAGAACTTCTCATAAATGATATTTACAGAAACAAGTATCAGCACTAGATGCCGTAGCTATCATAAACGAATTCAAAACAAAGTATGTCCTTTCTGAAATTTTTAAGTACAAAATTAAATGTTATCAGTAGCATAAAAAAAGGTGTCAGCAAAACTAAGCAAACATATAAAGTCATTGAAAACAACCTGATTTTAACTTCTCATCAACAGCCCAATCTAGAGCCCGTTGAGCTTGCTCAGTCAATGGTGGGTGCTCAGGACTAAAGAAGTACATGTCCGATTTTCCAAGTAGCTTTACAGTTTCCTCTCGTACTTTGAAAAGTGCAATTCCATTTGCACGTAGAAACTTTGCTGCTTCACTTGTTCCTACAAAAAGAGGAAAGCAAGAAAAAAAGTAAGACCATGGTATAGTCTAAACAGAAGTTACCATGTAATGGCCACTAAACCATATTATAATCACACAGGTAAAAAGCAGAAAAGAACTGATCATCACAAGACATTAAAATTTTGCAATGCCTCCTATAATCTGAAAATGGAATGTAAGTCACGAACAAATATTGAGAAGTTTCTATTAAGTTATCTATGAGATCTGTTAAAGTCATTTCACCACTTGACACGAATACAATAATTTCTTGTTTGATCTTCTCTATGGGAATCGATAATTAATCTGAATGTTTCAATTTTAACCAAGTTGATCTTCTACTCCAATCGTGTACATCCTACATAAACTTCCTTTCATATTTCAGAAATCAGAAGTAGAAAATGATGTATGGACGCATAAGAACCAATTCACCACTTCAAGGATGGCATGTAATCTTTGGGCATAACTAAACATAGATCAGAACTTGGAAAGAATTAACACAAAGAGAAACAAGAAAAGAAAGCTTGTTTCCTTGTACAAAGCATGGACATAAGCTTGGTAGTAGGATACTACACCGTAATATATAGATTTGAAGGTTTGGCTTGATTGATCGATGGGTTTTATGTAATCTACGTCATGATAGCAAGGATGCCACAAGAATGACTCCTTGGATGTAATTAGATATTTGACTTGACGTCCTATGAAAAGAACTTTGATGTTTACACTACAACAAACCAAAGATTCTACAAATTGCATAAATTTACATAAATTCATCTAAGATGGAAGGCCATAATCATATTTTTTAAATAGAAATATTCTTAAGTACATATCACAAGATATAGCCCTGTCCCTTCATCGCCTTGTAAAGGCTCTTGTATCATATTACTTGGAAGAAGAGGTATCTAAGTATGAAACTTAAACCACTATACCAGCCCCTATTTTAACTCAAATCAGGAGAAGAGGACAAAATTAAAGAAAAAGTACATCAACTTCAGTGGTGCGAAGGCCAGAAATTGCTAGATTAGTCCCATACAGTATTATTTTTTAATAATTTTGTTCTTTCTTTAGCTTGAATAGCTACAGATCACAATAAGTACGATTGTATCGAATCTTATCCGCAGTCACCCACTCGTAGCATCTGATAATTTACAGTGAGTGCCTGTTCCCATGGATTACGGCTCCATAAACACTACCACTCTTAACAAGGCATTGTTCAATAAGGAGTAAAGTGTGGAGCCAATCACCCCAAACATAATGATGTAACAACTATCCCCAGTTGGAATTGGGTGGGAAAATATGTCATAACAATTAACAAGTTTATACTTTGAGATATACCAATTCCGTAGGGCACGGTGGATCCGTGCTATCTCCATGTCCATTTCTGACTACCCCAAGCCAAACACAATGGTTTATGAGACTAAGAACTTAAATCGTCACTAGGCATATTTTCCGCTATTCAGAGATACAACTCTCCAAACCAGACACTAAGTAAGACATTTATTCAAACAGGTTTATCCTCACATAAAAACAAAGAATAGCACAAAGCCATGAAAAACTGACCTTCAACTAAGATGCCCATGAGAAGGGCCTCGGTGCCCGTGTTGGGGTACTTGAGCTTCCTCGCCTCTAGTTCCGCCATGCAGAACGATTTTATCGCCCTCGCGGACCACCTGCACCCATCATCTCCCCTCAATAATCACTAAAATAACAACCTAAATAAGAATTAAAAAAGAGGTGAAATGTTCAACAATCACCTAAACTATAGACCATTTTGAAGTAGCTCCCACAATTGCTTTTCTCTTGACTTAACACTTCCCTCAACTTTCGATTCTTTTAAGTTAAATTATTTCCATCAATTAAGTAAGGGATTTTGTTAAATCTAAATTTCAATACTCTGAATGTAAATTTTAACATATTTTCCCTTCAATTTAGAGGGAAAACTCTAATCAAATACGTAAAAATTGATACGGCGTTGATCAAAATTAAAATAATTGTGGCGATTAATGCAAAATGGCTTATATTTGAGAGGTCTCCATACATTTCTACCACAAGAAAAGAAAAAGACAAAAAAATTCCAAGTTGCTCGCTCACTTGGGTTTCTCCTCGCTTTCCTTTATCTCCGGCTTCCTGAAAAAAGAAAAAAAAAAAATCCCAAAAAAGGAAAAAAGAAACCCTAAAATTACTCTGCTTCGAACAAAACCACAAAATGCGGAAACAATCTACAGGTTAATACGATTCGATTACGCGGTGGGGAGCATGGAGAACACGACGGTGGATGATCGAAGGGGTCGGGAGGGGAGAAGAGGCGAAGAGGGGAGGACGGGGGAGAGGGAGAGGGAGAGGGGGAGGTGGTTTCCATGGAGGAGGGAGGAGCGGAGAGGGTAGGGTTTGGTGGTGGAGGGGAGGGAGAGGAAGGAGGGGAGAGGGACGACGACGACGGAGGTGGTCGAGGCGGCGGCGGCGGCGGCGGCGGAGAACAGGGCTTGAGCTGCGGCCATCTTATCTTTGCGCGCTACTCTCTCTCTCTCTCTTGATGAGATTTGTTTCTAGTTTTATTAGTTCTTTAGAAGGACTTTCTTGAAAATAAATCTTTAAAAAATTAAAATTTGTCAAATAAGTCTATCAAAATTTTATTTAGCGAAATATTTTAAATATTTTAAATTTGTCAAATATTTCTATCAAAATTTTATTTAGCAAAATATTTCATCCAACTCAGCGTCAGAGTGGAAAAATAATTAGAAAACAGTGAACCGTTCGTCGTCTTTAATAAAATTTAAAAGATGATGAATCATTTAATTGTAGAAGGATTATCTAACAAGTAAAATTTTTTAAGGGGTAATGAAAAAAAACATAACATGAGCAATAAAAATTGCTTGAGAATATAATCATGAATTGTACATTAGGATTTCTTGTTACGTCGACGTGAAAATATTACATTTTAAGGCAAAATCTAATACACATTAAAAAAAATTATTATAGTTTTTTAAATAAATTTTTAGTTTATAAATTTAATGTTAAATTAATTTTCAAACTCTTAATTTTAATATTTTGAATTCTTAATTATTTTGTTTTAGATAAATTTATTTTATTTTCAATAATAAAAACCCTCAAGGATTGTCTAAACCCTTGATAGGCTTATTAAAAATTATTTTAATTTAAAAATAAAAAAAATTTAAAAATAATTTGGCATTAAGTTCATAAACTAAATTTATAAAAAAATAATATAATTTATAATTTTCTTAATATGTATTAAATTTTTTTAATTAATGAGACCAAAAAAGTACGGACCCGCTGAGTGCTTAAAAGGGCCGATATCAATGCTTGTTCTGCTTAAGTAGGGCACTCCGAGATGTGAGATCCGACACTAAAGAGATGATAAATCTTACAGTCTCAAATAAATTATTTGGGATTCCATTCAAAACAATTTTTGTCCCCACCATGAGTGTATAGTCGAGTGAAATTTTGAGACCTGTTTTAACCATTGCCTACTACAAAGTTCATTTAGTTGAATATAAGAGTTAGTTTAAAAAAACAATAATTATGTATATATTTTGTGGAAAATGCTATTTAGGGTATACGTGTCATTTGAGCATTCACAAAATCCTAATGAGTATTTTACAAACCCTAATGAGTTTTAGTAAAATAACAATAATAAATTAACAAGACTAGTGGGTTGATCCCATTCATGGGGTTTATATCTTACAACCTAGTCTAGGTGTATGGGTTTGCTCATATTTTGTAGGGATAATTTTATAACTATCTCTCAAAATCTTAAAATATTATAAATACTCTTCAAAATGTCAAAATATCACATATGCCCTTCCAATATAATAAGTTTTATCATATATAGTAGGAAAATTTTATATATAGTTGCACTCTATTAGATAGATTTTCTTCAATAGCATATTTATTTTTTCTGTATGCTGAAAAATTTATAGGTAATGCTACAGTTATAAATAAATTTTACGGCACTTTCAAACTAGACATGATGGTATTTAATTGATTAAAAAAAGTGTAGGTAAAAATCCATTAGTTGAGTTGTATAGTTTGTAAAACGTTGTAAGATTTATTTATAAGCAAAGCATTTTCCAAATTTTATATTTCCATTAAAAAAAGGTCTATTGACAGACCCAAATTCGAAAGACGTGTTTTATATATTATACATATATAATTTTATTGAGGACATAGTAGTGTGAACCCCACACGCATTGGATGGATAGAGTGTGCGATTTACACCTACTTTGGAGTGTATGGATAGTATTACCTTTTTTATGAAAAAGGCCTTGTAATATATAATATTTTGCTATTTTATTTATCAACAGACTCTTATGAAAAAGAAACTTTAAATTATAAAATAGTAAAGTAAAACTTTTCGAACTAAAGATAACAAAGTAAAAAAAAATGATTTATGGAAACATTTTAGAGCATGCATTTGTATTTGTACAGCAATTCTAAATGCATGCAGATCCAAGTACAGTGTTTGAATCAAGTACTGCAATTGCAAATATATAAGAAGACTCAACTGCAGCAGTTATAACTATACCCAAGTTGACCTTAATTTTAATTATAGCCGCAGTTTCAATTGTAGCAATTAGAGGAAATTTTTATAAATAAGAGACAAAGTTACCTACTTAATCTTTTTTTTACTAACTCCTTTTCTTTTGGTGATTTTTTTTTCTTCTACACTATAGTTATTTTCAATTTCTTATGCATAAAGTAACTAGATTTATAAATTTAGTTTCCAACTATATGCAATAAAATAAATTATTATTGAAAAAATATACAGAGACCCTCTGAATTTTAGCTATTTGCAAATAGATACCTGAATATTTAATTTTGGCAACTAAATTTTTTAAACTTTATCAATAGTTCAATATGCCTCCTCCTAAAATGAACCTACTAATTACACGATCATTTTGTTGTGCACATAATTCTATAAAACTTCAATATATAAAAGATTTTTTCTCTTTCAATTTTGATAATTAAGTATGACGATCGAAAAATAGGTTGAACTGAACTCTAATTTTTTGGCTTTTTCGATAGTATGTTGCACTATTTTATATTTATTGTACTTATAAATAGTATAATATTTTTATTTTTTTATTAGAAAAAGAGCAAAGAAAGAAGAAGACGAAGAAGAATATTTTTATTTTTATTTTACAATTTGTTGCACTCATTTCTCTTACCTTCCTCTCTCACCATCACCACCGATGACTCCTTCCCATCCACGACATTGCTGGTTAATTGGCAATGTGGTTGAAGGAGCAGTCGATATCGTTGATGATGATGAGAGAAGCGGTTGGTGGTTTGGATGAGGAGGGAGTGATGGTCGGCATTGGAGGCGATGCGGATGAGCTCAAGGTCAGAGACGTCATAGCTCAGGTGATTGGCCTAAGTTATTAGACAATGATGTTCTTAATTTGTTATATTTAATAAAATTTTTAGGATTAAATACAGTAAACCCATCTAAATTTTCATCAGTTTACAGATAACTATTTAAACCTTAAAAAGATTTTGTATCTGCCGCCCAAAGTTTCAACTTTTCGTAATTAACAACTCTGCATTCGTAACATCAATTTACGGTGAGGAATATTAGCCAATAGTTAAGAAACAACATTAAAGAATAAATCTCAGCTTTTTTATATCAAAATTTGGTTTGTAGTAAAGAAATTGATTTTAGCATTTGGTTGTTAAAATAATTACTAATACACATCAACCCTTTTTTTTTGACTATTTTGCTAATATTAGCCACTTTTAATTAACGAGTTATAAATATAGGTGGTTAATTGCAAATATAGTAATTTTTAGGTGATTAGAAATAAAAATACAAAAAGTTGAGATGGCCGAGTTGGTCTAAGGCGCCAGATTAAGGTTCTGGTCCGAAAGGGCGTGGGTTCAAATCCCACTCTCAACATCTTTAATCTTTTGTTTTTTACTTACAAATTCTCTAATGTTGAATTCATACCTGTGTAATAAACTAATAATGTGTTACTTATACTTTACTAACAAATTCTCTAGTGTTGAATTCATAATTGTGTAAAAAATGTGTAACTTACACTAATCTAATTTGATCTATACTCAAATATTTTATTGTATAATTCTTAGGTGAAAATGTATAAAACATATATCAACTATTAGCTGTTTAGATCTGACCATCAACCTTTAATAATTTTAATTTTACTCTCTAACTTTTTAATTTATTTGATTTGAGCTATTAATGACTTTTTAACGTAAACAATTTGGCTTAAACAAAATTTAAATCAAAATTTATTTGTATCGGAAGAGCCATGAACAAAATTTAAATCAAACAAATTGAAATGTTGAATACTGAAATCAAAATTTTGAAAGGATAGGTAATCGAATCAAAATAGTCTATAGTCCATCACATTGATTAAGAATTTTGAACTAATTTACCCCTAGTTATACCTAATTATAAATAATTATGTAGTATCATGTAGGGCTAATAACATTTTCTTTATCGACAAATAACCCGATTTTTATTTATGGTTCAATTTATGAATGTATTTTTTGTATACTCAAGTTTTTTTTTTTTTTTGTCAATATCATATGGGTCTTACGTTAATCATAGTAAATAATTAAGTAAAACTAAAAATATATTATACTTTTTGGTTACTCTATATTCTTTTTTGTCTAAATTAATATAATTTTTTTATTTACTATTTGTATAGTGTAGTTTGTTGTAATTATGTAGTTTTAATTTGGTATGCATTCAATTGTATTTATAATATTTTCAAACAAAATAATTTTTAAGTTAATTAAAAAGGTCTAAGTAATAAATGATGGGCAAAAAAGAAATTTTATTTAGTTTTTTAATAAATTATTATCCTTATCAATTGGGGTACTTTTGATAGTTTCTCTAAATTAAAGGGACATTTTTTATATCGACGCTTTTAGAGGAGTATGAATGTAATTTAAAGTTGGAGGAAGGATACGCATGAAATTAACCCAAAATTATTTACAACATTACCGAACAAGGATGTAAGATATACACCTCACCCATCTAAGGGTATAAGATATACATCTACCCATCCAAAGTGTGGCGACTTCACTACTAGTCATATTAATGTGATTAGTGGAGTACATCCACTCTTGAATGGATGGGATGTACATCCTACGTCCCTTTGGGGCGTACAACTAGAATTTCTCTTACTTAAATGCTATAATATTTATAGAATTTTCGAAATTCAAATAAGATTCTGTGAACCAAACGCATGCTTAGGATTGAATCATTTAATAAAATTTTAAATTTAAACATAAAATCTAATTCAAAATTTATATTTTAATTTGCATTGTGATATTCTAGTTTGGACTCAAAATTTACCTTTGAAATTAAAAATTGAAGTCAAACCATTTTAATATTGTTTGAATTGGGAATTCAAAATTGTTATAAATTGAATTCAAAGTTTGAATTCAAAATCTAAAATTTAAAATTTGAAAGTTTGAATTTAGATTCAAATTCAAATGTAGATCATGAAATTGAATTTTAAATATGAATTCAAAATCTAAAATCAAAATTTCTAATTTTGAATTTTGAAAGTGAATTCAAACTTTGAATTTAAGTTTATAATTTCAATCCAAAATTTGAAATGAATTAAAATTTGAATCTAAAAATTAGAGGTTACTTAAATTTAAAATTTGAATAAAAAGTTAGAATTTAATTTCAAATTCAAATGCAAAATTAGAATTTAGATTTTAATTTTAAATCCAAAATCTTGAGGATCTAAATGACAACCTAAGAGCGGGAAGGGTTGAATTAGATTTTTAAAATAAAAATGCAAAATAATCAAACCAATAAATGCATAAGTAAAGAAAATAGAGAAGAGTTTGAGAAATGCAAATACATCGATGCACGTTATCGCTTTGTTTCGAGATTCGGGCCTTTATCTACGTCCCCATCAACTTCTCAATACTAGAAAACGTTGAATCTCCATTAAAGGATGCCTTCATGAGTATGTATCATACCTTTACACTAGCTTGTTCTTCTTCACAAGAAGATCTTATAATTACGATCTTTTTTTCTCCTTTACAAAATTTATCTCACTACAAGATTCACCCAAGCTTAGAGAGATACTAGAGAGTTAAGAATATAATATTAGAACAATTTCAAGCCTAGCGCAAACACCATTTGAAACACCAAATCTTTCTATTTGTAGCCAAAATTCAAAATATGCCTGTTAGTGTGATTATGTTGTTTCGGGCGCCCAAAACTACTTTTGGACGCCCGCTTCCATAATTATTTCGCGCTAACTACTTCAGGGACCATCCAATGCAGTTTGAAATGCTCGGAACAACTTTCGGACATCCGAATCCATCGAAGTCATGATTGCACAGTTTAGAACAAAAGGCTCAACGCGCAACCTTTCAAATTTCGAATGCCCGAAATAAGTAATGCACTTACAGCACACAAAGATCATTTCGGCTTCAAATTCAAATTCCAGACTTTTCGGGCTCCTGGAGCAACTTTTGGCCGCCCAGAACTACTTGTCGGATGCTCTCGAGGCAATCCGAACACCCACAAATAAAGAGCCCAGTCCTTAGCTCATTTTCGGACTCTCCAAATGTCTTCCGGGCGTCCGGACATGCGTCCGAAACAATGTTTTGTGCTGAATTTTGATTTTGAAGAGTTTTGATGCCTTCTGTATTTTGACAAATAGGTTTTTGGCATATTCTTTTAGCACATATATGTACCATTTTGGTCCATGTGTGCTTTTAAATAGTCAAAACTTACAAGTTGGCTCAATTTTTTCTGCTCCAAATATAAATGAATTATAGTACAAATTTATGCTATAAATGGATCAAATAATGGTCCGTCTGACCTAAGAAGTATAAATAGTTTCTATAAAGTTGAAGCTCTTTTCTTTTGCACTTGATTTCCTTAAGTTCTCTAAATTCAAACTCATTATAAATTGGTAATTCTAAAATCATAATTATTTGTAGTTGTTAAAACGTAAATATAAATTAGGGCCATTAGGCCAACAAGTGTAACTTTGAATACGAAATTGAATTCAATATATAATTTTAATTTGGAATATGAATATGAATTAAAAGGCATACTTCAAATTCAAATTGTATAATTAGAATTTATAATTTAATTCAAATTGTAGAATAAGGAGCCTCGAGTGCAATCCATTTCTGCCTAATCCCAATTAGGGATTAATTAGTTCCACATGAAGAAGACAACTTGTTGCAGAAAATTAATTTAGCCTTATTTCTTAACTGCACTAAAGGGCCATTTGGTTGGATGTAATTATAAATACTGTGTATTTAGATATGCATATAGTTAAAATATAGTAGTTACAATTACATGCTTCTTGTTTGACTGGATGTAATAGAAATTATTGTAATTATAAATAATTTGTTTGGTTGTACGTAGTTGAGAAGTGCAATTATAAAGTTTTACTACTTTATATATGGGACAGTAGATTACCTCCTATGTAGTGAAAAAAAACATTTTCTATTTAAAACGTCATTATGTAGTTTAAAGTTACTTTCTCTAATTACTGCACTTAGAATTATATCCAAATTGGTCACAGAGAAAACTACCGAATTCAGATGCATCAAACCAAATACCGAATTTCGATCTATATGTAGTTACAACAGCATACAACAAAACAATCCCTAAAATCCTATTTGGATGTCAGAATAACTAAGAATAACTTATTCCGTATCAAATTTTATAATATGATTGTAAGTAAGACTTTATTTTTTGCTCCTTCAAAGATCTTACTATTCATAATTAATAGAATAATATATTTTACGAGATATTTATCTTATCCAAAAAATAATTTGAAAGCCGAATATAGTATTCAATTCTAAATATTTGATCACGCTCCTTATCAATCTTTTTTTTTTTTTTAGGAAAATCGCCCGACAGCGAAAATTTATTTAAACAAGATGAGACGATACAGAGTTGAAAAAATTCTCAAAAGAGGACCACACAATACATTTTTTGCTAGACAAACTCTAATTAGCTAGTTGGTCAGCTTGCATAGTCTTTCTGGAGAAGCGAGAATTCCATCCAAAAGAGAAGGCGTGATGTTCGTCGACGAATGACTGAAGCTTTTTAAGCTTCGTTCTAGCGTCCCAAGTAATCGACTCAAATTGGTCAGATCTGAAATGGATTGCTTTAATAATCAATGCTGAGTCCGAGAAAATTTGAATGCGTTCTCCTGGGAAAGTATCCGAGAGAAATTTAGCTGCTTTCGACACTGCTTCAATTTCAGTTAACAGCGCATCTTGAACATTTTCAACAAAATCCGAAACCACAGGCAAATACTTTGCTGGTTAGTAACGAGGACACCAATTCCACCCGAGTCGCCACCTTTCCAGCTACCATCTACCCAGGCTTGCAGCAGAGAGTCCGAGTCAATCGGTACTAAAATTGTATTCGGGGTGACGATTCTAGATCGAAACTCGCTTTCATACAGTGAGGTCCAAACGCGAGCTCTCGCGATGATAATGGGAATGAAGAATTGGGAGTCTTTGAATACCACTTCGTTGCGATCCTTACCAATCAAAATGTACTTTTTTTAAAAAAATTTGCCGTACATAATATTCCAAATAGAACCTAAGTGGATCGGATATTTTTCAATCTAATCCGCGCCTAATCCACTGGTCCAAATATGCCCGCTCTAAATTACAGCACCCAGGAATATTTTCTTTATAAGAAGGGTGGTACCGTCTAATTTATTCTAGAAGCTTCCATATTATAACTCGCGGATCAAACGGTCAATGTAGCCGCCCTTTTCATACGTAGAAACCAACGGCTGAGATCGTTTCATGCTACTTTTCCCTCGTCGAATTAAAGCAGCAGTCCTTTCTCCTCAAATCCGTGGACTGCACTTTAATCCAACGGCTACTGTTTGCCTTCCCGTGGGTCCACCTACTCCGCTACAGAAAATGCCTGCACCACGTTCTTCGTATAACAGTGCACCGCGGTAGATAATCTACGGGTAGTCTATGAATCATTTCATAATTTAGGGACCGTTTTCTTGCATGCAGTTAACTATGTTCAGACAATCTATAGTCTTATGAATAGTAGTTGGAGAGCAATTTTAAATGCTAATGTATCTAATCCTACCATTTATATATAAAATGACAAATTTTAAAGTAAATTTTTAATTTAACCCTCTATGGTTTAGCTCAGTTTTTTTTTTATTACGCGGTTCAAAAAATTATACTTAATTATCATATAATTCTATCTTTATTTTTATTCAAAAAATTTGTTATCAAATAGGATAGTATAATATAATTTTTTGATAACCACAAGACAGTTAAGTATATAACAGTTTAAATTGTACGCAAAAAAAAAGAAGCTAAACTACAGAATAGTTGACTGTAACTTTTGAATCTCAGGATGATAAAATGAAAATGAGCTACTAAAAAATTAAAAGTTTATCCTAATATTTAAAAATGTACTATAATTATATGCAATGGAATAAATTATTTATAATTATGACGAGTGAGGCTGGTATGCTTCTGGAAGCACGGAGCCCTCCGTGCTTCCAAGTTGTTTTCGATGTTGGGACTTTCGAATCGACGATCGGCTCCGTTAGACTTGATCTAGAGTATTTGAAGTACCTAGAAAATAAATTTTGTGATTTTTTGATATCATTTGCCTAGTGATCGAAGGGTCTCAAAATCAATAATTTTAATGGCCGTGATGAGCCGTTTGCATGTTTAACGGTGTAGAAATATCCAAATCACGTGAAATTTTGATAGAAAATTTTTTATACTATATAAAACAAGATCAATATCTTTGATCTAAAATTTTAATGTCATATCATCACATTTTGTAAGATTTTTATTTTCAGCCGTTGATTTTGAGCCCTTTCGATCACTAGGCAAATGATATCGAAAATTAGTAAAATTTATTTTCTAGGTATTTCAAATACTCTAGATCAAGTCTAACGAAACCGATCGTCGATTCAAAAATCCCAATATCGAAAACGACTTGAAAGCACGGAGGGCTCGGTGCTTCCAGAAGCCAATACCAGCCTCACTCTAATTATGACTAGCACCGTATTTTTATAAAAGGCTGGTGCACGGATATACGAGTGCACCAGGTGCACGAATGTAACTCCCCAACTGTTTTTTCCGGACCTATATAAACCTCTACTCAGGTTGCAACACTACACAGGCGAGGGTTTCTCACACCCACCATTCGAAATCTCTCGAGAGCGACTCCGATCGACTCGATCCCCTCACTCCCCCTCCTTCGCAATGGCGACGATCAAATGCATCAAGGCGCGCCAAATCTTCGACAGCCGCGGCAATCCAACTGTCGAGGTGATCTCTCGATTCGTTGTTGCTTTTAGTCTCGATTCCTTGTTTCTGTAGTCGTAGATGTGTAAAACTAGACTTTAATCGTAAATTCTGGTTCCGATTTGGTTTTTTTTGGTATTTCATGAAAAAATATTGATTTTTTATTTGATTTAAGTTTTTATGAACGATTTTAAGAGGAATCTGTTGGATTTGAGAAAGGTTTGGATTCAAATTTGTTGTGATTTTTGCAGGTGGATGTGTGTCTCAGTCATCTGTGGAACTAGGTTTTAATCGTAATATTTTTGTTATGATTTGGTATTTAACGAAGGATTATTGATTATTGATTTGATTTAACTTTTAAGAACTATTTGAAGGACAAATATGGTGGATTGGGAAAATGTGGATTCAAATTTGTTGTGATTTTTGCAGGGGGATGTTTGTCGCAGTGATCTGTAGAGCTAGGTTTTGATTGTGAGATTTTTGTTCTGAATCTTTTTTTTCTTTTTTTTTTTGGCATTTGATGAAGGATTATTGATTTGGTTTAAGTTGTTGTCTTGTTGAACAATTTTTAAGACAAATCTGTTGGATTTAATAAAGGTGGGGTCCAAATTTGTTGTGATTTTTGCAGGTGAATGTTTGTCTAATCGTATGTGATTTGGTTTTACATTGGCATTTGATGAAGGACTATTCATTTGATTTAACTTTTTTGAACTATTTTAAGTTGAATCTGATGGATTTGGGAAAGTTTAGATTTAAAATAAGTTATGAGTTTTGCAGGTGGATGCTTGTTTGATTGATCTGTAGAACCAGGTTTTAATTGTAAGATTATAGTTCTGAGTTGGCATTTTCTTTGGCATAAAGGATTATTGATTACTGATTTGATTTAACTTTTTATAACTATTTTAGGACGAATATGTTGCATTTGAGAAAGTTTGGATTCAAATTTGTTGTGATTGTTAAAGGTGGATGTTTGTTTCATTGATCTGTAGAGCTAGGTTTAATCGTAAACTTTTTGTTTTGAGTTGGTTTTTTTCCTTGATGCTTTGTTTGGATGGAGAGAAAAGAAAATGAGAGAAAAGAAAATGAGGGAAAATAAAAAAAAAGAAAGTAATTTTGTCTCCCTGCTCTTTGGATTAAGGAAAGAAAAGAAGAGAAAATAACTCTCTCCCTTTCTCTCCACTTTTGGAGAGAAAAAAAATTTGACATTATGGAACGTCATTTTCTCTCCATTTTTCTCCATTTCTCTCCTCAAATTTCCATCAAAACAAGAGAAAATAGTTCTCTCCCCTAATTTTCTTTTCTTCTCTTTCTTCTCCCTTTCTCTCCATACAAACAGAGTGTGAATGAAGGCTTATGCATTTGATTTAACTTTTTGGAACTCTTTTAGATGAATCTATTGGATTTGAGAAAGGTTGGATTCAAATTTGTTGTGATTTTTGCAGGTGGATGTTTGTCTTAGTGATGGAGCCAAGGCTAGGGCTGCAGTCCCTAGTGGCGCGTCTACAGGTAGCTGAGATTACTATGAATATGTAGTGTATTGATTTGCGCTTCATTTTTCAATTTATTGTAATCAAATCCATTTTGGAACTTATTTCCGAAAAATGTTCGGCAGTTCGAAGAAAAACGGAGTTTCATTCTTTATTTTATTCCGCTTATTCTTTGGCTCTCGATGCTGGATTTTTACATTATGTAGTGTGGATGAAAAGGATCTCTGTTGCAGCTGATTTTTTAAGTAAAAATGTTCATACCTTACCTAAAAGATAGGATAGTTGAAATTGGTATGTAAACCTTTAAATTTATGACTTTACTACCTGACAATTATTTATTGCTTTTATTTCAGAAAATTCTTTCAAGTTCTTCTAAAACTTGAGTATCTATTTTTAAAATGTTGTCAGATTCAGTATTATTAAAGAAAAAAATTATTAAGTTCATAACTATTTCAAAATATGTTATAGACAGCAGTTTGACTTAGGTTTGTACATTTTCACTTTCTTTTTTTAGTTGCGGCTAGAGTAGAGGAACAATACCAGATCTTACTTAGAACTTAATCTTGCCATTGCCATATGTAGGTATTTATGAAGCTTTGGAGTTGAGAGATGGTGGATCTGATTATCTTGGAAAAGGTGTCCTCAAGGTTAGAACACCTATGTCTTTCTAGTGGGATTGGCTCTTTGTTTATAGAAGTATTTGTGTACTATCTACGTCTTCTTTTATCCTTTGAAGTGGTTTAAACATTTTGTTTTGCCATTACAAACACTTATGCTCTTTTGAGTGGGATTGGCTCTTTCTACTTTTTAATGCTTTTGATTATGTTCGTGCAGTGATATCAATCAAAACTCTAGTTCTAGTAGTAATATGGGTTATGACAATGCCCTTTATGTCTCCGAACTTGTAAATAAATTGTACCTTGTTCTGGTAACATATCCTTGTTATCTTTTAGGGGAGAATTTTTAGTAAGCTATCAGTATGCATTTTTTTACACTCTTTATTGGAATGCTATGTAAGTATCTTAATTATCTGGTGAAAATTTTTCTTTAACCTGCAAATTTCTTCTTCCTTCTGTAGCCACTCAAGTGCAGCATACAAATACCTTTTGATCTAACACTCAAATCCTTTGTATACACAACCACCTCTTTGTTTTGTATGAATTTGCGAGAGTTGCACTCTATTTTGTTCAATACAAACAGCTAATTTGTTTCCTTGCTCAAAGGCTGTCCATGGTTTTCCAAGGTTTTCATATATAGCTAATAACGTTGCTTATTCCTTGTTTAGGCTGTTGAGAATGTGAATGCCATCATCGGACCAGCATTAATTGGGAAGGTTTGCGTCATATCTAATCTTTACTTTCCCATTTCAAAATTTACATGTGTATTTTAGCTAAACAATATGTGTTACCGTAGTTTTGGACCTTGTGATCTACAACTGTACTGTACTGTGGCTTTTACAGGATCCCACTGAGCAGACACAGATTGATAATTTCATGGTTCAGCAGCTTGATGGAACCTCTAATGAATGGGGTTGGTGCAAACAAAAGGTGCGGAATGGGCTACACTCTTTTGCATTTATGTTGTTATTTGTTTTACAAGCTGTTGATTTTCTCATGGTCTGATCCTTTTTAATTGGAACATTGGGTCTTTCAGCTTGGTGCGAATGCTATTCTGGCTGTATCACTTGCTGTGTGCAAAGCTGGAGCTATGGTGAAGAAGATTCCCCTTTATCAGGTCCTTGAAGCTGTTACTATTATTCCTATCTGAATATTAGATGAGCACATGACAACATATATCCTTATTAATTTTTTTTTTCCCTCTCTCTTTTTTTTTCCTATTTCTTCAGCACATTGCCAATCTTGCTGGAAACAAGAACATAGTTTTGCCAGTACCTGCATTTAATGTCATCAATGGAGGATCACATGCTGGAAACAAGCTGGCTATGCAGGCAATGCTTCATTTGGCCATTTACTCAAAATGTTTTATGCTATCTTTCATATTATCAATTAATTTTTTCTAAAATACTCTCATCATAGCTCTTGTTACTTTTTATAGGAATTCATGATCCTTCCTGTTGGAGCCTCCACGTTCAAGGAAGCCATGAAGATGGGTGTTGAAGTGTACCATCATTTGAAGGTAAAGTGTTAGTACTTTGGCTTTTCAAGGTTTGTAGTAAATTTTATTTGTTTATTTTCGTTACCCTTTTCTTGTGCAGGCTGTTATTAAGAAGAAGTATGGGCAAGATGCTACTAATGTTGGTGATGAAGGTGGTTTTGCTCCTAACATTCAGGTATTTTGTCAGTCAAGTTGATCCTTGAAAGTGTATGTGTGCGTCTGCGAGCATATACAATCTTGTTTTGTTTAGATTCATGTGACTACCTGGAATCCAAACTCCTTTACTTCCTTTTGGTTGAAAGAGATATTACATTTGATTTGCTTGAGAAATCAAATCTTAATTTTGTTGTTTTTTTTTTCTTCTACAGGAGAACAAGGAGGGCCTTGAGCTTTTGAAGACGGCTATAGCGAAAGCAGGATATACTAGCAAAGTACAATTCTTCCTTAGTTACATTCATGTTGTGTTTTATTGACAGGCTTGTTTGGATGCATGGACATCGGACCAGCATATCCCTTGTTCATGAGTATGAAAGATGCCTAAAATTACAAAATAGAAAGGTTGATTTGTCATTTTCAAGACAAATCATCTTTTAGGTAGAATGCATGATTTTAAAATATCACTATTATGAGGACTTTGCAATGGACTTACATCAAACACCAAGGGTTGCTATTACGAAAGAAAATCCTCATACTTCACACAAGTTATTTCCTGGTAACTTGTTCCAATGTCCAGACAGGCTCTACACTTTGCTGGAGGTTTTTAAAGCAAACCCATTATGGGTTCAGAATATTCTGTTGGGATTTAAGGTGTTTGCTTCTTTCTATGCTTATATGTGGTAGGTTGTTATTGGGATGGATGTTGCTGCTTCAGAGTTTTACAATGAGAAGGACCAGACCTATGATCTGAACTTTAAGGAGGAGGTAATCTTAGTTTTCTTCATTATTTGTACTGGGTTTCTTGGTCTTTATTCAGTTAAATCTTGGTTTCTCAGTCTTGTCCAGGAGATTTAACGGTTTCATAAGTTTTTCTTTTTTTCCCTTGTTGTCCTGCAGAACAATGATGGCTCCCAGAAAATATCTGGAGATAGTTTGAAAAATGTGTACAAATCCTTTGTTTCTGAGTATCCCATTGTGTCGATAGAAGACCCCTTTGATCAAGATGACTGGACTCACTATGCAAAGTTGACTGAAGAGATTGGCGAGCAGGTGCAGATCGTTGGAGATGATCTTCTCGTCACCAACCCAACGGTATGAGTCTATATCTAACAGCTTGTTTGGCTTGGCTTCTAGAGCAACTTCTTTGTTCCAAGAAGCATTAGTTTGGTGTTTGTTTAAAAGAAGAATGTCTGAAATGAGCTTCTGGGCCCTAAATCGGAAGCGCTATTTTGAAGCTTCTGGCTCTACTACAGCCGGAAATATGGTGTGCATTGTTTGGTCTTTTGAGGTTTTTCTGTAAATCAAACTGAGCCAACTCGTGGATTAAAATAATTTGTTTTGTTTTGGGTGCTTTGATCCGGTCTACATGTTGATAGAATGACTTCTTTTGTATAAACAATACTGACTGATTTGTCCATAATACTTTGATCTGACAGATGTGGTCTTAAGCACTGTACGTGTTTGGTGATCATCTAACAGCTAATATGTATCAATTTGCTATGTTCGGTTAATTCAAATTATATGGTTCTCAATATGCATAAAATAATCGAACCAAACTAAATTTAAACCAAATCATCCAGAATGACTCAGTTTTGCTTAGTGATTCGGTTTAGAAAGAGTAGTGTATGCCCCTGACTGGGAGCTGGTAGAGAATTTTAATAGAAGAAGATTCTAGTGCTTCTTTGAACAGCTTTACTCCAAATAGTACTTCTAAAAGATTTAGCTTGGAAAAAATGGGCCATAAGTTTCAGTAAAATGCGTATTTCCATTATCAGCATCTGATGCTTCCCGTCTATGTTTCTGCAGCGTGTTGCCAAGGCAATAAAGGAAAAGACATGTAATGCCCTCCTATTGAAGGTACTTGATATTTAATTTTTGCTATTGCTGTTTTATTTTTGTTTTGACTTATTCTATTCTGTTAGCATGGACTCATTGGTCTTATATATTTTCTTAAACTGAGATTTAATCTTGTTAATATTCTACTGTCTTATGGTGGCACAGGTCAATCAAATTGGGTCTGTAACGGAGAGTATTGAAGCTGTGAAAATGTCTAAGCATGCGGGCTGGGGTGTCATGGCAAGTCACCGAAGGTAGGGCAGTTTTTGTGGCTTTTACTTCCTTTTTATCTTTTGTTTTTGTTTTTTTAATTTTCAATTCTCATTGAGAATATGTGTTTCTATTTCTAGTGGCGAAACCGAGGATACATTCATTGCCGACCTCTCAGTTGGTTTGGCCACTGTAAGTTCCTCGTATACCCTCACTGTTTATTATTAGTCATTTTAATAATCATTTCCATTTCTGGTGCTATTTAGTGCTTGAAATTTCAACCCCAGTTTAAAAAATTTATGCCATTAATTCTGCATGTTTTCTTGTGAAACAGGGCCAGATCAAAACTGGAGCTCCTTGCCGTTCTGAACGCCTTGCAAAATATAACCAGGCAAGATCTCGCATCTTAAAGATGATCCCATTTCATCTAAGAATAATAATTTTTTTTTTAATCAAAGCTAAGATTAATATACTTCTCATTCTGCATTCCAAAATTGGAACTAACAACTAGATTTCTAGGCTTTGGAGAATATTTTGTTATTGTGACAAGACATTTGAAATGATATCATTACCTTAGCTTTTGTTAAATTTCAGATGCTATAGACAAGTTATTAAAGAAACACTAGTGTGATGAGGGGTGTTATTTGGCGTAGCATGCTTTGGTTTTGATCTCTCTCTGTTTTTTTTTTCTTCCAGGTTGCCTCAGTGTTTTATAGTGTTTGTTTTTCAACTATCAAACAATAACAAAGGGGGTGTTTGGTTCCTCTAAAAAAAGCTCGCAGCTTTTGTTTTTCAGATAAAACTTTCTGGGAAAAAAAAAAAAAACACTATTCTGCTATAAAGTCCTAAAAAAACTTTTCTAGGAAAACTACTATTCCTAGGAACCAAATAGACGGAAAATAACCGGAAAACTATTTTCTCGGATATTTTCCCGAAAACCAAACACTCTCTAAAGAGAAAGTAATGCATCCCTAAGATCTTTTATTCTTAATGAACTCGGAAGTAAACAAAATGCTTTTAAGTTCTTACTACCGTCTCAAGGTTTGTAACACGTCCCATTTCTTGAAGCAAATACCAAACTTCTCCAGGGTTTCTTACTTTCTATTCCTTTCGGTGTGTGTGCAGCTTCTGAGGATCGAGGAGGAACTTGGTGCTGCAGCTGTCTATGCGGGAGCAAAGTTCCGTGCACCTGTAGAGCCTTATTAAGAGGGGAGTCAACATTCTCTCATTAACTGCATTATGTTTTGGCAATGCGTCTTTGTTTTGTTGAGAGTTGAGAGATTTAGTCACTTACTAGTTAGTGCCCAATAAATTTTGCTTCTTGAGTACCGCCAGTTCAATCTGCGCGGCCGCATAAGAGTGAAGTTAACTTACTCTTCCTCAGTTTATTACACTTTTAAGTTTAACCGATCTGAGGAGACTTCATTTTGGCACAGGCTTCCTGAAATGAAGTTTTTGGCTACAATATTTGGTTTCTTTGAAACTGTTGCTCTTTGCTATAATTCCATTTTATTATGCATTTTTATGCCTCATTTTGGTACCCACTTTAGCAGCATGCAAAACAGCATTTTCTTGAAAACACAAAGATTTTACAAAATATATAGAAGTGCCAAAGAGAAAAGGTTAGTCTTTTCTGTTTGGTTAGCCAATTTGTGGCCTTGTTTGGTGGCCGTGGTGTTATTGTTGTTGTTGTTTTTAATAGAATTACTGCATGAAAGTGTAGGAGATTTTTGTTTGCTTTCAATTTTTTTTTTAATTATCATCTGTCACTTAGTCCGGGTGTATTGTAAGTTAATTAATTATGACAAAAAGTAAAAAGTTATTCGACTAGTACATTAAATATAAAATAGTTAGATTTGTACCCCTACGGACAAAATCACTGGTTCAAAAATCATCAATAAATCGCTACTCAATCCAAACCCACAGAAAAATCCGACCAAAACCTTAACAAAAGAGCTCAGATTTGGGCGCCCAGAACCAAGATTCGGGCGTCCGAAGCCGTCGCAACCGGCCACAATCGAGCGCCCACACAGAGAACTGTCCATTTGAATTTATGTAATAGCGCTTGCTTCCAGATTTGGATGCTCGGACAGAAGTCTTGATTTGCGTAACTACCCCGGTCCACATTCGGGGCCTCGGACTTGCGTCCGAAAGTCTGCTGAGTCACTCAGCGAGTCACGTGCGATTTATGTAATAGCGCTCGTTTCCAAATTTGGGTGCCCGGACAGAAGTCCTGATTTGCGTAACTACCCCCGGTCCACATTCGGGGGCTCGGACTTGCGTCCGAAAGTCTGCTGAGTCATCCAGCGAGTCACGTGCGCTCTGCCACGAATCAAATCAAACTCACCAACTCATGTGCTGCTATAGTACCAAATTCGGGCGTCAGGAACTAGCTACAATACATTTGGGCCCTCCTACGATGCATCCGGACGTTCCGATATTGAGATCCGGAACTACTACATCCTCAGCATGCCACTTCTGGGTGCCCTAAACCCCATCCAGGTAGGGGTGCAAACGAGCCGAACATGAGCGAGCGAGGCCTTGCTCGAATTCGGCTCGTATAGATTCGAGCCGAATTCGAGCTGGCTCGAATTAATTTCGAGCCAGAATAAGACCTATTCGAGTTCGGCTTGAAATAGTTTTTTTTTCTTCGAGCTAGTTTCAAGCCATGTTCGAATTTGGGTAGGAATTGTTCGCTTCCGAGCCGGCTCGTTTATAGCTCGAAATTCTTTTTTTTTTCTTCTTTATTTTTTTTCAATTTTAAAATGTTTATGAATATTTGTTAATATAACATTATATAATTTAACTACAATTACCATTATAACTACAATCCAAATAAAATACCAATCCTCAAAATTACAATCAACATAAAATATAACTACAATCAACATAATTATAATCAACATACCTGCTCAAATTAACATTCCTGATTTATGCAATAGATTTTTGAGTTATGATTTGCTATGTTTGTATATAAAAATATATGGAGTTGGGTCTGTGCCTATGCGGCACATAGAGAATGCATTAAAATGTGTATTTAAATTAAAATATTTAATAAAAAATATTTAATATATATTATTAATAATATTAATATTTTTTATTTTTTATTTTTTATTTTAAATATATATATACGAAATATTTCGAGCCGAACACGAACGAGCAGAGGCCTGCTCGTGCTCGGTTTGAAATTATTTTCGAGCGAAAAAATTCAACTTGTTTTATATTTGAAATTAATTTCGAACGAGCCATTTTCGAGCCTATTTCGAATCGAACACGAGCTGGCTCGCGAACGGCGAGCTAGACTTGCAGCCCTACATCCAGGCATCCAGAACGGCACAGAAACTCAGTTTCAGTTGAGTTTGAGTCTTGGAGTCTGTTTTTATATTTATTTTGCGCCAAAACAGTTTCAACTCGTCTGGTATTCGACAGACAGGCTGACTATCAACTCACACTGCAACCTTTAATATTTGCCAAGATCCAGTACACTATAGTAGAGTTGTTCAATTTGAGACATTCGGATGCAGTTGAATATATAACAGTTGTATGTGAGGTCTGTTGAGCATACTCTAGTTGGGAAATTGTGCATGGTATTGTGGTTGCTGTCGTAATAAGCAGTGGATTAAATTTTTCTTAGATACTTACGGTGTATATGGATTGGGTGGAGACCCAAGGTTATATGTTCCGGATAGAGACCCAAGAATTTATGATCGAGTTAAGGACTTGAAATAGAGAGCTATTTGGTAATACGGAATTATGTGAGCCAGGAAAAAACAATCCAAAGTTTACCTGTAACAGTATTGTTGTTATGGGATATGGAGTGGAGATTTAGAGTAGGATGCAATAAGACGTTGTACACCAAGTTTAGTAGGCTGGGACATGACCTAATGCTGCAAAGTGTGACAGGGTTAGAGCGGATCCTAACGTCCGTACACCAGGAGGACTGGGCACGAGTAAAGTGCCAAGGGGTTAGCATATATCATGTGGAGATGCTATACTGGGCAACACTCTATTTTAGATCAATTGACATGATCAGTAAATACTAAGATGGTCGAGTACATGCGGGACCAGGGAGGTACAACCAAGATAGTGTTAGTGAGAATGACTAATGTATGCCTGAACAGTCGGGTATGTTTATGACGAGCTATTTTGAGAGTGACACACAGTATTAGAGGTGGGAAGTACGGATTTGGAGATGATTATAATGATTTGTCTGTGTTGCCGTAATGGAGGTACTTACATGCTATGTTTACAATTTGATGTTAGTATCAGTAATGTATGTAGATGTCTTAGTACATGCAGTGTATGTCTGGACTTGGCCTTACATCATCGCATGGATGGATCAAGTGCACGCTTATCAACATATTGGATAAGTATCTGTGTATCATTACTAAAATTTTAAATCGAGTAATTAATTATTATCTTTCTGAGATAATATTCTAATCATCTAGGACGTGTATCCATTTGTTTTACAGATTAGCTCTTGAATAGTATGCCCATGAGGTTTCACATATGTTAGGTTTGATGCATTCTAGTTATAGATAAAAAATCGATCCGGAAGTTAGCTGAAATCAGGACCTGCTCTACCCGAACGCATATTTTCATCATACTTCATATCAGATACATTTTATTTTCATTTCTGCACCCTTCTATGCCACTAGGGATGTCAATGGGTATGGATACCCAAAAAATTATTCGAACCCGAACCCGAACGGGTCGGGTTTACCCGAACTAAATGGATATGGATTCGGGTATGTGTATAGAAAATAAAAATCCGACGGATATGGGTACGGATATGGATTTGTATGTACCTGATCCGAACCCGAACCCGAACCCGAATAAATTATATATTTTTTATTTATTTATTTATTTAATATATAAAATACATAATAATTTCTATTTATTGGATCTTCATCCAATGGTACACTCAAAGGCTCAAAAGTTTTGATTTTACTATAATATATTTTCAAATATAGTACTTCGGGTTTGGGTTTCGGGTTCGGGTTCGGATTCGGGTTCGGGTTTCGGGTATTTGGTCGGGTCGGATATGGGTATGGATTTTTAAAACCCGTCGGGTTCGGATCCGGGTTCGGGTTCAAATTTGGGGGTCGGATTTGGGTTCGGGTTTTTTAAAATCCAACCCAAACCCGACCCATTGACATCCCTATATGCCACTCTAATTTTTCTCTCAGTAATGGTTGGACAAGTCTTCATGTACCTTTCTAAGCCTTATATTTTCATAAGATTTAAAATTTAATTTGAATCTTACAGGGATGCAGTGGTCATGACTTAAACAGAGGGAGTTAATTTCGATCACGAAACAAAAAAGGTAAAAATGTATAGAACTTACGTCAACTACAGACTATTTTGATTTGGCTATCAACTTTTCAAAATTTTGATTTTTGTATCCAACATTTTAATTTGTTTTCATTCATTTGATGACTCTTCCGATAAAAAATTTAAGCTACTTATTAGCTTTAATAAATTTATAGCTGTATGAATTGCATAAAATACACCAATTAAAGATGTAAATATAAATAATACGTTTAACTTTCGAAGTTAAAGTGTTATTAACTAGATCAAATCAAATAAATTAAAAAGGCTTTTGCTTATTTAGCCCCGACTACTATTCAAAATTTTTAAATTTACCCTAAAAATACCAATATACCCTTCAAAAACCCAATCCCTTTAGTAAACTATAGGGGAGATGAGAATATTTGAAGAATTTTTTTTAAATCAACAAAGATATTTTGGTCTTCAAGGGTAAATAAAATATTTTGAAGTTTTAAAGGGCATATTAGATGTTATCCCTAATTTTTTTTTAAAAAAAATATTAGGTAGTAAAATTAAAATTTTAAATGTTAGGTAGTCCAATCAAAATGGTCAATAGTTGAGATAAGTTTTAGGCAGTTTTATCGGAAAAAATAATACAAAACCCATAAAAAAAAGAAGTGAAATAATACTGATTGCTACATGTTGGATTAGGGAAACATGTAGTTCACATAAAAAATAAAAAAAAGCACACCTATTTACACCATGTTAACAATCTATACCATCAAAAAAAGTTAGAGTTTCATTGGTACCACGAGCCACGAGGAAGAAGATGTAAAGACTCGAAGTCTAGCCCTAAAAGCAATGATTTAAAATCAGGTCGAACCGGCCGGTTCCGCTAATTCGACCATGCCCTAGTCTATAAAGTGATTTAGTTCAACTTTTTAAACCAGATAAGTTAAAAAATTACTTTGAGCCATTCGAATCGATGGTTCAACCATCGAACAAGTAAACCAGTCCAGTTTTAATCAAACCATGCAATTTTTTTTTTTCAAGTTATATTAAATTCCAACGGCTTAAAATCAGCTAATTTATCAAGTTATATTAAAATCCAATGGCTTAAATCAACTTAGCTAATTTAATTGTCTATTATCATATATTAATCTTATAAAAAGTGAAACTTAAAAATTTATATATACTTTATTTAGTCTAGAAAATTGTATTTTATAATTAAGTATGATATTAAAATAATAATACATATATTTTTATATAATAAAATTAAAAATAATAATTAAATATTTATAACGTCATTCTAATATTTGAGTCAGTAATCCTTGACCCAATAACATTTTCAGTGCTAGTTGACCCGATTTTTAAAATATTGCTAAAAAGTTAAGGGCGGGAGAGAAAAAAAATATATACTGAGCTAGATTTTTTTTGGTAGATATGGTTTAGGCCAATTTGCATAAAAAATTAACTAGTTTTGGGCTTTTGTAAAATTGGGTCGCTTTTTTCGATTTTACAGATTCGGTCTGGATTTTCAGCAAACTGACTAAAATACCCTTGTTATTTTTTCTCTCTCCTCTTTTTTTTCTCTCTCCTTTTTTTTCTCTCTCCTCTTTTTTTTATCGCTCTTTTTTTTTCCTCTCGGAAGAAGGCGGCGGAGGCGGAGGCGGAAATGGCCCGCCTCGCCTCTGCCACTCACGCCCTCGCCCTCGCCCACGCACCCCCGCCCTCCTCGCTTCCGACCCCGCCGAGGCCGCACCGCGTCGCGATTTTTTTTTTCTCTCTCCGATCCTCCTCCACCCGCCGTCCCCACCGCCGTCGCCGGCGACGAAAAAGAAGTGCTTCTTGGGGCCGAGAAGCACGCCGGCGAGAGAGGGGAAAAAAATATAGTTTCACTCCGGCGAGGGATGGATCGTGAAAAAAAAAATTATAGAGAGAAAAAAAATAAAAAATAAAAATAAAAATAATATTTTTTCCTATAGGAAAGACAAAATCATACAAAAAAAAAGAAGAAAAAGAAATTACACTGTTAAAATAAAATTGCACCGTTTTAAAAAAAATTTGTATTATTTTAAATAAAAGTTGCACTATTTGAGACAGAAATTACACTCTTTGGAAAGAGAGTTGCACTCTTAAGGCCAACGTTGTATTATTTAGAAAAATTTGCACCATTTCCTTTTTTTCTTCTTCTTCCCCGTTGCACTATTTCTCATCGTTGCACTATTTCTTTGCACTCTTTCTTCCCAACCAAATTCGGATCCGGTCACCTCCCTCTCCGGGCCGCGCGGCGCTGAGCGGATCTCGAGGAAGCACTCGGAATCGGGAGGAGGCGGGGAGGAGGAGCACCACGACGACGAGGAGGAAGCCTCGAAGGAGGAGGACGAGGACGAGGACGGGCGCGGGTGCGGGCGCAGGGGCGCGGGCCTGCGCGGGCGCGAGCAGGGGCGGGCCTGCGCGGGCAGGGGCGGGCCTGCGCGGGCGCGAGCAGGGGCGGGCCTGCGCGGGCAGGGGCGGGCGCGGGCAGGGGCCCCTCTGCGCCCCTTCGCGCGGGGCGGGCGCAGGCCCGCCCCCTGCGCCCTTCGCCCTGCGCGCGGGGCGCAGGGGGCGGGCCCTGCCCCTGCGCCCTTCGCGCGGGGCGGGCGCAGGCCCGCCCCGCCCCCGCCCCGCCCCCGCGCCCCCTGCGCTTGCGCGGGGGAGGGGCGCAGGGGGCTGCGCCCCCTGCCCCCTGCGCTCCCTGCGCTCGCGGGTGAGCCGCTCCCCCTGCGCCCGCCCACCACCGCCCCGCGCGCCCCCTGCGCCACCGCCGACGCCTCCCTCTCCCTCATCCCCTCTACCTCTTCGACCCCCGCGACTACGGCGGTGCATGGACGCCGCCACGGCTCCGGGCGCGGCGGCGGGGATGTCGTCGTCGTCATCATCCGCATCGGAAAAAGAGTGCAATGAGGCCGAATCTAAATGGTGCAATGTGGAGAAAAAGTGCAACGAGAAAAAAGAAGAGAAAAAGAAATGGTACAAATTTTTCTAAATAGTGCAACGTTGGCTTAAAGAGTGCAAGAGTAATTTCTGCCTCAAATAGTGCAACTTTCATTTAAAACAGTGCAAATTTTTTTAAAAACGGTGCAATTTTATTTTAACAGTATAATTTCTTCTTCTTCTTCTTTTTTGTATGATTTTTAGTTTTTCCTGTAGGAAAAAATATTTTTTTTATTTTTTTTTTATTTTTTTCTCTCTATAATTTTTTTTTTTTACGATCCATTCCTCGCCGGAGTGAAATTATATTTTTTCCCCTCTCTCGCCGGCGTGCTTCTCGGCCCCAAGAAGCACTTCTTTTTCGTCGCCGGCGACGGCGGTAGGGACGGCGGGTGGAGGAGGATCGGAGAGGGAAAAAAAAAAAATCGCGGCGCGATGCGGCCTCGGCGGGGTCGGAGGCGAGGAGGGCGAGGGTGCGTGGGCGAGGGCGAGGGCGTGAGGGGCAGAGGCGAGGCGGGCCATTTCCGCCTCCGCCTCCGCCGCCTTCTTCGGAGAGGAAAAAAAAGAGCGATAAAAAAAAAGAGGAGAGAGAAAAAAAGAGGAGAGAGAAAAAAAAGGAGAGAAAAAAAATAACAAGGATATTTTGGTCAGTTTGCTGAAAATCCGGACCGAATCTGTAAAATAAAAAAAAACGACCCAATTTTGCAAAAGCCGAAAACTAGTGGATTTTTTATGCAAATTGGCCTATGGTTTATTTCTTTTTCCAACATTTTATTTTAAATACTGGACATTAAATCTTTCTAACAGCATTACGCCAATAAATTTATTACCTTTTATTAGCATTTAATATTAAATATTGCTAATTATACTTATTTACTAATAATACATTAAAAATGCTAATAAATATATTTAGCAACAGTCCTATATGAATGCTGATAAATTTTAAATTTACCAATATTTGAACAAATTTCACTAGGAATAGTATGCCCCTGTATATCAAAATTCTTGTAGTGAAGAAATACTACTGTTGAACAAAATCTCAAAATTTGGAGTTTTGAGTTTATTTTTGTTTGCATTTAATATTTATTTTAATATTTAATATTATTTATTTTTATTTTTTTTGGGCGAAAGACGGTATAGACTCCCTCATTCCTATATCTCTTACATAAAGGAATGAAAGAAATTGAAAGAAAAGTAATTTTTCATTTTCTCTCCATTCTTTACTGTCTTTCATATTTTTTCTATTTACCCATTGAAAGAATTTCCGTCAACCTCGCTATGATCAAGAATTTCCGTCAACCTCGCTATGATCTTGCTTGTAGGAAAAATAATTTCCGTCAACCTCGCTATGATCGTGCTTGTAGGAAAAATTCTGATCGTACCTTGAGATAGTGGTCCCGATTAATCCTGAACAAAATATAGAAAAACACCTTAGAACAGCGCTATGCACACTTTTCTAATCGATCCAAAATTTTAAATTTTTAGGAGTTTGATTTTATCTTTTATTACTAAATTAGTTAAATAATTTAACCACAATGGGATTTTTAGTACAACTTTTACTAACAACTACCAATAAAGAAATTAATAGAAGTACATGTTCCGCTTAAGAGCATTTTTTTCACAGGAAAAGACACACATATATATACTCAGCAACGCTTTTGCGACAACAACGTAGCCTGTAATCATGCGTCTCCAAAAATATTGTGCCAAAATAGTTCAGGTGTACAGAAATCCAATTAACTGATAAATGCAACTGAGCCGCCACTACTTGCAACAGACGAATCAAATGGTGATAGACGTTTGCAAAATTCAAAAAAGTAGGCAAATAATCCGTCTCTCGGAGTTCAGTGATGTAGATTCATTCTGCATTTCCTCCATTTTCTCGCCAACGAATACTATCCCTTCTTCCCCCCCTTTTTTTTTTCTTTCTTTCTCGCATTTTTTTCCTTCATGCGAGGATTTAGAATGACAGTAAGTCAATGCCATCCACCTTTTCCTTTCGCTTCGCACCAGCAGAAGTTTCCTGCATCTGCATCACTAACATGAGGTATATGAGGATCTTTCCTACCACAGCAGAGAGAGAGAGAGAGAGAGAGAGAGAGAGATTGTTTATTTATGCCAAAAGTGAATCTGATAAAACAGACACTGGGCAAAGGGATGCTTGATCTTACTTGTGAATAGTAGTTCTTCAAAAGTTGCCCTCAGATGCCCAACCCTTTTTCTCCAGTTCCATCCTCAGTGTCTAAGATGGCAAACAACAAGAATCATTCAATCTAATGCCTTGATGTCCCAATACCATCGAAATCGGCCATTATAGATACGAACAAACTGAGAATACATACCTTAATTCTCTTTTTATTGACATTGAAGTCAAAGTTTCCCAAGCGAGAAGCCGATCGGTACTCGACGATTGAATTCTTACCAGGAGGGAACCAGAACTCGACATCGTCAACAAACTAAAAAGAAAGAAACGGAAATAATTCAAGAGCTTGTTAGGGCATAAACTCAGATAGAGAGTTAAGGAGAAAAAATTACCCCCATTATAGGACTCTCATATTCAACCCGAAGGTAGTCCCCATTCTTCTCTACTATGCGAGGAGTGAAATTGTCTGGCTTTGTCGATGTTACCTTTTAAGAATGATGCAGTTGAATGTGATGTAATACAAAAATTTGAGAAGCTCAGATTTTTTCTGTTTTTCCCTGTTTATCTTCAAAGAAACATGATTGACCACCTTTTATGTGCATGCTAATGATTTTTTCTCTTACCACTTGAATAAGCTCTGCCATGGCTTCATCTTTGTTTATGGGCTTATTCTTGCGCCCATCTTCGGGGTTGTAATTCCTGCAAGGAAAGCAATGTTTTTGTATATTTAGTTTAAAGTTATCGAATCTGACATAGAGAGATGTCCCTTATGTGACTTTCATACTTTCTAGAAATGGCCAATGTGCGTACAACAGAACTGCGTAACAACACATCGGCAGAATCGGTGCACTGCATGCTGAGGTAGTGATCTCAACGGAAACTAAAGTCAAACTTAAAACTTTACACGGCCCATACAATTGGTTCTTCAACATTGTTGCATAGTTTTAATAAGTCCACAGTTGGCATCTTGATAATAATAGTACAGGTAATGATATTAACAAAGCTTGAACTACAAATGCCAGCCTAGGTCCAGCCAACCCGGTCAATGTTCAGAAGGCAGAAATTTGATCATCTTCAATAAACCTGCTTTGCCACTAACTCTTTCTGCTCTATTAATATCACTTCTGTATAATATAAAACAATTGGATGGGATGCTTACCATGGAGGGGCATAGTGATTAGGGTCACTTATCTCCTCTGACGTAGATATGCAGTTATTTGTTGCAGGGCACAACGCCAAAGATGGTGGGCTCTTTTGTACGCCAAGATAGCTTGGCTTTGTTCCACTATTAACCTCAAAAAGAATGAAACCGGAACTTGTCAAACATAACAACTTTACTAGGTTGTTCAGAAAGAAAAAAAAAAAAAAAAAATCAGTCTCTTATGTTTTAGCACATTCTTTCTTTTCCGTTCCTTTCTTCTACTGACCAATTCCACAGTGCAGAGTTCAATCAGAAGAAGCAAAGGATAAACTAATTAGGGGGTTTTACTAAGGGTTAATTACAAATTTAGTCATGAAATATGACCCTAGTTTCGATTTTGTGCTCAAAGTTTTAATTATAAATTTATTCTCTAAAGTTTGACCCCGATATTTGAATTCAATTTTGTCCTTCAAATTTGGCCTAAATTTCAGTTACGTCCTCAGAGTTTCAATCTTTAACAATAGAATCCCATTATACCAATGCTGATTTTGCACTTTTCGGGACAATAGACCAAATAAAGGTCTTATAACAAACTTCCAGTTCTTTTCAAGAACTAAAAATTGTTAGAATGAAACGATGAAGGTGAAAACGACGTCCCCGTCAAACTTGAGGAACCAAATTAGCACCTTACCCTTTTGATAACATTGTCCTTCTCAATGAGCTTATTCCCGCTAATATAAAAGTAAATATATGTTTTCATTAATATAGGAGAAAGTGAACATTTTTCTCATCATTGTAAATCGGAGGACCTCAATTGTAGTGTCTGTGACACCCCAATAGTCCCACATCAGATAATGTGGGAGAGTGTGATGGGTTTATAAGTGACGGACACATCAGTAATAATAACTGGGCTTAAACAATTTGGGCCGGTGGTTTGGGTCCAACGAGTTATTCTTACTAGTGCGTCGGGTCGTTACATTTGGTATCAAAGACTGATAACCAGCCGGAAGTGTGAGATAAATCTCACATCGCCTGGTGAATCTAGAGCTAAGTGTGTGATTGGGCCAGACTGACGAGGACGTCAGGGTCTAAACTCGTCAAGGCCTAAACGAGAAGAGCATGTGACACTCCAATAGTGTTTAGTGGGACCCCAATAGTCCCACATTCTGACCTCCTAAACGAGAGAAGTATGTGAAAATGGATTTATAAGTGACGGATACACTAGTAATAATAACTGCGCTTAAGTATTTTGGGCCGGTGTCTCCTATAAGGGATAACATGTCATTGCTGTGGCCTATTATCTTATCTTTAGTAGAACTCGTATCTTAGCCGAAACGGGGCAAAATATGCATTGTGTTATCCCTCACTGAAACAAAGGATATATTTTTCATATCGCACTTTCTCACCCCACATGTAAAGGATATTCCCCACAATTCCAAACTAAGCCTTAGACAAGAAGTGAAATTGATTCCAGTTTTGGATAGCTCAAAAACTTAAAAAAATCACGGCATTGGCAAAAACCACTTCTGGATCATCAGAACCTAACTTAATCTACTTAAATAAACACAAACTGCTAGAAATTATGACCCTAAAGGTAGATCTGAAGCTGGAAAAAGAGAGGAAACGAGAGCACCTGAAGTGGAAAATAGCAGCCAATGTCGCGATTCCGCTGCTCCTCAGCATCACCTCTCTCTCTCACGTGATCAAAAGAGGAAAACCCTAATTTAGATCGAGATGATGATGATGAAGAAGAAGAAGAGGTCGAGAGAGGAAACTGATTTCCCACGGCGCCGTACCTTCTCCCGATTCTCCGCGGCTCCGCCGCGAGCGGCGGCGGCGGCGGCGGGTCGTTGCGGCGCCCGGAGATCGCTCGCGGAGGCGGCGGAGATGAGACGCGTAAGGAGGGGATTGGAAGAGCGAGGAACAAGGAAGACGCCATAGACGAGAGAGAGAGAGAGAGAGAGCTCAAACACTCATCCCACACGGGCTTCATAAGTTTTTGGGATAACTTCGAATACCACCCCGTGGTTTCGTATTTTCTCACTTTAGTGCCCTATGATTTAAAACGTATCACTTTAGTACCATGTGGTTTGGTTATTCTTTTTTTTTGTTATATTTTTGTTAATCTTTTCGTTAAATTATACAGAAAAACTTTAAATATTCCACCTATGGTTTATCAAATATTCACTTTACTATCCTATAGTTTTAACTTTCTCATTAATTTAACGAAAAAATTAACGAAAAGATAATAAAAAGAAAATAACCAAACCATAGAGTACTAAAGTGATACGTTTTAAACCACATGGTACTAAAGTGAGAAAGCACGAAACCACATGGGTGGTATTTGAAGTTATCCCTAAGTTTTTTGTAAACTTCAAATATCACTTGAGTATTTTGATAAATAATTTAGTTCATTTATTTTAAACTGGAGAATTAAAATAAAATTAATCAATTTTGATAGTTGTTATTTATATTAGAGAAATCAAATTTTAATTTTTATTTCATTCTGAAAAGAAAATAATTCAAATTATTTATGATCCAATCCGATTTTGAATTCTAAATTAGCCTATTCTAAAATAAACTACTCAAAGCTTTCTCTCATAAATATCTCTCTCCCCTCTTCCTTTATCACTTCTCTCTCTCTTAAAACCAAAGTCTCTCTCAAAATTTTAAATGTTCGTTCTGATTTTTATTCCAAAGACCAAATATATTTGGATAAAGCGGCACTTCATTTCTCATTCCAATGCAATCCAATTCTAATTCCCACTCTTATTTCAACATGAACCAAACATGCCCTAAATCTGAGTTTATTACGAAAAAAAAAGATCAAAACTGTTTGGGATCCGATAAGATAACCACATCACGAATAGGGATGCAAACGGATCCAGGTTGGTGGAGCTCCCGCCCTGATCCGCCCCGAATGGGGTAGTAAACGAAAGAAAATAAACGGATTTGGGGCGGAAAACGAGGTAATTTTTATGATCTGAGACGGATTCGGGGCAGGAAACGAGAAAACTTTTGACCCGCCCCGAATCCGCCCTCCGCCCCGAAAACAATATATATTTTAAAAATATATTCCTAAAAAATAATATACTTACAAAAAAGTCTAAAATACAACTAAGTTAGTGCTATCATTTCTCATGTATTTGAAACTTTTGAATTTTGCTTCGAATTATAATTGATATTTTTGATTTTTATAATTGATGCGGTTACTTATATATATAATATTATTAAAAATTATTAATTTATTTTTTTATAAAATATTAATAATATTATAATTTTTAAAAAATATTAGTTGGCGGGGCGGATTCGGAGCGCCGGCGGGAGGCGGGACGGATTATGGGATATATTTTTTAATCCGTCACGGATTCGGGGCGGGAGGCGGGGCGGGATTTTGGTAGTCGGGGCAGGGCTCTCGCCCCCAGATCCGCCCCGTTTGCATCCCTAATCACGAATTATGATTCAACAACTAATTCAACTGTCTAATGGAATGACGTCAGTATGACCTCACATATATATTTAATAATTTATTTATATTAAATATAATAAAAATATTTTTTAGTATAGTATTGTAATTTTTTTAAAAACTTATTATATAAAATTAAAATATATATCTAAAGAGCATATTATTAAAAAATTAATGTATATTTTAATTATTATCAAAATATATGCTGATACCCACTTTTGACACCCAAGATGAGCTCATAGGAACGTGCCAAGTGGACCTTCGAGGCAGAGGGTTAGATTTTTTTCAACAAATAGAAATGGAAACCGGCAAGCTACGAAGAGAAGAAAGATTATACTGAAAATCACTATCTCGTGCTGCGTTAATGTGTAATTGACGCCCGCAATCGGGGATTGGACACGAAAAGGCGTGCTGCCGTCGCATGAGAGTTTCGGGATGAGGAAAACATTGACGAGAAAACATGGTGGCATATAGGCCTCAGCAAATACGACCAATAAGAGCAGCACGCATGATGTGTACAGCTCAGGCGAGGGCACGCCGAGAGCTTGATGACAGAAGGAAGTGACAAAAGTGAGCAGGAGAGGTGTGGCAACAATAATAAGGGGAGAATCGATCGTCCCTAGCGCAAGTGGCAAAGAGCTTGATGGTTGGTACCCGAGGTTCCGAATTTGAATTCTAGTTGATTCACATTTCCAGCTAAATTTATTTCTAAAAAAAATAAACGAAGCGGGTAGCGTGCTACCTTTCTCTATAAAAAAAAAAAAAAACAATAATAAGGGGAGGAGCAGATGACGAGAGCACGAGGGTGTCACACGGCATTCATTCGTGTGAACTTCCGCTTCCAACAATATAAAATAAAAAAAAGTGCAACTAATTTCTCATAAACTGGCTTGCTCACCGGTCCACTAATTAGACCACCATCCAGTTTTATTGGTTGAACCGAATCAGTTTGGGGACTGAATCACAGTCCAACTAGTCCGAACAGCTAGATCGATCCGCATCTTAAAATATTGTTTGACTCTTTAGGTACGCCGTTCCAAATTTTGTGGATGAAGTGTTCAAAACTTCTTTCCAAATTTTTTAGATGAAAAATTATTTAAATAATATTTAATTAAAAACACGAAAAGGGGTGTTCGCTTCCTAGGAAATGCGTGAAAACTTTTTCCCGAAAACAATTTTTTGTCGAAAACTTTTTTTCATAGTTTTTATATTTTGGATAAAAAATTCAAAAAATAAACATACTAGTTTTCTATGGAATCTGAAAAAAATAAAAAATAACTATTTTTTTTAGAAACCAAATAGAACGGAACAATTTTCTAGCTAGAAAACTACTTTTGGGCTATTTTTCGGAGAACTAAACACCCTCTAAATTAATTTATAAATTTGTGAAAAGAGTAAGTACTACGCTAGTATCGTGAGCAATGCTTTGGTGGGAAAAAGCTTTTACTGTAATAGTTATTTCAAGTAGAAATAACTACAGCCAATCAAAAGCCTCCGCATTAAACAAAAATATTTTTGCAAAATATTTTTTTGATATAAAATTACCAAAATAGTTTTGATTAGATATTTTGCTATCACTCCTAGTACAATAAAAATTGGTTTGACTAATGTGTGTATCCTGAAACGAAAAGCTTAAAAACATCACAATAGTAAAAGAATTGGCGTGAGATTGAATTTGCGATTCATGAGTCAAAAATTTATATATTCACCAACTGCTTTAAGTAATGACAGTAATATTTCTTTACTTTATTAGCTCTTATTTTCACATTAAATTCACATCAATTAATTTTATCTAGTCATAATTTGAGTCCTCTACGACATCGACTCTCGACGTATTACGATCTCTGTCACAAGCAGATTTTTGTTTTTGTTTTTTTTTCTTTTTTGATGATGCCGGTAGTTTTCCAAAACTCTGAAAACCAAACAGTCTAGGGACTAAAATGTTCACAAGGATTAAAATATTTAATGAAGAGTTTTTTTTTTTGAGAGAAAGATAGCACGCTACCCGCTTCGTTTATTTCTTTTAGAAATAAACTTAGCTAGAAATGTGAATCAATTATAATTCAAACTCGGGACTTCGGGTACCAACCACCGAGCCCTTTGCCACTTGCACTAGGGACGGCCGGTAATATTCAATGAAGAGTTAAGGAACAAAGTTGCAGTATTTGGAAATCCATACATTTCCCGTTTTTGTTCTTTAGACTCTTAAAATTTCAAAAAAGCCCTCTATTTGAAAAATGTTAGTTTCACATAATTTTAGTATATTTTTTAAATTAATCTACTCACCCCAGTACAAACAAACCAACGTACATTGATGTCATTTTTTTTTATTTTTTGAAACACTAATTTTATGTAATTCAATGGGTTGGAAAAACGATTTTTTTTATTGTTATTGTTGGTTAGCTTATAATACATCCTGTTAAGTGATAGATGATAATTTATTAAAAAATCTTCAAAAATAAAAAAAAATTACAAATTAATTCTTATTTGTATCATCAAATAAATATTTGGGATAAAAAGATTGCAACCAATCCGGTGTCTAATTCTACAACTTTTTATATACAAAGCTACGCGTCACGGACACTGACACGAGACGCGAGATACGACATGATTCGGACACCGCGACTCGACAGCTTTTAAAAAATTAGAAAATAGACACGACATGAACACCGCTAATAAAATATAATATTATTAATATAATAATATATTTTTATTATATAACAAATATTAAATTGATAAAATCTTGTTACATTTCTCGTACGAATGGAAGTCAGTAAAATGTTCATTGTTCATATATTTAAAAAAAAGAAATTCTTCACCATACATAATTTAAATTTATTTATATTATCAAAAAATATTATATGCATTCATCAAAAAGTTAAAATATTTATCATCTTACATTTTATATGTATAGAAAAATAATATATATATATATATATATTTATTTATTTTATTTATTGCGCTATGGATCGGTATTGAACGCGCGTCCAAGGAGTGTCTATATCGGACATGTGTCCGACACGAACACGCGCGCGTCCGACACAGGCACGCAAGGTTTATAAAAGTGTCCGTAATACATAGATACAAAGTTTTATTTAAAAAATAAAATAAAACAAATACGGCACCAAATGAGGCCTAATTAGCTGTTTATTATTATTATTATTATTATTATTTACTTTTGATGTACATGCAAACCTAATTCTTATGATGCACCTGTAAATTCCAAGTTCCAATTCTGATGATGCATACTATAAATTCCAAGTTCCAACATTCCCCTCATTTTGGTACATCCATCTTGGCAAAACATATTCCATGTAGATCTAAAGCAGTTATCAAAAAAAAATTCATAAACCAAAACATGACCAGTAAAGTTAACCCTCCTTGCACATTTATTTCATCTTACAAGTCACAATGTCATGGATGTTACAATCAGAAGAAACACCAGGTTATATACAATTACAGCACATTGAACTCTATTACATTGTGAGATATTTATGAATTTTTCGATTAGCCATAAAAAAAACCAGCCAATCATCGTATTTGTACTATATATATATACCCCATTATAATACAAAAGTATGGAGAACCCCGCAGAATATATCGAAGGAATATAACGTCGGTAGTAAAGCTACATTACTGGGTAAATTGCAACATAGGAGGTTTCAATCAGGTCCGTGTCGTTTCAATTGTTACAATTTGGTCCCTAACTTTCGCTTTTGGTTTCAAGCTCTTGCTCTTACTCTTTTCATTAATACCATATGTAAAGTCCAAAAATCGCAAGAGCGAGGGACTTAACCACAAGAACAAGGGACCAAATTGCAATATTTGAAAGGTGAGGGCCAAACTAAGAGTAGCTAAAACATTGAGGACTCCCTGGTGCAGTTTACCCCACTATAACCAGAGAAGGGTGCTTAGCTGCTTACAATTAGTAAACAACATCATAAGCAGGTTATACAAGTCACCACCCTCCTCCAAAGCTTCTTTGTTCTTCTCCCAAGCGTGTTCAACTTCTTTACAATAAAGGAGAAGAAGAAGCTAGGAGGATCAATCGCCGCAGATCTCGGATTGAACAGCATAATTTCACTACCGCCGGTCTTTATATCACTATCTCCTTGGCCAAAATTGAATGAATTGTTTCCGCTGTTCTTGCGAAGATAGAAGCTCCTGCCCCCAACTTCTCCGATCTTGTCACTTTTGTTCAAACCTGCCGAAAAAGTCTAAAATTCCTAAGTTTTATGTAACACAAACACAATAATTAATCCTCGGATCCCTTGCCATATAATAGATAGTAATATTATTTGATCGAAGGAAATCAAATGTGCTGATCCGTCTCATTATTAACTAAACCGATAGCACATGTTTGGCATCACTTCTGATTTCGGCTATAATTTTGATTACGCTACTACTCTCTCTATATATTACTACTTCCAAAATAAATTCAAAAAAAAAATCAACTATGTTTTGCAGCCACAATCTCTTCCCTCATCATACACTCCCAGATATCGTAACCGTATATATTTTGATAACATAAATTACATTAAAAATCAAAGTGATGCATAAGGGTGAATCAACAACACAAGGAGTCAAAGTTGTTTCCTACATTAACTTCTGATAAAAGTCAATGTAATGCATAAATTTTATAGAAACCCAAATTGTGAACCTTTTAACAAGAGTGTAAAATCATTGTAGCTTCTCTGAGTTTCCAACTAGAATTGGGCAAAATCTTTGTAGTTCCAGGTTTTAGGACACATGGCCAAAACTAAGGACCACTTCACCCAATTAATGCGCATATACCTAGCTACAAAATGCCCATTTTATCCCAAACATTACTCGCAGGGACAAAGATAGGATAATGCATATTAAAGATGATGATATCTCAATAAATTTATTCAATCCAGACACTATTTATCAATTGAATTTGACCAGATTCATAGAATTTTTCCTAATAACACCACTCAAAAAACCGGATATCTCTTTTTCAGTAATTACATTTTCTGGTAATACCGTAGATTTCCTTCCTAATTTTCCGGGTTCCAAGATCTAAATCCCGAAATATAAGCAAAGCATTAAACAGAGCATTAAAAATATAATAATCATTAAATTGGGAAAGGCTAAATTGTATCTTTAGTCCTCAATTCTTAATTTATAATAATTTCTGATTTAAACTTTCAAAGTTACTATGTAGTGGTGATGCAGTAGTATTGTAATTGATGATATAATAATTAGTAAAATATCATATGCTACCGCATCAGTAACATCTCAATGTCTAATCAATAAAATTGGACTGCAGAATTTAATTAAAATAATTTAAAAATTTTAAGTCAAAATTATAACAAATTAAACCTTTAGCAACGAAAGTGCAATTTACTCATGGAAAAGGAAGTAGGGTTTTTACTTTGGAGGGAGAAGTGGGAGTGGTGGAGCTGGAACGCGGCGGCGGCGGCGGGGTCGAGCTTAGGGCTCCGCCCCTCTCGGCCGTACCTCTCCACCACCGCCGCGATCGCCTCCTCCACGCTCGCCCCGAGCCGCACCATCGCCCGCACCGGCCCCGCGCTCCCCTCCACCGTCACGTTCACCACCACCTTCGCCTCCCCCCACCCCGCGCCGAGCGCCGCCGCGGGGGAGCGCGGCGACCGCGCGAAGAGCGACGGCGACGACGAGGTCGAGAGGGCGCCGCCGCCGCCGCCGATCTGGGCGGCGATCGTCGGCGATCGCCGCCGATCGGGGTCGTCGTCTTCGCCGCCGCCGGAGGTCGATCGGACGGTCCAGAGGACGGGCTCGGAGGCGGTGCGGGGTAGGATCCTGGTCGCCGCCTTCGGACGGCGGCGGAGTCGAGCTGCGGCGGCGGCGGAGGGTGAGTTACGACGCCTAGGGTTAGGGTTTCCTTGGAACATAGTAGCTTAGAGAGAGAGAGAGAGAGAGAGAGAGAGAGAGAGAGGGGTGGTGGGTTGAGTGGGGAAGGTGAGGGTTCGGCTTCGTGGGGAGGAGGGGGTTGAGAAGAGGGAAAGGTTAGTTAGGAAAGGAGGTAAAATTGTATATGGACCCCTTAACGTTAGTCTAATTGTAAATACACCCCTTAATAATTTTTAGTTATGACTTTTTTATTTTAATTATTTTTGTCATTCAAATTAGGAAGATACTATTTATAGCTCCCATTTTAATAGGATGGTCATCAGGGCAAAAGTATGCCCATATTATATTAATCTTTTTGTCTCTTTAATGATAGTAACAGTCACTATTTAATCAATAAACGACAGAATTAAAGCTAAATTTTTTATTCAAATTTATAATATAAATATCACATCTCTCACATTAAAATTATACTAAAGTTAGTAATAACTTTCTCTAATTAATTTTAGACACTCTTTTAGTGATAAAATTGCAGTTTTTTAAAGCTATAGTTAATCAAATTGTTACTTTTAATTAATTTTATTTCAATTTAGTTAAGTAATTTGAATAAAATAAATTTGGAAGACCTTTTTGAAAATATCCTATAGTTGAGGAGTCCCCATGCATTTTTATCCTTGCGTTGAAATTTGGCAATGTCGAGAACGGTTAAGTGCGCTTGAGCATTCGATCCTCTACATGAAAGCATTTTTAAAATTAAATACGACGGGACACGTGGCTCTTTTCTGATTGCTTTATTCATAAAGCTCAAATGAAATTATGCCACGTTAGGATATGTTACAAGAAACACACAACTGGGGTTGTAGAGGATGCAGCTGAGGGACCCTCGGATTCAGCGCGTGGGGGTGGTAATGCGTGCCCCTGAAGTTTAGGATAATTTACGGAGACGCCACTGGGCTTTTTGTCGGCTTCTGAAATTTATTATTATTTTTATTTATTTTTATTACATTATTGGTGCAAATAATAGAATGGAAGGAAAAACAAAATAAAAAAAAATCAATTATTGGGGTGAATAATAGCATAGGAAATAAAAAAGAGAATGCATTAGTTTGTTTTGTGAGCCATCACTCTCAACACAAAATTAGAAATAAAGTTTAGAAATAAAGTAAAGAAGATCTAAATTCATCGGTATAATAATATATATTAAATAGAATTGAGCTTTTATGTTTTTAAAAGTATAAAGTTATTGATGCTCGTAGGTTTTCGGTTCTTGAATTAAAGGATGTGCGGTTATGATGATTGTAGTCCTTTAGGGTTGAGTGGGTTGTTGGTTGAATAATATGATCTAATTGATGAAAATAGTTAAAGGGGTAGATCTAATGGCGAAAAACTTACAAGCACCAAGTGCTTGGTACTTTTAAAAGCACCACAGATGGACTCACATTAAATAATATATATAATATGTGAGTGTTTTATCGTCTTAATTATATTTAGTTATATTGATCGTCAAATAGAATATTAGTTTACTAAACAAATAGAGAATATTACTTAAAAAGTTTGATGCTATTAATAGCATTATTGCTCAGCTCTATATATCAGTTAAGGGTACGTCTGTAATACACTACGGATATAATATATTTTAGTAATAAAATTTAGTTGATTTTTTCATATTTTTATAGAATTTTATTAGTGCATAATTATTAATTAAATTAGATAGAATTATATATTGATATGGCTATAGATAAAAATATTGATTGTACCAAATATATCTCCAATTTAAACTACACATACATTTCAAAAGAGATGTATGATGTACATCTCATCCATCCAATACGGAATACTTTTACTAGTCACATCGAGTGACTACTGAGTGACACCTCACCTATTAAATGGATGGAATGTAAGGTGTACACCCTTTTTGGAATAAATTATATTTTGGGTCCTCAAACTATGAGGCGCATGACACTTTCGTTACAATTTCTAATTGGAACTGTGAGGCTCGTGACACTTTAGTTCTCCAATTTTAATTAATTATGATTTCTATCTTGAACTATGAGGAATATAATATTTTAGTTCTCGAACTTTCTGAATCATAACAATATCCTACTTGCTAATACAATGATAATTAAAATATTACATTACCTCAATATTAATAATTCATCAATACTTATTCAAAAAGATTAAGTTGTGAAACTCGATTGGAAAAAAATATCACATACTTTACATTTTGAGCCAAAAATTGTAACTCAATAAAGTTCGAGGACTAAACTGTCACTCACCTTATAGTTTGAGGACCAAAAGTGTAATTTAACCTTTAGCAAAAGTAGAGACTTCGATTTATTATTATCTTTACAAATATAGATATTATCGAGAGAGAATTTGTTTGCTGATATTTTTTATTAGTAAAAAAAAAAAAAAAATCTTAGATCATATATCAATATTGGGAAGATGAAGAATAACGACCCCAACCCCAACCTACACTCATATAACAAATAAGGAATCATATTTTTAAAAATAGACCCCTAGCTCGAAGCCCCACCCTGACCTCAGTTGAGTATAAATATTAAAAAATATTTCTCTAACAATTTAAAATTTTAGAAAATAACTATTATTTTATATAACTTAATATAGTGTCAGAACAAAAAGTCTGAATTTTAATTCTTATCATGCTCCTTGCTTTGTTTTTTTTTTATATTTAATCCAGTCTCATATTTTGAGCCTATAATGAACTCGCGAGTCATCCGGACATGAGGGAAAGTCCTAAGTATAAATATTAAAAATTTCACTTTTTAAATAATTTAAATTTTTTGATAAATAATTATTATTTCATATCATTTAACAACCCCACCAAAAATATATAAAAAAAAGGGGCAAAGAAAAATGGAAGAAAGGACAAAACTGATTTGAGTTGCCAATCACTTTGGTGAATTGCAACGGTTGGCAACCTACGCCTGACCGTTAAAAGTATGCTTGCTGCCTCCAACTTTGGTGAAAATAGGTCGGATATTATCCGATCCGACCCGACTCCGAATTCAAATATTTTGAATATGGGTTAAAATTTTACTATCTGGCCCGGATTCTGATTCGGATTCGGATCTCAAACTATATATTTTTTCGGATTCGGATTCGTTTACTGTAATTCTTCGGATTCGGATTCAGATTTATCCGAATCTGAAACTATTTTTGATATATTTTCAATATATTACATCCTCTTTAAATTTATTTTTAATATTAATTTTTTAAGTATTTTCATATTTTAAAATATTTTTATATAATTTAAAAAATCTTACATGTAAATTGGTATTTTTTTTTTGCTTTTAGTTTTATATGTTTTTTAAATATTGAATCCATATCCGTTTCTATTTAATATCATACCAGTATCCGAATCCATTTTTACTGAAAATGAATTTGAATTTTAGTATCCGATCAATATCCGAATCTGTATCCAGACCCGACAAAATAATATGGATATGAATATGAATTGAGTACTATCCGATCCATATCCGACCCGTCTTCATCCCTAGTAGAGGGAAAGCATGCATGGTAGTAAGCCATCTGGGACGGAAAAAGAGGCAAGAGCCTTTGATTAGAGCAAGGATTGCCATGCCAGTCATCGGTATAGATAAATCTACACAGCTGCTGTAGCACACTGAACTTTAATAAATTACGGAGTCCTAATGAAAGAATAGTGTTCAATATTATTTTCGAGATTTTGACTGAGCTTTGAGGGTTTAGGATTGTTTTCGGGACTTTATTAGCACGAAAACGGATTCGGAGATCAAAATCTGTGAAAACTGTAGATTTTATATTGAGTACCGGTACTGAAATCTGGATACCGGTACGCAATACAAAATAGAGAGGAACTAGCTCTCGGGTTCTGAGGAACCAAACCTAAGTACCGGTACTGAAACCTGAGTACCGGAACGCAATAGAAAAATTGAGAATCCAACGTTCGAATTTTGCGGGACTGAACCTCGGGTACCATCCGTGTACCGGTACTCAATGGTGCAGAACTGATTTCGCACTAGGTGCAATTTTTGATTGTTGCGGGGCCTATTAGGATTTTGTGCAAATAGGTTTATACCCATTTCATCCCCTCTACTTCTCTCATTTGGAGAGAGTGAAGAAAACAAGAGAGGTGAGTTCTCCCTCCTTCTCTCTTGGATTTCTCCCATTTAAACCATAGTTAGTTAATTCGGATTCGGCAAAAATTCGGTTCGGATATAATTCGGATAAAATTCGTTTTCTAATTTTTAAATTCGTTAAAAAATACGGTTAAAAAACGGATTCGTCAATTATTCGGATACGTGATTTATACGAATATTATACGTTCACCAATTAAAAATTCGGGATAAAAAATTCGGCTATTAAATTAAATTTTTTTCCTCTCAAAATTTATGCTATTAGTATAAATACTCATAATTCTTAAGAATATGAGAATAAAGAGCTACAAAATTAAGCTAATTAAATACAAAAAATAGCAATGCATATGCTTGTGACTTTCAAACCTTACTCACAACCTGCTGGGCATATCAACCTTTTGATCGAGTGATTTTTTTTTTTTTTTTGGGGAGGGGGGCGAACGTTTGGGAAATCGGAACGGTTTTTTTTTTTTTTTCCTGTGTTTGGCGAGGCGAACCGCCAACGGTTTTTTTTTTTTTTTTTTTTTTCTGTTTTGGGCGAGCCGCGGCCCGCAGCCCGCAGCCCACGAGCCCCGAGCGCCGTTTTTTTTGGGCGAATGATTCGGCGATCCGAATTATTCCCGAATAAGTATTTTACCAAAAAAATCGCGTTTTTTTTTCTGAATTTTTGGAAAAAATACGGATACGACCGTTTTATTCGTTTTTACAAAAATTCGTGAATAATTCGCGAATTATTCGCGAATTAACTAACAGAGATTTAAACTACTCTAATCTTTGGGTTTTCTCCCTTTTTCTTCATCTTCACCTTGGATGCTTGCTCCTAGGACTTGGATTGGAGCTCAAGCTTGAAGAGGAGAGTAGTTTGGAGACTTGAATTTCAATCCTAACATCTCATAGCTTGGATTGGAGTTTGAATTGAGGTTAGTAGTATTCTTGTACCCTCTATTTGGGAGATTTATAAGAATTTTTTTGTAGAAACCTAGTCTTGATGAAACTAGAGTTTATTTTCGGGCTTTTCAATTGGGAGCTTTTGGGATGAAATTGATGAGTGTTGAACACTCTTTTAGGTTGGATTTAAAGCCCCATTGCCTTAGTTTGGAGCTTGGGCAAGTTTTTTTTTGGACTAAAGTAATTTTCACCTATTTTCTTTTTGATTTTTGGTGAATTTTGTGGTAAGCTTTTTAGAAGCTTGTAACCCCTTAGAAATTTTTATTAGGGCATAAGAAGTTTAGGGAACAACTTTGTTTGAGAAACGATCGAGATTTCCACGGTTATCCGGTGGGTTCGACTTCACCGAAATAGGTGAACTCCCTCTATGTCTCATATCATGTTTTAAAGTTGAATAAATGGTTTAGTATGCAACTTATGACATAATTGAATTTTTAAATATATCATGTTTTAAAGTTGAATAAATGGTTTAGTATGCAACTTATGACATAATTGAATTTTTAAATATATGGTTCGGTCACCCCTTGTATGATGAATTTCACTCTCTATATAGTAGAGACTTATGTAGCAAAGCACATGCATGACATGAAACATGAACTTGGTTGACATCCTTGCATACCTCGGATATGACATTAGTAAATTACTCTTTTATATGCCCTAGTGAAAATAATGTATATTTGTAACTCTCTATGATTCTGCATGAGTAAAAGAACTCCCCCTGTTGTGATAAATGAGACGTGAACTTTTGCATACTAAAGACATGATGTTTAATAGTAGTGATACACTCACAAGTTAATTGAGAAGAGAAGTATGACATATATGCTATAGTATCCGACCTTCGAGTCGATGATTGTGATTTCATGTTTTAGACATGATGATTGAGATCCGTTATCCTTAGACATGGCGCATATGACTACGCTTGCTTGCCCTTGTGTTCATTCGCACTTGCTTGTGAGGGTCGCTCCCTACAAGCCGGCACTCCGGAGTATGGCCTTTGCGACGACTGATCGCCATGCGGGATTGGGTGCCGAAGTAGGACGCCATGGGAAAGGCTCATTCCTAGAGCAGAATGTTAACTACCACGAGACCATTAGCCTTGGCACAAGCCAGAACTTTACTACGGCTGGGTCCCCCGACGATTGGGTAAAACTTTGGTTAAACCTAATATTGAACATCATAACTAATTGATGCATATATAAAAATTAGATAACCTTATAAGTACTACATGCATACTTATTTGCATACATGACGGTGATTACTACATACATGTTCACTTCTTACATCCTAGTGGAAAGATTATATACTCATGGACTAGCATAATCGCATAGAGGCAAGATTGTATTAGAATATTTCATTTCATCTTTTATGTGCTAACCCTTCATTTCAGTTATTTACTAATTTTGCCTCAGTTGACCTAGTGGTGTAATTCGCACTTCTCGGCGTTATACTCACTGAAAACTATTGTTTAATTAGTTCTCATGACCGTTGTTTGTTTGTTTTTGTTATAGAGCCTTCCGCAAAGGGAGAGGGTAGAGATTGCGGAAAAGAGTTACGACTAGCTAGAGCCCGCGAGAGTCGCTAGAGGTGGACCCGAAGAGGCGTATTAGTTTATTTTTGTATAATGACCACTCTTGTATTCATAAGATGTATTTTTTGTATGAAATATATTGTATGTCTTGTGAATGATTTTATTCTTGTAAACTTTTCGTTATATTACTTAGTGTTATATTCTCATGCTCTGATTACCTTATAGGATTTGTATAAACACTCTCTTCTTTAGTTGTTTGTAATAGACGTCTTGTGTGCACCGGGGTGCTTAGTGTACACGACGGGTCTGTACACGTGCCGGATGGGCTTCCGCTAGGGCCCGGGCGTGACAGCTGCGCCCACCGCGCACACAGCTGTGCCCATCGCCGCGCAGATGTGTGCTGAGACGTACTGCTGCATTGTGTCATACGGATGGTACAGCAGCACATCCAGTTCTAGTGGGGGAGGCAAAGGCAATCCTCCGGAAAAAAACTGGTTGAGAGTAAGCTGTAAAAACAGTTTCAAAGAGATCTGCAGTCTTTTTACAAATAAATACGTTTCTAAAGAGTTCAAACAATTATAGGGATGTAGGGCCCAACAATTCTTAACAAAACAAGGTAAATCTACTTATATGACTACCATTACTATTACGTCTAGCAAGCAAATTCATGTGCAAAATACACATTCATGTAGGTATGTCTACACTAGCTTGTTGCCTATGATATCTTTTAAAACGAGTAAAAAAAAAAAAGAAGAAGAAAGGTCCACCTCCGATGTATTGGTAAACACAGCATTGTAATAAAATTTAGATGAACTAAACATGTCCATCGCTTCAGAATTTTGCTCTTTCAAGACACTCTTTATCTTCAGTTCGAATATATAACATAAAGAGGAAAATTAAAAAAAAAATGAAGCAAAAGCAGGGTGATTCTTTTCATATTTCACAGGAGAACAGTTAATCAATCCTGTGTTGTGAAAGTGGCATAAATAGGGGGGGTTTAAGTTGATCATCCACCGCCTTCCATATCTAATGCCACACACCAACCAAACCACTAAGGTTTCGGGCTATACACCCCAACTGAGATGATAGAAAAGAAGAGGATCTTGCATGAACAGTGGAAGAAGATCACAACACTTTGTGTTAACCGATCATTTGTCTTGCGGAGCATTGATGAAGCTCAGCTTGCTATTCAGTAACATGCTCTGCGGAGAGGATACGGTCCGCAAGATGAAGCTCAGCTTGCTATTCAGTAATATGCTCTTCGGGGAGGATACGGACCGCTGCTTCCAGGATAAGCTCCACTCGGGGGAGGAGGATAAGCATAACCAGCCTGCCAGAATATAAATACATCAAAAAAAAATAGATCAAAAAAGAAAGCATTCTGTGACCTGTGATGCTGAAAAATTTGCTCTTTTGGCATTTGGTTTGAAAACATTCTATGAAGGATAACCATCTTAAGACGATGTTTAGTTTACATACCAAAACAACTATAAAAATTGGGTAACTATTCTAATTCTGGCGATGTGCAGGGACGAAAAAAACAATGGCAGGTTGGAACAGTAGTTTTCAGGCTATTCTGGAATAAACCAGTTTGACCAGAAACAATCCATAGCCATATGCAATTGTTTTTGTCTTGTTGGCGGTAGGGGAAATTTTGAGTTGTCCTCTTTATGTCCCGCATCCAAACAGTGCCTTACTGGTTTTAAATGTAAGTGTGCTTATTACAGAGCAAAATGTGGACTGAATTAGCATAAAATTCTAATAAAAGAAAAGATATTTGTACAAATAATTATCACATATAGATAAACTGGGTCGACTAAATCTACCATCCCCAGGTGAATAATAACATAATCACCAAGAACACAGCACATAAAGGATTTTGAAAAGACAATAACATTTAAGTTGAATATGCCCTGAAGTCCAAACCTGAGCGTAGTTTGTGTACCCCGGATAGGATGTTTGGGTCACAGTTGGTGCTGCCACAGAACAAGGGAAAAACAAATCAGATGAAAAAACTATGAAATCAATGAAAATAATTATCAATTCCACAAGTTACGCATTCGCAGTATCATCAAATAGGTGTACAGAGGTAATAATCATACAAAAAAGCCAATTTTCACTTTTATGACAATGTTGCTTTTAGAGCACAATGAAGGAATAAGTACACAAAGAATTTCAAAAATATATTATTTGGTGAAAACTTGCATCGAATGAGGATTAAAAAAAGAATAAAAATCACACAGGATAATGCACCCCATATAGGAGGATCTAAGGAGGCTTATCAAGGATAAAGTTCTATATGTTCTAAGACCTCTATTTTGTTCCAAGAAAGACTTCTATTAATAAGCAAAAGAGTTGAATATCTTGTCAGTACAAGAAGAAAGAAAACGAATTCATTATAGTTTTGATGCTACCTCCAGCAAATGCCGCACCGCCCCTTTGGTGGCTAATGTAAGTATTGGGTCTGACAAAAGAAAGAAAGAATACACAGGAAGCAAATTAGTCATTATCATAGTTAGAAAGATATAGTGTGAAATTATTTTTTTGAAAAAGAAAAGGTATAAAAGGAAACTTAAATAAAAGAAATACCTTCTCTGCTCATAGCCATAATTAGCAGGTATATTTCTTGCAGGAAGATATCCAGCATGAGGTTCCTGAGATGCACTAATAATCAATACAAACTTTTAAGGATAAGAAAAATCAGCATATATAACCTGCAAAATTATATATTTATTAATATTCCCTGCAAAATCTGTACTTCCATATATGATCTTAACAATTGTGTGTGTGTGTGTGTGTGTGTGTGTATGCGGGCGTGTGACTTTCAAAAAAGCTTTTTTCCATATTTACTTAGAATTGGATAACTACTCAACAAATGATAACATTTCGAGGGGCATATCTGAAAATTCAGATTTTACAGTGGCAGTTATGGGAATAGGTTGCTTTGCATGTTTATATATGTAAGTGCCCCTTAACAAAGTATAAATGATAGCTGCAATGGAATTTTAACAAAATAGAAAATTGGATGGGTACTGGACATTTACAAGGTCAGAATGACGTAAACTGGATCCAGACGCCCCAGCATGACCATAACCACTATAGCTAGTTGCATTAGTAGCATATCTAGGTGTATGTACAGTTGGATGTACAGTTGGATGTACAGTTGGATGTCCTGCATAGCCAACTCTTTGGTTACCAAAGCCCTTGGAAGGTCTCGGTCGAAAATCATCTGTAATGGGAAAACAACAAACTCCAAATATAAGCTTCTCTTGCCGCAAAACATAATTATGCAGATTATGATAAAAAGTTGGGACTTGTCTATTTACATTCCTGACCCTGCACTTATACCGCTCAAAAGTTCAATTTCTTACAAAAGTATCCTAAAGTCGGAGTGAATTTATGGGGGAGTGCTGAATCGGAGCATTACTGTAAGTAAGACGTTGCATATGTAAGAAATTAAGTTTTTGAAGTACGTATATTAACATTCAGATTTGGCAGGAATATGCACGTAAAAAGATATTTACATATGTAAAAATAAAGTTTTCTAGGTTTGTACATGTAAAATCTCTAAAACTTTGCCATTTATACTTACGATTTCTGCGTGACTTCTTCAATGGCCTTTCCTTGAAATTGTCAGAGCCCCTCCATCCATGTTTCTTATCTCTAATAATAATAGGCCTTGCCATTGGTGGACCATCTTTTCTCTTAGTTCCTCTACTTTGGAATGAAGATGGCTTATTTCCAAACTTTTTGGGATAAGCATTCTCCTTGATGAGAACTGCTTTTGAATTCTTATTGTTTACCTTTTTTGGCTGACTAGTTTTTTTAGTGGCTTCTCCATCCTTCCTGATCTTAAATCCGCCTCGAATACCCTGTTTAGCTAGTCGTCCTTTATTTAAAGGCTTAGCAAGATTAGCACTGACCTGAATCCAGAAACAACTATCAGATAACTTGCATACAGAACAAAGAGTATAACAAATTAAAAAAAAAAATCAAAACAGATGTTTACATATATATACCCCTACAATATTACATATTTAGATCTGTACATATGCAGAATCTGAATCTTCCTGCATGCCCCTTCAAAAAACATGTATACCATTGTATTTATGAGAATGGCCCACTTTGAAAACCTTTTTCCCCTACCTTGGATGAGCTCTCAGGGGGTACCCAAAAAAATTCAAACTTACATTGACACATGTATGTAAACAGATGATATCACAGTTACATATATGTAAAAGCCTCAGAGTAAAATGCATTACCTTTACATTCCCTTCTCCAATCTGGGAATTGTTGATTCCTTCCACACAAACTAGAGCACTTTCACGGGAAGCAAATTCGACAAAAGCAAATTCCTTCTTTTTACCTGTATGGTTTTTCCGAAAAACCTGTACTTTCTCTATTTTCCCATATTGCTCACAGAACCTTTTTATTGTGCCCTCATCCCAAGAAGCAGGAACATTTTCAATATATACAGTTTTTACCTGCAGACAAGATAGAATTTTATTTTATCATGGATAAACTTTCCTGCTTTCAAATATACAGAAAAGACTTCACGGCTGACATACAACACGGAAAAAAGGAGAATGTAATACTGATACACGAAAAATATTATTTACCTGCAATAGAAGTTCCTCACTTGGATTTATTGGAGTTTGTGCAAATGAAACTTTCGCGCTTCTATCACAGCCAAATACAGCATCCGGCTTTCTTAAGCGCTGAAATGCAGCCATTGCATCTGAATGAGAACTGAACTCAAGAAAAGCAAAGCCTTTGGATTTCCCTTCATTATTTGGATCATCAGGCAAAAGTAGGTGCTCAACTCCTTCAACCCCAAATCCTTTTAAAGTCTCAACCACCTGAATGCACCACAAATTGACAGCAATTTATACAGCTATAAAAGAATCAAAAAATATTTATCGATATCAAGTGCTAGAACAAATTTATAAAGTCGATAACCAAAATTCAGCTCCATGCCTGATCTTTTGACCAACTCTTACGGATGTTCCCCAAGTAAAGGGTGTCATTATCTTGGCTAGCAGAAATTCCAACTCGCTTACCTTTCACCTGCACAAAATGATTTGGACACGATGAATAGATCATTAGATTAACATTAAGAACCAAGAGATCCAGATGAAGGCCTTAAGGTTTTAAGTTGAACCTCAGTGCCGTCCTTTAGCTCTGTGAGAGCCTTCTTTGCAGCCTCAGTGGTAGCATATCGAATAAAAGCAAAACCTTTGCTTTTCTGTGTTGTTTGGCTTTTAACTATTCTAACAGATTGAATCTCCCCAAACGCACCAAAGACTTTAAGTATATCATCCTCAACAGCATCTTTAGCCAGCCCACCAATAAAAATATCGACTTCCTTCTTTTTCCTTTCTAGTCTTTGTTCATGCATATATAGGGAGGGGTCAACTTCCTCATTTTCAGCATCGTCATCATCACTTCCACTGTCATCATCATCATTCAACCCATCGACGCCTTGATCTTTCGCAGCATCACCTCCAGTAGCACCGTCACTCCCATCTACCATAGGCTTCTTTTGAGCTACTTCTTCGCCATCTGAATAACAGATATGAGAAATTCTGATTCTTGTTTTCGTAAAAAGGCAGGATATTAAAGGTATATGCGGTTGTAGAATACAAAAAATGCAAGAGTAACTTTGGCATATTGTTATTGGAGAAGCGCAAGAAAGGAAAAAGAATTCTTTCAAAATCTACTCTTCTTCCACTTTAGAACTATATAAATTCCTTCGAGTACACACCAAGGAAAAGGTGTGAGATCAGTTAGCATAATAAGCAGTAAATACTTGGGATCTTCCGCTTCAAGCCCCGAAAAAATGAGGGAGATCATCAAATACACATTGGATACTTCAATTATGACGATAATTTTGGGTTTTTCATCTACATGTAACATATAACCAGAAAAGTGACTCCCCAACAAACTTTGACTTTCAAAACATAAAGATTAGCCAAACTTGAAACATGACTCACTAAATGAATAAAGGATTAAATTATATTGAATGGAACAACCCTTACAAAAGTAATATCAGATGGTTTTGCTGTTTTGCTTTCAACATCTTTGAGAATGGATATGATCATATAAGGTACAAGGGAGCTGTCAGATGGAAAATTAGACATCCCAAGCATGTGGTCCAAGGACCACAAGACCTTAAGATAGTTCATCATCAACTTTTTCAAATTTTTTGATTCCCTCCAAGGAAATTAAAGTCCTGGACAAAACAGTCCATACAAATGAACTCCAAACACCAAGAATCGCAGTAAGAGACAGACTGTACATGCTCAGTTTTGATTGACACAATTCTAAGAGCATAAGATCTCACTTGATCATTTTATCCACCAATATCATTTTATCCACCATTAAAATTGGGAAGAATTTAAGATTGAATTTCTCAAGTTTCATATGAAAATTATTGAATCGCTAGACCCAACTTGATCATGTTGCCTACAAGTCAAATGATAGTGACTTTTAACTAATAACTGATGTAATTTTTCAAAGTAAACTTTTATCGGACTATAAATAGGCAAGGTTATATGAGCAACGACCTTACATCAATGGACAATTACAACCAACTAAAATGGTTGAGAATTATTAGCTAACTGTAAGAGGAAATATCCACATTCTGAAATCTACTGCAAAAAGGTAGATCCTTTGCCCCACTCCAACCTTTTATCTCATGCTTACAAATTGCACAATAATTTGTTACTCATATTCACATTTATATCCAAGAACGAAAATACTTGGATGTGGATCAAATTAGCGAATGCTTGGAGAAAACATTTGTTAAGAATTGTTTTGATCTAAAACAACACTTATTCCTAGCCTATTATATAGGGCTTTTCCCGTACAAAATGACCAAAATAATTGGGAAGGATTACTAGTCTTCCTAATCTTCTATTCGACACAAGACGACACAAGAAAAAGGGTGAAAATTCCTTTTCCCTACATCGTCTTGTATCAAAATAATAATCACTTTTTCCTGTTCATCAATGATAACTATTTAGGTCCCTTAGAGCCTCTTTGTTTGGGTGAAAGTGGAGAGGGGTGAAGTCGTTATCGGTCGCGAACGATCACTTCTGCCGTTTGGTTCGCCCTAATAAAGATACGGTCGAAACTCTAGTTATGCGAAACAGCGTAATTGACTTCGACCCACTCTGGGCCGAAGTCAATTTCGGTGAAGAGAGGTGAAGGAAAAAATAATAAAATAATACAATGGGTAATGCTAGTTATATTTAAATATATTTAATTATGGTACTAATTACTCTTTTATTTAGTTTGCATATTTAAAATATGATAAAAATTGACTAGTTAAGTTTTAGTATTTCCTTCATTTAGTTTGTTCATTTAAAATATGATGAAAATTCATTAGTTAAGTATTAATTTTTTTTTTTACTTTATAATTTTATTGTTGTATTATTATAATTTATGTATAACAAATAATTTAGTTGTTTAGATTACATTTTTTAATTATATAGGAATATAATTATATTATTTTTATTTATTATATTATAATTTATTATTTATTAAGTTATTTATTATTTATATATAAATTATAGTTTTATATCATTCACTTTCTGGCAAACAAACATCAGAGCTGAAGAAACTTCACTTTCATAGCTATGAAAACAAACAGCGGGGAAGAAATAGTTTTCACCTGAACTCCACTTCAACCCAAAGTCCAGTTTCGGTGAAACAAGCAAGCCCTTAGGCGCTATTGTACCTAAAATAGCGAATTTTTATTCATCTTACCATTTAATAACTCATAATCAGATCGTGTTAAAGAAATATTTGCTACTTGACAATTTGAAACAGATTTTCCAAGTACTTCAAGTACTTAAATACTGTTTAATAGATGAAAATAGGGGGATTTATAATCCCGATCCATGCAGTAACATCATTTTGAACCCATTCCATTTGAATTGGTGCTTTCTCCATCATGATTATTGTGAAGAGACATCGACCAAAATTAGCATTGGACAATTTATTCTGAAACGAAAATCAAAGTCTCTTGACCTATTCTCATAAACAAATTGATTTAAGAAATATATTGATGGTTTTTAATAAATCACTGCTTCGTCTGGTGTCTATGGTGTCTACAATATTACAATATCCAATATATGATTCATATACTACTGATTTGATAGCTTTTATTTTCAAAACTGAAATTTATAGATCCAATGTCACATTCAGTAAAAATCTATTATACATGTATAGGGAAACTCAATGTGTACGAGCTTGCCCCACAGATGTATTGGAAATGATAAAATAAATTTGTTAGAATAATCATTTATGTTTTTGACTTTCTGTTAACAGTATAAAAAATGCAACTCTTACATCTTATGCCAAAATTTTCTTCAAATCTTATATTTTTTTATCATTGCTTGGTCTTATAACTAATTTTGACAAAACTATCATGATGTATCCTTCATTCTATCCAATTTAACCTCCTATGATTTACAATTGATTAACGATTATATCATCACGTCAACATAGATTTAATCAACTGCTCCCTTCTATATTATGCTGTTGCTACTTAATTGATGGCCACAATTATCAGCAAATCAACTGATAAGAATTTAAATTTGAAAGGCAATTTAATAGAAATTACAAAGAGTTCTTTAATAACTAGACTTATATGGTAACATAGGTATAGAGAAAGAGCCCAAAGAGGGACAAAAAGGAGCCCGCATCATGCAATTACAGGTATAGTGAAACCTACATGGGTTAGAATCTCACTTCTTTGATCATGTACAACACTATTTATCTCCTCACTTTATTTGTTTTTTCTTTTAATTTCTAGCGTTCCTACTCCTAAATCTATTTTATTCTCCATTCAAATTAAGTTGCATGTTTAATCTATTACTGTATACTAAACACTGCGGAGCAGTAGTCAAAAGCCGACAAGTGTACAGTAGTTCGACAAAAATGAGCTCGGTGAGTACAGCAATTTATGTAAAAGTCTCATGTTCTATAAAGGCCTTTATGACTCTGTTTTACTAAATTGTGTGAGACATAATACATAAACTATTAGTAAGATAATTATGACTCTATTTTTACTAAATTGTGTGAGATATAATACATAAACCATTTTTATAGCCTCTACAGATATTAAAACACTCTAAAAACTAATTTTTCATAAAATCTAATGAGAAACACGTGCCAATGTGGTACAGAGGACGTGCCGATATTGAAACGCCCCGTGCCACTGAGTCATGCCGTACCGCGCCACTAGCAGACTGGCACAGCAGTACAGGCTGTGCCAGTGTCACAGTAATCCTGGCATATATGAATTTTATTATTTTGCTTTAGAAAATACTTATATTTTGGAATCAGATGTCTATATATGTGCTGAATGGTTGTATAAAAGTTGATACTTCTATTTGACTCTGTTAAGTAACTTTACATGATTTGTAGTATATAGTATATTTCATAAATACAATTAAGAACTTACAAATTGTACCTGCTGTAAAGCCAGGTACATTGCTAGTTACTCATCTAATCCACCACACATCAATCTCTGGATTTTTCTACCATAGCCAATGCATCTTCACAACATCCAATCAATAATGTTTAAATCATTTTGCCCGTTTTGAAGCATTAATCAGGAAATTTCATTTCGGCAACAATAAAATCAATACCATACTAGCACGTCAAGTTATCTTTTGAAGAATTCTAATTAGAAAGATCATGCTAATTGCCTAAGAAAATGACAGATGTTCGTTCAAATTGATAGAACAAAGTAATCCACCAATCACATACCTTCCTCAGCGCGTTCCAAGAATTGTGGATCCTCCGAAGGTTCTTCTTCTTCCTCCTCTTCATCCGGGGCTATCTCTTCTTCGACCTCCGACGGATCCTCATCCCCTTCCTCCTCTTGATCGCCATCCTGCACAGCCTCTTCCTCAACCTCCACCGGATCCTCCTCATCTTCTTTTTGCTCCTCACCCGGCGCCGCCTCTTCCTCCACCATTGATGGATCCTCTTCTTCTTCCTCCGCCACCAATTCATTCTCGGCCTGCGCCGCAACCTCGTCTCTTCCAGAAGCTTCCTCCACCACCGGTTCTTCCAGAGCCTCCGCCGAAGCCTCTTCTTCTTGCTCAATTTCCCCCACCACCGCAACTCCTTCATCTCTTCCAGAAGCTTCCTCCATCACAGAATCTTCCAGAGCCTGCGTCGGAGCCTCTTCTTCTTGCCCAATTAACCCCACAACGGCAAACCCTTCATCGGCCTCCGAAACCAGAGGCTTCACCTCTTCTACAGAAGCCATTAATGGCGAGACCTCTACCTCCACCGACGCTTCCTCCGCCGTTTCCTCCACCGACGCTTGCACCGCACCACCGCCATTGGTGATCTCTTCTTCTGCTTCTGGAGACGGCGAGGGTTTCGACGTGGGCTTCCGCGTCGCCGACGCTCGCGTTCGCCTCTTGGCCACCGCCGTCTTCCTCGCTGAGCGTGGAGGCATTTTTCGGTCGCTAGGGTTTCGGATTTGGGCGAGTGATAGGGAGATGACCGAACGAAGAAGATGTCGAAAGGGATTAAAGAGTCCGGGAAGGCGAAATATAATGCATGCACCTAGGGGTGTAAAACGGGCCGGGCGGCCCGTGGCCCGCCCGGCCCGTCACGGCTGCGGGCCGGGCCGTGGCCCGGCACAGTTACTGTAGCATCAGTGCCGGGCCAGGCCGGCCCGACTCTCCCGGCCGTGCTGGGCCGAGGATCTGTCGCCCGCAGGCCCGGCACGGCACGGCCCGTGTCGGGCCTGGGCCGTGCCGGGCCGGAGCCTCGGCCCGCAGCCCGGCACGGCACGGCCCGAATGGGCCGTTCCTGCCGGGCCGGCACGGCCCATACCCCAAGCCCAAAGGCAATTTTGCCTTGGGGCTTGGGGCCTGAGCTCCTGGGGCCCTTCTCCCCAGGAGCTCCCCTCCCAAGGTCTGCAGTGGCAGACCTTGGGAGGGGGGCTTTTGGTCCATCGGACCAAATTGTTTGGTCCGATGGACCAAAAGTTCACCTAATTCATAAAAATTTTCACTCAAAATATAGATTAAATTAAAAATATTTAATATATTATAATTTAAAATTTTATATTTTTATAAAAAATAAAAAATAAAAATTTAAACGGGCCGGCCCAAAGCCCGGCACGGCCCGGCACGGTACGGCCCGGATGTGAATCCGGGCCGGGCCGGGCCGACCCGTGGCCCGTTTCGGCCCGGGTAATGTGGGCCGTGCCGGTACCCCTTGATGCACCGGGTGCTGTGCACGTTTATGTAGAAAAAATTTTCATTCTAATCCAAACAAAAAAAAAAAAAATGGGGTGGGTTTGCGAACCCACCCCTCAACGGGCCCGTTGCAAACCCACCCCTCCCCTTGGAATAAGGGGTGGGGTTAGCTAACCCAACCATTTTTTTAATTTAAAATTTTAAAAATTTATAATTTATAATTTTAAATTTAAAAATTAAAATTTTAAATTGTAATTTAAAAAATTCTAAATTTTAAATTTCAAATATATATTTTAAATTTTTAAAATTTAAAAGTTGATATTTTATATTTTTAAATTTAGATTTGTCTTAAATTTAAAATTTAAAATTTGAAATTTAAAATTTAGAATTTAGAAGTTCTAGTTTTCGAAATTGAGATTTAAAAATTTAAATTTAAATTTTGTATTTTTAAAATTTAAGAATTATATCTTTAAATTTAAAATTTTATATATAAAATTTTAAAATTTAAATTCAAATATAATAAAAGGTAATATTATTATTTTCTATTTATAACTATCCACTATTCTTTTTATTCCATTTTATCTATCCAAACGTTTTTTATCTTATTCCCGAGAATAACCCAATTTTCATCCGAACGCAAAATTCGTCTAATCCCGGCTTATCCCTGCATTTAACCATATCCCTGGAATAAACAATTCTTACTTATCCCCGAACGAAACGAAGCTTAAGTTTTACATTTTAGATCCTAAATTTTGAAAGTATTTTATTAGGGTAAATTGGAAAACTCTACTTGTACACCTGAAAGGGGATAAGGTTTACAAATTTTCAAATAATTTTTAATAAAAAAATTGATGTGACAAGTAGAGGATTGATAGCCCTTGGATGATAAGGGTGTAAAATGTACATCCCAAAGTAGGGTAAATTACACTTTTGGTCCTCAAACTATGAGGGACGTAATATTTTAGTCTTCAAACTTTAATTTATTGCAATTTCTAACTTGAACTTCCTGAATTGTTATAATCAATTTTCACAATCCAATTTAGAGCATGCCTGACCTAGATTCTGGAAAAGTGATTTCTGCATAATTGATTTTGTTTTGAAAAAGTGATTTTTGTTAAAAGCTGTAGAGCGTTTGGCTGAGTCTGCTAGAAAAGTGATTTTGCTGAAATGATTTTAGAAAGCTGTTTGGTAAAAAAAATTTGCTGAAGTGATTTTGTAATGCTGTTTAGCATTAGTAATTTTTTAAACTAATTAATATTACATGGCAATATTTATTTAAAAAAGTGCATGCTAATACTTGCAAAAAAAAATACATACTAATAAATTCGTTAATAGATTTTTAAAAAGTGCATGTTAATAAATTTGTTAGTAAATTTGTTATTTATTATATTTGCTCGTTTTACATTGTGTAATTACTCATTTTGTTTTATTTTAATCTCTTTTTAATTTTGTTCTCTTGTCACCCAATGTTTTCTATTCAAAAAAAAAATATAGGGGTGTTGGCCTTTTCTCTGATAAATATGTAATATGAGTTTTAACTTATCTGGAGACCATAATTTTTTTTTGTTTCAGTGGATTTGAATATAGTTTATATTGTTGCAGTAATCTCTGCATACTTATTAAAGCAAATATTATGCATGATATGTTAATACAACGCTAATCACAATTCATTACAACTACTAGGGGCCATCACAATTCACCGAATCTGCAAAGGCCGGATCCCGCCGGCGCGGATCCAGTCGGATCCGGCCGAGCCATTTTCTTGCGCGCGCTCACCGGCAGGATTTGGTGAGCGCGCGCAGGAGGGGGGGAAGAGAGAGAGATAGAAAGGCAGAAATCTATTTACAAGAAGAAAAAAAGGAAGAGAAAATATTTTGGAGATTCGCCGGAGAGAAAAGAGTCGCCGGAGATAAAAGCATCGCCGGAGAGGAAAGTGGGAGAGAGATAGAGTTAGGGAAGAGAGGAAGGTTTTGTTGGAGAGGAGTTGGGAAGAGAGAAAGATATATGTGGGAAGATAAGTTGGGAATAGTGAATAGGAGAGAAGAGGTAGTTGAAAATATATTGATTGAATATAATAGGATAGAGTAAAATTATGTTATTTGTTTATGGGTAGTTTGGGTATTTTCATAAAAACTTTAAGTAGGAATACTGATTTTGCGGGAATCAGTTTTGGAGAAGCAACTTTTTTCTGCTTCTGATTATGGGGCCTGAAAAATCAGTTTTCTGGTTCTGAAAAGCAAAATCAGATTTTCCAACTCTTGTTGCCAAACGCTCTACTAAGCCCAAAATCGCTTTTGAGCTCAGAATCACTTTTAAGAAGCTGGGCCAAACACCCTTTTAATTGACTAATGTTGACATTATTGATGTAGAAGTAATGTAGCATTTTAATTATTATCGCACTACACCATATATGATCTTTGCTGGCACTATATTAGCAGTTTTTACAAAAATAGCCAGCAAAGGCTATCTTTCGAGGGCATTTTTACTTAATTGCCCTAATTAAAATATCTGCTAGACCCACTTTATTTTTCCTCTCTAAAATTAAGGTCATTTCAAAAATCCCACCAAGAGAACTGCCAGCAAAATAATCAAGCGGGAATTTTTTCCCACCGCCCCTTTTTTCCCTTCGCGCGGACAAAAGCCCTAGGTGTCGTTTCGACTCACAAGTCGGCTATTTTTCTCACCCTTCAAAACCCTCTTCGTCCTAGCTCGCAAAAACCCACGCGTCGCCACCGACGATCCTCATCAGTATTATTATCAATTATAATACTTTCACATTATCTTTACATCAATAATCTCTCAACATTTAGCCAAGTAAATTAGGTTATAAAACTAGATTATAATAATTCAAAAAATTTGAGCTATAAATTATAACAAATTAGAGTTTGAGGACCAAAGTGTCATGTCCCTCATAGTTTGAGGACCAAAAGTGTATTTATCTTTTATTTTATTTCTTAGTGCTTTTTACTAGTGAAAAAAAAAATAAAGTCTTGTCTCTAAATTCTCGCACTATTTATTCATCAATTCTTGGTCTTTCATTCCATATTTAAATCTTGTGTCATGCATTAAGTTATAACTTTTTTACACTTGAAAATTAAATTTGTAGATTAAAAAATATGAGATTAATGAAAAGCTTATGAATTTGTAGTTTATAATTATAAGGATGCACCAAATGAATGAAAAATTTTATTTCCTTATAATAGAGATCAACATAAAAGACATAAAAGTTTAAGGAGTTGAATGTTAAATTTAAAAGTTTGAGGACTAAATTAGAACTCAACTAAGATTCGAGGACCAGCCGTACAATCTATCTATACAAAATATTAAAAATAGAAAAATCTGAGATAACATCCTCTATTTATCCCACTCTATATCCTCTTATTTTTCTCCATTTTTTCTAAATGATAGTTTTTTCCCCTCTAATTTGGCAACATCTTCTTACTCCAACCCCCTTCCTTATCCACTTTCACAAACAATTTTATTCATGAAAATATATTCTCTTTTTCTTTCCTCTAATAACTCTTCTTTCACTACAAGCAGTCATAGAGGCGGTTGTATAGAGACAGTTACTACAACCGCCTCTAAGTTGTCATGTTAGCGACAGAACTAACTCTAAAAAATAAACCTAAACCCTTGTTCCTTTTTCCTCCTTTAATTTCCCAGAAGCCACCAACGCCACCTCCTCTCCCTCTCCTCCGCTTTCTAACTCACACCGGACCCCTACAGCACCGACGCCATCTTCCTCCTCAACTCCTCCGCTCTCCGCGGCCTCGCCCATCTCCTTCGTTCCAACTGCCCAGCTCGCCCGCCGCCGCGCTGACCCCTTTCTCGTCCTCGCTGGCCCCGTTTGGGACTTTTTGTCCTCACCGACCTCTTTCTCGTCCTCGCCGACCCCCCGCTTTGAGGCACCTCCTTCTTTGCCTCAACCTATTTGGCAAGACTCAAGGTACATTTAGAACATAATTTTAGTTGTTTGTTGCTTACCCATTTTGTATAAGATAATTTCTGATATAGTCGCCATTGCTTCTGTATCTCATTTGAGAAAATTTATGATGTGAATCACTTTATTAGTTTTTTAAAAGATGAATTTTCAATAGTTAGAGAGCTGTCGAAAGAATTTTCCTAGAGCATGAGAGAGTATTATGCTCTAGGTATTTGAGCTACGAGAGTTAAGACTGCACCTGTTCAAGGTTCAGCAAATTGGTATATGAAAAATGTCCCTCTTGTTCTGTAGAGGTTTGTAAACAAATGAACCTTTTAGCTTTAGCTGATAATGTATTTTGATTGCCTGTGATTAAATTATTACAAAATCAAATTAATTGCCTCTGAAAAATATTTATATAATTGAGACTTGTTCTGTGTCTGACAAAACAAGCTTTATTAACATCAGCTCATTTTTAAAATTCTTGAAGATATTTCACATCTCTCATGCATCCTGTTCACAGAGGGAATCATACTATTATTCATTTCATTTCCTACAACCAATATTCCTTCTCAATAATAGAATATTTTTTAGAAAAAAACTGAAAATGGATCAAAATATGAGAATGAACATCAAAACTGGATTCAATGTAATATAAACGAAGATGGCAATGATGAAGTATAATTTCCTATAAGACTATTAAAATAATACTTCTCTTACATGTGATACATTTTCTTTTCAAATTTAATTTGATCAATGTACTTCCATACTTGATTTATATTGATTATTTTATTAGTATTATTTTATCTTTTTTGTAGTTTTTATTACCATTTCCAGGATAACTAAAAAATGACATCAAGTATAATTAATTTTACCTCTCAAAATGAGGTTCAAATTTAAGAACAAGTAGAAGAAGAGCAATTGCCATCTTCCTCAGAACCTCCTATAGATTCAAATAATAATGAGCTTGAAAATTATAATAATCAAAACGAGCTATTTCTTTGGATTGGTAGGAAATACTATTTTTTAATTATGTTGCATCTAAACTTGCTCTTGTATTTAAATTAACAGATTTAAATTTACTTTTGGGTACCGATAAAAGTTGACATAAGAAGTGAGGGCGCACAACATTGACGGATATATGGAACCTATCACAAAGAGAGAGAATTTGATGTCGAAGTAGATAAATATGGAATTATTTGTATGCGAGATCTATTCTTGGACCATTTTTGGGAGTGGTCGTGAAGAATGGAGCATTTGCTCCTTTAAATATTCTGTGATGGGATAACCAAGCTTTTAATCCGTTCAAGTAAAAATTGCTAAAATATATTTAGATTCTTTTATTTGCACTTATTGCTTTCTTTAAAATTTTATATTTGTACATTTAGAGTACACTTTTAAGATTAATCTTTTTATTTTATGAGTAATCAAAGTTTACATATTATGAGGGACTAATGATAGATCTTTAACGGTATGTAAAACAACAATAAAATTAAATACATACCAAAATTCAGGATTATAAGCAAAATAAAATAACTTGCATAGCGCCATAGAGAAGAAGTTTCTGATCAATCTGCGGAAGCGAAGAGTCCGGCTATGATCTGGAAGTCACCAACCGAACTTGGGTAATTTGGTTTTTCCTCGTTACCATATATATTTTTCCATATATATTACCATATATATATTATATATGTTACCATATATTATATATATATGTTACTATATATGTTATATTTGTTACCATATATCTTATTTCCTATTTCTTTTTGATTCTTTCTTTGTATAACATGTTCTTCCATGTAAAGTCTTTTTACTTCTCTCTATATAAGAGAATGGGCTCAGATCAATAATAGACACAAGAAAATATTCTCAATTCTTTTGTTTCACTCCTATCTCAGGCACTCTCCCGTATGGTGTGAAACCGATGATAATTTTTCACCGGAATGCGTATGAGAAGATGACAGGACCAATTTTCCCTTTATATAGAGTCCAAATCGACTTCCCATCAAAGTTTGATTAGGATTCTATTTAATTTAAATAGATGGAAACATGATAAAATATACAATATCAAGCAGTTCTATATCTATTAGGATTGATCTTTATCTATAGTAAATCCATATTTGAATATGATTAATTGGACCACATTTATGAAAATCCTAACAAATAAGACATTGCGTGTTGACATCTTTAAACAAAAAGTGGAGATACTATAAGAGTGAATTAAGATGCGAATATTTTTCAGAAGATAAACCAATTCAAGAGGTAGTTAATAATGTGTCACTTGGTGTGATTCGGGATCAATGGACTAGCTTAGTAGCGTATTGGTGCATTGAGGAAAGTAAGGTATAATTTTTTTTTATACCAATTATTCTAAAATTAGTATATTCATTTTTAAAATTAATATTTATTTTATTATTATAAAAACTTTGTGAAATGAATTCTGCATCTATAAAGAAGGTGAAGATGGTCAACATATCGGGTAGAAAAAATTACGCAAGAAAATGAAAGGACATGGTAGTGATTCGATATTAAATTTTATTTTATTTTATATGATATTTTATGTCCGTCTATTATTTACAAATTATTATTTTTTTTTTATTATAGAAAATTATTCTGATCGACTAACTTTTTGGGAGGTGACCGATAAGAAAAAGAATGAAAATTTCATAAATGAGGATGCCGAGAATAGTTTGGTAATTATAATTTTTTTGAGTCGTTTATGTTTAATATTCATAGGATTTGTAAAATATTAATTAATACTTTTTTCTCAAATGCTTAATAAAATACAGCACATTAGAAATTTGTTGAACTTTCTCAAGATTCTGAATATGATACAAATAAGCTGATAGATGAGATTTTTCGTGATGTTATGAATCCTGAGCATAATGGACATATGAAAGGCTTAGACTTAGGGACTTACACTAAGATCATATTATAGTGTGAAACATATGAATTTGCCAAAGAATCAAGTGAGGGCCAATCAGAGGAGGTAGAAAGGCTCAAGGGGGAATTAGAATATATGAAAAATAAAATAAATAAATTTTTGTCGGAAATGGATCGCATAAAAGCACTCCTATCAGATAGAGTTGTCAATTCTCAGGTATATCAATTTGATAGCAAACTAGTGTTGAACCCGCGCTTCGCCGTGGACAATTTTAACACTAATATTTTGATGTAAATTTTAATATATAATAATTACGAAAAAGGAGAAAAAGAACATAATTAAAATATCAACACATATGTATGTAAGAGGAGGCAAAAGAATAGTAGCCAAGAATGATTTGCTATGCAAAAATAAGATGGAATGACAACAAAATATGTAATTATGAACTATGCAAAATATATATTTAGCTTGAATGCTTACTAATTATTTTAATATATATAAGTAATTTGGAATGACAACAAAATATGTAATTATGCAATATGCAAACATATATTTAGCTTGAACAGTTTACTTTTTAAACAATTTTAAAAGAAAATAATTTTTGAAAAATTATAAGGACGGATTAAGTAGAAAATATTATAAAAAAAAGAGGTTTAGATGAGGCCTATGAGTCGAGGCGTGCAAAAGCACTGTCCTAGAAGCGAGATTGCCCTTCCACGTGCGAGGCTCCAGCAATCACTTCTAGCGATACAACGACCACCTCCACCCCGTCGGCACGTCTTTAGGGTGGTGTAACACGAACCCAAGTAGCTCTCAGAGATCCAGCAATAAAAATACAAAAGAAATATAAAAATCAGTGTAAAGAGAGGTGACGTTCAGTGCATGAGGGAGAGAGGAGGAAGAAGCAATTAGGAAAATTTTTCAAGGTTCCAAACTCATGAGTACATGTTCTCCTATATACACGCCCGAATCAAGGTGAGAATTTTGTCCCTTCCCGAGGTAAGGAAATGAGAATTTTGTGGAAAAAATTTGGATAGATTTGATATCTTTCCGAGGTGAATTTAGAAAGATTTGGTATCTTCCCGAGGTGTAATCATGAAATCCAGATTTGGTACTTTACTGAGGTAAGTTAATCATTAAATTCAAAATAAAAACTACTGCCATCAAATAGAAAAAAACGTGGAGGCTAGAAATACTGCCACGTGTATCTAAGAAACCGTCAATTTATATATTTGTATGGATTATTATTAATAATATATTTGAATAGTTTTGCATTTTAGTATAATTAATAATTTTTATATTGTTTGATATTTCTTATGTTGTTAGTGGCAATATTAGCCTGATTGATGCATTCTCTCTAAACCTTCAATCCGAATGTAAGTCACGAGCCTAGAAGTGAAGAAAATTATCAAACTATTTAAATTTTTATCAACTATTGAGAACTCAAATATTGACTATCTTTAAAACTATTTAAATTTTCATTTATTAAGTGTGTTGCTACTATTGGATATATATATTGAATGAGATTGTGTTTTGGATCACATGTTAAAGAATTAGTTTGTTGCTTATTGAGAATTGTTTTAATTCTTATATTGTTAATATATCTTTTTGATTACATGTTAAATTACATTATTTTTTTGGTAAAAATATAATATTTAATTTGTGTTAATATTTATGATAATATGTTTACTAATAAATTTATATTTTTTGCTCATAAATGCAGATCAAAATAAATAATAATATAATTTTTGACTATATTTGTAACATAGAGGCAGTTCTACCTATTGTTTCTACATAATGATATTTTTAGAGATGATTTAAACCGGCTTTACAGATTAATATTTGTGGAAACGGTTTAAATCGTCTCTACAAATTAATATTTGTAGAGACGGTTTAAACCACCTCTATAGGTTAAAATTTGTTGAGGCGGTTTTAACCATCTTTATATTATTAATAAATTATAAATAACTATATTAAAAAAATAATTAATCAAAAATATTGGGGCTGTCGAAACCGTCTCTATATACCGCCTCTAAGATCCCCAGGCAGCCGCTCAAACTGACTCTACATTATAGAGGCGCTGTCTACGCCGGCTGTCTAGAGGCGGTTGTATAAATTACCTTTATAAATCGTAGAGGCGGTTTAAATCGTCTCTACTTTATAAATTGTAGAGGCTTTTTATCTTAAAGGCGGTAACTAAAAACCGCCTCTACAAGTGCTTTTTCTTGTAGTTTCTTTTCTATGCCTTTCTCTCTCTTGCGGCTCTCTAGCTACTCGCAATTATTACAATCTATACCTACCTCTTCTACCACTGTGGCCTCTCCTATGCCCAGTGATATCTCCCTTCCATCGACTCTCTCCAACCCTATCCCTCTTTTTCTTATCTTTTTTTCCTCGCAATTATTATATTTTAAAAGTCCTAATATATATCTCTTTCTGTCCTATCCCTTACATCTACCTCTCTGTCCTACTTTTCCTACCTTGCCCCCCTCCGTCTTTTCCGAAACTTTTGCGTCTCCTCTCTTGTTGTGCCCCCTTCTCTCCGACATGGCTTTCTTTCCAACCACCTTCCCCTAGGGCATTTCTTATTACCATCTCTTCCGTAATTATTATCATCTAAAAGTTGTGCTTGTTCTTACTTTTCCCCTCTCTCTTCTCTCTTCTTGGCAATTTTTTTTGTGATACTATTTTCTCTCTTTCTATTCTTGTCATAATCACCCTAAAATTTGTGGATTCGTTCTCTTGTTGTCTTTTCTATGATTATATTATAGCTATTATAAGCTAAAAATTCGGAGATCCGTCCTCTTAGTGTCTTTTTTGACAATTGCATTGCTATCATTGCAAGTTAGAAATATAGGGCTCCATCCTCTAGTCGACTTTTCTGGTGATTGCATGACTATTATTATAGACCAGAAATTCGAAAATCCATCCTCTTGCTATTATTTTTGACGATCTGTCCTCTTGCTCTTCTTCGGTGACTACATAGGCTTATGAATATCTGTTATTGATCTATATTATGTTTTGTTTAAGCTGGAGTTATTATGTAACAAAAACTACAGCTTCAATCTTCTATTTTCAATTGATTAATTTTAGAAGATATGAATAATATATTGTTGAGAGAAGGAATGAACTATAATATTGAATTTCAACATGTAGAGTTATTTGAGAGATTAAATGATGAGCAAAATATTATGTATTATACTAATTTTATGTTTTTAAGTCAATATAATATACTAAAAATTTAATGTAGTGCATCGAAGATTCAGTAAAATATTTAATGCATCTTTCTTTTTAATTAATTATTAATTAAGATTAATATGAGATCTAATATGATATTGAATTAAAAAAATAAAATTAAGTAGGCAAGAAAAAAAAATTCATAAACTAAATCATAAAAAAAAAATTTGGATGAGAAATAAATTTACTGGCCGGTAGAATACCAAATAATTATTTATAATTAGATATAACTGTAGGCAAATTAGTATAAAATTTTTAGTCAACGTGACAAAGGACATTTTTAATACAATTTATTAATTTATTGCCACAAAAATAATATTGATAATTTTGAAGGAATATTCATGATATTTTTTAGAATATCTTTGAAATTTTTTCTATTATTTTAAATCATAGAATATGATTTAATTAAAATTTATCCAAATAGAGCTTATTATTGATAACACCTATGGTGTGTTTGGTTAGCTTCTTTTTCATCCTGGAAGAGGAATCGGAATAGGTGAATCGGTTTGTGGATGTTTGGCACGCGGGAGACCCATTCCGATTCCGATTTTCGAGTGGAATGGAAATCTCCAATCACCTCCTTTTCCCAATCCGGCTTAGGAGGCCGGATTGGAAGTTGAATCCGGACGGAATGGATATTTATTCGGATTAAATTTATTTTTTTCAATTTTTTTAATTAAAATATGAGTTTAAATTTAGAAATTAAATTTATAATTTATAATTTTAATTTTAACTTGAATTAAAAATTAAAATTTAATCAAGTATTTCGAATTTAACTTATGAATTTGAATTTAAATTAAATTTTAATTTATATAAAGTTTTATTCAAATTTTATTTAAAACTTAAATTAAATTTATGGATTCAAATTAAAATTTAAATTGTAATTTTAAGTTTGAATTTGAATAAATCAAATTTAGTTTTATATTTTGAATTATCCACTCAACTTCAAAGTTTAATTTTTTTTAAAAAATAGATTTAAAATTTTGACATTATTTCAAAATTTTGATGTAAATTTTTAATATTTAATTTTCAATTTGAATTTAAATTAATATATTATAAAGATAAAGTTAGTATATTAATTTGATTACGTTTTTTATATCTGTCTGAACTAAACACCGACAATGAGAATGATTTATTCCGATTCCTATTCAGGTAACGAACCAAACATAATTAGGTAATGAGTCATTCCGATTCTGATTCCAGCTTATTTCGATTCCGATTCTGATTCTGATTCCGACTTCGAACCAAACACACCCCTAATATAGTTGGTAAAAAAACCTTAATGATTGATATCCAAAATTATAAAAGATTAGAAATTCGCAGGTTAATTGACTTTATTTATATAAAAAAGAACGAAGTAAGTAACTTGCTATCTTTCTCTCTCTCCCTCTATTAAAAAAATAGTAAAGGACTTCCCAAATGAGAAATTCTATTTATACATTTCAAAAGAGCGTGTATATTTTACACTCTCTGTCCTACGATTCACAAAAATTTTAATAATTTTTAGACTAAATTACAGAAAACTCTCCTGTCAAAATTTGATTTTTCACTTCCCCCCCTGTCATTTAAAAACCTACACTTTGCCCCCTTGTAAAATGAAAAATCTTCACAGAGGAGTACAGAGTTAACTTTGATGGCAAAATGATGAAAATGCCCCTCACCCTGTTCGTCTTCTTCCCAATCCTGCACACCTACAGCCTTCCTCCTTCATTATTCGCGCCTCCCTCGACCTCAACTCCGACTCCGTTTCCTCCGCCTGCTTCCTCGCTTCTCCTGCACCTTTGTTGCCCATCCATTTTAACGACGGTAGGGAGTAGATCGGGGCGGGTGTGGAGGGAGAGGTGGGCGAGGGCGAGGGCGAGGGCGAGGCGGCGGAGAAGGGACGGAGGGGTGGGCGACGGCGAGGCGGCAGAGGAGGGCGAAGCAGCGCCGTGTGCGACGTCGGTGAGGAGGGGCATCTGGGAGAGGGTTTCAAGGGCATTTTGGGTATAAAAAAATATAATAATAAAATATAAACGGAGCCCTAATGGAACACTGACGGCGGGGACCAAAGTGAACATTTTTTATTTTACAAGGGGGCAAAGCGTAGGTTTTTAAATGACAGGAAAAAAGTAAAAAATCGAATTTTGGCAGGAGAATTTTCTGTAATTTAGCCTAATTTTTATGGAAAAATAAAAAATATTAATATAATAAGTAAAACTCTTTATCTTAGGATTCATAAAAATTTTAATAATTTTTATGTAAAAATAAAAGAGGCCAATAAAAGATATCAATATAAAAAGTAAAAAATTAATAATTTTTAAATGAAGTGAGCGTAAGATGCGCCAATAGCATTCCTCTTGGTACATCTCGCTATGGGGACACCAATAGCATCGCTCTTTTCAAACATACTCTTGCCAAAATATAATTTTCCCCAGCGGGAGCAAGAATAAACTCCAAGGCCAAGGACCCCAAAGGGTGCTCGGGGAAGGGGGCCAAACCAGAACCCTAGCGTCGGGGTTCCTCGAGCTCGGAAACTAGGGTTTCGTTAGGGTTTGGAGCTCGGAGGAAGACGATGGCGAGCGTGTACATACCGGTGCAGAACTCGGAGGAGGAGGTGCGGGTGGCGCTCGACCAGCTCCCCCGCGACGCCACCGACATCCTCGACATTCTCAAGGCCGAGCAAGCGCCGCTTCATCTCTGGCTCATCATCGCTGTAATCCTTCCCCCTCGCTAGATCTCTCTCATAATCTCTTGTTTTAGTGCAAAAAAATTAGGTTTAGGTTTAGGGTTTGGAGGATCAAGAACTCATTTGTTTGTGGATTCTTTGGTTATATCAATGAGGGATGGACAGAATCAAGGCATGTTGGACACGGTTTTTTTTTTTAAATCAAATTTCATGAAAAATTAGCCTTTTCGAGTATTTTAACATATCTAATGGCTATAAAAATGGCTCAAGTGTCATATCTTGCACAATTTAGAGTAATTGATTTTTTTTTAATTTTTTTATATATGTTATGAAATTGTATGCATGAAAACAAAACTAAAGTCATAATTGAGTAAAAATATATAGGAAATTATCATGGATAAATTCACTAGATCTAAAATGATAAAAGAACTTAGGAAAAATCTTTTATTTGTATTTTTTTCTTAGCAAAAGTTGATCTCATTATGCAATGGAACTTGCTAAGTGCTCCGATTGTTAGTAGATTACAAGATCTACCTATTTAAACTATGATAAAGCGTTTCAAAAACTTTCATCTAAAAGAAACTTAAAAATACCCCCAAAAAAGCCTATAAAAATATTATTTTGTTGATACGGTGTTGGTACGACCCGGTGAGACATGCAGGCATGACCTCAGCATGGTATGGCTTGGGTGGCACGGGAGCAGTACAGGCAATACTCGGTGCTAGGTTTTGCCCTGCTAATTAGGGTCAGGAGGATCAATAACTCATTTTTTTTGTGACTTCTTGGTTATATTCAACGATTAGTGAAACCAATAAATGCTAGGTTTTGCCCTACCACTGCTTAAGATTGACAATAGTTTAATGCTTTGTGTAATTTGTCCCCTGTCAGTAGCTCTTGGCATAGTAAGTGTCTGTATGACTCTGCTTCTGCTTTTTAAATCAACAATTGCCTCCAAAAAAGGAGAAAATCTTCTATGTATTGTATTCCATGTATACTAGCACCCAATCGGACATTGCCATTTTGTATGAAAGTGCATGAACAAAATTTTTTTGTAACATCTTTGGAACTTAAAGTTCCCATATTAGCTTTTTTTTTTTGGTTGAAATTTATAGGGTGATTCACCGTATTAGTTTGATTAGAACTCGTTTGTTTGCGACTTCTTGGTTACATTTCTGAGGATTAATAAAACCAAAGGCAGCCACTTCATACATCTTTCTATATGCTTGGTTTTGTGCTGCAACTGCTTAACAACAGCTTAATCTCTGTTTAATTTGTGCCCCATCTGTAAGTCTTGGTTTGGTGAGCAAGTTGTGGTGGGGCTTGGAAGCTATTATTTAATTATCTGGTGGGTGTGACAATAAGCTTTTCCTTTGAAGTTCATTGGAGAAATTGTTTTCTTTCTTGACTAAGTTGAAAATGATTATTGCTTTTTGACTTGTATATTGCTATGCACACGTTGTCTTATTTGCACTGTCTGTTGTTGTTTGCTCAGAGAGAATACTTCAAGCAAGGAAAGATAGAACAATTTCAGCAGATCTTGGAGGAAGGGTCAAGCCCAGGTTTTTTTTTTTTAATTCTTTTTTTGTAAAAATTGGTAGATATTTTGATAATGGCATGCATTTAATGTACTGGCTTTATGTATTTTTAGAAAAGTATTTAGACTAGTATTGTATATTCTCATTTCTTTACACTGATTTCCTTTACTGGTCAGAGTGAATCAACTAATAAAATTATCTGTAATTGAGCGAGTTCTCTGTCTGAGCTGCAGAAATTGATGAGTACTATGCCGATGTCAAGTATGAGCGAATCGCTATCCTAAATGCTTTGGGAGCCTACTACACCTCTGTGGGAAAGACTGACACTTACTTGGGAAAGATTGATCCGAATCAAAACAAGAATTTCACTTCGGCAATTCAGTACTACAACAGAGCATCAAGAATTGATCCCCTCGAGCCTTCTACTTGGATCGGAAAAGGTTTTTCTCCTTCATAAACATTGTTGTTCTTGAGTCTCTTATTTGTAACAGTGATCTTTTGAAATGTTGGATAGTTGTGCTTGAGTCTCTTATTTGTTACTATGGTCTTTTCGAATTCTTATTTGAGAAAATATGTTCTGTTAGACTAGTTGATTTTTCCAAAAGCAGTGAATCTTGTCAAAGAGCAAGCATATATAGTAATTAATACCATGGAAATAGCAAATCATTTCTTCAATTTGTAATTTCTTTTTTGTGTTGTTATGTCGGTCAATGTAGTTTTTGTTAAATGTTGCCATGCCACAAAATTAATTTGCTAAGTCTGCAATTTCTATTTTTTTAATGGTTCTGGTGGTGACTTTTTTTTCCTGCAATGAGAAAAGCTACACATTTAGTTCGACTAACAAAAATGGCAATCAAGAATTGTTGTGCCACTGTCATGGGGTGTGCCAATGTCGGCGTGCCCCCCTATGCTAGTGGCACGCCACTGGTACATTGGCATGCATTGGTACATTTTTTTTTTTATCAATTTTCATAATAAATATGCTTTTTAGATTGTTTTCATATCTTTAATATCTACAAAAATGGCTCAAGTGATATATCTTGCACAATTTAGTAAAAATAGAGTCATAAAAATCTTAATAACTAAACAAAATCGTTTTATATATTATGAAAGTATATGCATGAAAGCAAAACTAAAGTCATAATTGGGTAAAAATTTATAGAAAAACACTACCATAGGCAAATTCAGTACATCTAAAATGATAAAAAAAATGATAAAAAAAATTGGGTAAGTCTTTTTTGTATTTTTTTTCACTAAGAGGGTGTCTGGTTTACTGTAAAGTTTGTCCGAAAATGGTTTTCGGCTTGAAAATGATTTTTGGCTCGTTTGGTTCATTGTAAAAGCTTTTCCCCGTAAAATAATTTTACGGATTTTGTGGAAGACGATATTTCATTTTCCTCTAGAAACGAGCGAAAAACGAAAACTATCAACTTTGGCGGAGTGGAATGTGCAGTGCATGAGGTCCACACACGAATAGTTTGCGTGGTCCATAGCGGAATGTTTAAAACTTAGATCAGGCTCACTAATTCTCCTAATATGGTAATGGGCCCCAATAAATTTTCACCTTTCTAATTTATACTATTTATTTAATTACTTAATATTTATTAAATCTTCATATAAATTAAATATATGACATATTTTACTATAAATATAACATATACTATATATAGTATATATAATAAAATTAGTTTATGTGGAATAATATATTTGTTTTTAACATAAAAATACGTAATAGAAGCTGAATATGTCTTAAATTTTCAAATAATAAAATGATATGTTAAGAAAAATGTAAAATAAAATTTGAAGTCCCTTTCCTTCCAACCAAACAAGCAAGGTCTTACCACCGAAAACTCTTTTCCTTTGAAAATAGATTTCCACAGTTTTACGTGGAACCAAACACCCCCTAAAAGACGATCTCATATGCAATTGAACTCATTAATTGCAACAAATGTTGGTAGACTAACAAGAATTACATTGTTATGGAAAAATCTTTGTAAAACTGTTCACCTAAAAAAAACTCAAAAAAGACCTGTAAAAAGTGAAAACTCAGAAGAATGATTGTGTTGATACGGTGTCGGATTGCCCTTGTGCCACATGCCGGCACGGCCTCGGCACGGTATGGCACAGGGGGCATGGGCGGCACAGGCAATCCTTGATTGGTTTTGTAATCTCTTTTGTACTTCTCTCATGTCATTTGGAGAAGAAGGGGATACTCCTTGATAAGTTAGGGTAAAGTCTACATTGATAAAAATAATGGAGACCTTTGTGTGAAATTCATTATGGAACTTAAGAATATTTACTTTGTAAGTGAATGCGGATGGCTTTGAAAGAGATAGCAATAAGCTGATTAAGAGGAACGTGATACATTCTAAAAGTTACTACAGAAATAAGTTGAGAAATGTGATATCTGGAGAGGGGTGTTGTTAGACTCGGAGATTCTAAATGTTGGCTTTGAAGTTTAAGTGGGGAATGGTAAAATCACTCTATTTTGGCGCGATAATTGGATAGGTTGGTGCTCATTGGCTTTGGCATATCATAGATTTTTTGAACTAGCAATTAATACTAATGCATTAGTTTAAGACTACTACAGAATTAGAGACAACAATGCAGTATGGAAACCTAAATTCAAGAGAAGACTAATAGGGGATTATTTGAATAATTATTATTATTTGTTACGATGACTGTACTGTGTCAACATAAACCAAGGAGAAGATGAAAGATGCTGACTCCTGGGGAAAGAACTTTGCTATAAAAAATCCTGTCTCTATGACATCATTCAAAATCATGTGCAAAACGGTAGATAAGTTACAAGCTTGTACTATTAATAAAAAAACCTAATCCAATTTCAAGCTGATATTATCCTAAGAGAAATCTTATCTTTATTTGCTTCAATTTTAATCAGCGTACTTTCTTCTCATCTCCATCTGACCAAAACGATGCAAGTATGCCACATATGTAATTTCCTTAATGAGAAGTTGAGTTATTCTCAATCTAACACGGTGAGAGAGATTTTCATGGCATCGGTTGAATACTTATGGACTATCTACGCATGAATGTTTAAGAACACTGAAACCTGGATGAATGGACTAAGAAGAAAGTCAACTAGGGTTCCATTTCGAGGACTAGCCTTTGGTTTTTGTGCTGTGCTTATTAATATTTATTGTTTGATATCTGGTGCTTTAACATCAATTGTTTCAATGTAAATGACTTACAGGCCAATGTTATTTTGCTTTGGGTAAGCTTTACATGAAGATTCCTAATTTGATGGTTTTCCAGTGCCTTCTTATAATCACATTATGTGGTAAAGGTCAAAAGGCTTGGCCATTTACGATGTGGATAATCCATTAAACTTGTTCTTCAGGTCAGCTTTGTATCGCCAAAGGTGAATATCAACAGGCATTCAATGCATTCAAAATTGTTTTGGACGATGACCCAAATAACGTTCCTGCTCTTCTTGGTCAGGTACCTTTCCTGGGAATGATATTTTTGATGCTTTGCTAAGCATAACATATTCGTATTGTATTGTGTATTTTTAGTGCATCAGAGCCTTAATGCTATTTCTAAGGACATCAAAATCTTTCAAGACAAAGTAGTTGGTCTTTTATCGATATTCAATCGGCTGGCCAACATTTACTTCTAATAAGCCATAATCGCCGAGCTCTACCCCGTCCATTTTCTAGTAATAACATGACTGCACTATGTTTATCTTGGTTTTGTATTTTGAATATGTGTAATCAGCTTTTGCTCATTCCTTCTTATGGCATACATGTGGTCCTGAATAGAAGGCCCAATTTTCAGTTGTGACCTACTTTTTGTGCTGTTGATAAAGATCACGGAAAATTGCCTAGCAAAACACTTCAGATGTAAGTGTATTAGGCCCAACAACGCTGGTTTTTCCATTTCTTTGCCAACTTTGCAACTGCACTTTCTTTAATAGTTGCATTTGAGAGTTTTAACCCTGCTGGTATCTTTTTTCTTTCTTGCAGAGTAATTTTAGTTCTTTAAAATTATTTTTTAGCTAGTTCCTGCTGTGCTTATATTCAATTTGCATCTCTTACTGAGTTACTGTAATATCAGAAAGATACACAAGAAATTCTTGAACTGGGTTATTGGACTCCAGAGGTAAGTCGTAAAGAAAATCAAGGGAAAGTAGGGGAAGGACATAGAAAGTGAAGTTTGTTTTATGTACAAACAACAAGTTTATCTTCTGTTCAATCTTTCAATGCGATAATTTTTTCTTTTCATTGATGGTCATCCTTTCAATCTTTACTTGTGCTCAACAAACTTCATATTATCAATAAAAGCTTTGGTGATGATGATCACAAAGATTTTCTCTTCTTCCTCATTTCTCTACTTATAAGTATGTTACTGAGGCAAATTATATAACAACTAATAGCAAATTATATAACAACTAGTGGCTGGGAGAAGTTTGGTGAGGGGAAGAAAGGTAAAGGAAGGAACCTGCAAATGAATAATAGTTGATTACCAGTTTTCTAATATCATATGGTTAAGTTGATAGTAAATGAAGTAACGCAGAAAGTGGTTAGTGCCTTCATGTTGTCCTCTTTCCTTGTTCTGGTTTGGAAAGAAAAACATTGTATTTCTTGTCATCAATATCAATGATTATTATTCGATATTATTTGCTAGTGGCATTACTAATCCAGTGCATCAATGACATTCTTTACTTGAAGAAGTACACTTCTTGTTGTTTTTATTTCTCTTAACCTGTTTAAATTTCTGTCATCTACTTCTAAGTGCTTCATGCCTTTCTTAAGTCATAAAATTTCTGTGGTGTTTCTCGACAAGTATATCTTATATGCCTTAAAATCCCAAATGCTATAAAGGTGCTTGATTGCCCACATTCAACTACTAATATATATCATTTTAAGCGAAAATGTGCTTGATGAGGAATTCTTAAAGTTGATTCTCTTAATTCTCTTTTTTTCACAATTTGTTCTAGAAAGTTGCAATGCTATCTTTCCTCTGATGGAGTTTTGTGAGTTGAAAGACCTTTTACCAGGAATTTTTTGAATTTTGTTTTCTATTAATCTTTTGGTTCTCCTGAATGATTTAATTATGATTTTCTTATCTTAAGCAGAGCTCTTACACATAGTATAGGTGGCTGTGTCAAATCCTTGTCTTTTTTTGCCTACTCTTTTACCATATTGGATACAACAGTATTCTTATATGTTTGCCGAGTTTTTTCTTTTATGGCTGCAGGCTTGTGTTCATTTCAATAAAGGGGAAAACGAAGATCAATATAAAAAAGCTCAGGAGTATAAGAACTCTCTAGAGTTTTATAAGGTTCAATAATATTCTTATTATTTTGAAGGATGTATCTTCAGTTAACAGAAAATGAGCACGATGCATCATTAACTTATGTTTTAACTCGTCAGAGAGCCCTGCGAGCGTACCCTAATTGTCCTCCAGCTGTGAGGCTTGGTATTGGTCTCTGTCGTTACAGACTTGGCCAGTATGATAGAGCTCGACAGGCCTTTCAACGAGTTTTGCAGGTAATTTTTAATATTATGGTGTCAAATAAGCAATTTGATAATAAAATCCTAGATAATGCTAATATCCTTGTCCTTCATGATAAAATTGTGTAGTTAGACCCAGAAAATGTCGAGGCTTTAGTGGCCCTTGCAGTCATGGATCTGCAAACAAATGAAGGTAAATACATTTACTATATAAAGCCTTATATTCATTAATAACAAATATTTTCTGTCACAAAATTATCCGTATGATGTCTTATTTTCTTCCATGTTATGTCTGTATAGCTGCTGGGATTCGTAGAGGAATGGAGAAAATGCAAAGAGCTTTTGAAATATATCCATACTGCCCAATGGCATTGAACCATCTGGCAAATCACTTCTTTTTCACTGGTCAGCATTTTCTGGTAGAGCAGTTGACTGAAACTGCTCTGGCTGTGAGCAATAATCCTACAATGAAAGCTCATTCTTACTACAACTTGGCCAGATCATACCACAGCAAGGTAAAACACAGTTACTCATTTATGAGAGGAACCCTATTTTAACATTGGTTTTGATATTACGCTCTTCAACTGTGTTTCTTTATCTTAGGGCCTGTTTGGCCTTTTTTGGAGCTTATGCAGATGTGCTGTTTACATATGAATCACCCAAACAGCTTATTGCCTGCTGCTTTCGGGCCTTCAGATTTTCGAGCCCATTTAACCCTGCTGTAGGTTGTGGTATTGTTTGATGAAGTGCTGTGTGAGAAATCTTATTAGGATAAGCTCTATTTTAAAATCCCCTCAACAGCTTCCTTTTGCAGCAGAATTAGAAGCTCCAAATTGAGCTTCTGTTTTTGTGCCCTAAAATCACATTTCTGCTTCCTGCTACAGCAGAAGGTTTTGTCTTTTCTGCTTGCCCAATGCAGTTGAAAGCAGAAGCAAAAGCAAGGCCTAACAGGTCCCTTGTTAGCCACTGATTTTAGCTTTCCACCATGGCAAAAATCTTCACACTTGTTAGTGAAGTACCTGATTTTAGAAGCTTGTGCTTTTCAAAGTAGAGAACTGTTCTAGAAGCCTGGCAAGACAAGTGCTTAAAATTCTTTTCGCATTCTGATTATGATCTTTCTCAAAATTGCAAATGTAGAGGGATTTTGAGAAGGCTGGTCGGTACTACATGGCATCTGTTAATGAAATCAGTAAACCTCAAGACTTTGTTTTGCCTTATTATGGTGAGTGATTATGTAATTTCTCTGCAACATTTTGACAAAAATAGATACGAAATCATTTTGCATCATCTTTTACTTGCACTTTTAGTTTTGCTTTAATAGTTTGGATTGTTCTTCTGAAGTAGAAAGTGTGAAATTGCGGGTATTTAACCCGAGTGTTGTTGCCAATGAAACGGCTAAATATTGCATTTGTTCAGTGCACTTCTTTTCACTATAGTGATGTATTTCTGTAGTTGTACACCATGCAAAGAAAGTGGATTCACCATGACTTATTTAGATTGATCTATATGATTGTTTCGTAAAGATTTGTACTAGATACAATTGAATGGTTTTCACAAAGACAATGGAGTTCGAATTATCAACCAGTATTGCTTCTAGCATATTTCTCATGGTAATTTCTTTTTATGTTACATTTTAACTACACATTTTAACTACAAAGGATTTATATACGGAGATTCAATTGTAGTTTACATTAATACTTTTCTTCTTGAATGTACAGCAGTATGCTAAATAGATGAAAACAAGAAGAGCGTTTTAAAAGTTTTTTAGTAGTGACAATGAAGTCGGGCACTCAAGCTGACACAACAAGTAGCATAATGGAATATATACTAATTGGCCTTTTGTATTATCATATTGATGAATGATATGCTATTTTTTGGAGAAGGGTTGGGACAAGTCCAATTGAAGTTACGAGATTTCAGAAGTGCCCTGTCAAGCTTTGAAAAAGTATTGGAGGTACACCCAGAGAATTGCGAAAGCTTGAAGGTGGGTTAGTTGAAAAATATACCTAGTTGAAGAATATGCCCAAATCCTGAGTTCAGCTTGCTTTTTTTGGTTCTTGTTTAACCCCTTTTTGAACTGATATAGGCAATGCATGTAATTAGCCTTTTTTTTTTCCTTCTTTAAAGGCTGTAGGACACATATATGCTCAGCTTGGACAGATGGACAAGGCCATAGAAACTTTTAGGAAAGCTGCACGAATTGACCCAAAAGATTCTCAGGTAAAATCCTTATTTTTGTTTTCTTTTCTTCATTTTTTTTGTATGTTCAATCTTTGTATGACAGTTTTCAAGATTTAATTCAATGTTCATTTCTCTCATTATAGATCTTGGAATTTTTGGTCTGGCTTTAGAATTTGTTATCCCATCATTCAACACTCGCTCTGTATAAGCAAGGAGAATAAATAATAATATAGAAAATGAGAGAGAGAAATATTTATTAGAGAAATAAAAATAATGTATATTCTAGGGTAGATTGGGAATTGTGGGGAAACTTAAATTTGTAAAAATTCACTCTCTCTTTAAGCATATTGGTTCTATAATATATTCAGGAATTCATCATTTGCTATTATTACACTTTAAGTATCATATACATAAAGCATCACCTTTGGAGCAAATCACACTACATGATTTTATAATGTTGAATGTCTTCATTTATGGATATTTTATGTTATCGTAACTTGGTGCAGGCATTTTTGGAGCTTGGTGAATTGCTTATATCATCTGATGCAAGTGCTGCTTTGGATGCTTTGAAAACTGTATGTTTTTCTAAACTATAATTTCTGATGAAGTAGTTCCACATGGAGAATCTACGATGCTATATTTCTTTATTAAGTTCTGCCAACTGAAAATCTAGTTGTAACTAATAAGGTCAACATCATATAACAGGCAAACAATCTTATTAAGAAGGGAGGTGAAGACGTCCCTATAGACTTGCTGAACAATATAGGAGTTCTCTACTTTGAGAAGGGTGATTTTGAGGTTTGTAAAGAGTTTACTATAGCTACTGAATTCTTTATTAGAAAAATAACTTAATAATGACGGGGAGTTTTTTATTTGGTTTATTTGATTCTTTTTTCTTCAAGGGCAAAATTTCTTTTATCCATTATTATCTACTTATAATATAGCTAAAATGTAATCAACTTGCAATTTTTCTCTTTCAGGTAGCTGAGCAGACCTTTAAGGAGGCGTTAGGGGAAGGAATTTGGCTTTCTATTTTGAATGGGAAAATAGATACTTCAAAAGTAGAGTCTAGTCTCTACTCTGTTCAGTATAGAGACTTGAGCTTATTCCAACAGCTCGAAGAAGATGGTATAACATTGGAACTGCCTTGGGATAAAGTCACTTCACTTTTTAATTATGCTAGATTACTGGAACAGCTACATGACTCAGAAAAAGCAAGCCTTTTCTACCGCCTTATTTTATTTAAGGTGTGTTTCTTTTCTCTGTCTCTTTGCAGTGCATGTGTCCTGGCATTGTGCTCTTTTAGAAGCAAGGTTTTAACTGCACCGGCCGTGCCCACTGTGCACGATACGACCGCCATGCCAATGGCATGGCTCAACATCCTCTTTTGTTTGAAACTAGCAAGTAGTTATCTTAATAAAGTGCAAAAGATTTGATAAAGATATATAATAATTACTAATTAGAATATATTAATGCCAAAGAAAATAAATTTTTCGTGTTATAGTGTGTCGGCACATAGGTACTTTTGTGACTAACACACATTGGCATGGCACGCATCATGCCGTACCGTGCTAGTAAGTTCTCAGCACGATCCCATGCCACGACATTTAAATCCTTCTTTAGAAGTATTATTGTTTAGGCTTCGAGTTAGACCTGGTTTTATTTTTATCATTCAAATTCCAGTTATAACAATGTAGCCCTTGAAATTTGACATCGATTTCAATTTCATCCTCAAAGTTTCACTTTTTGTCCTTGAAGTTTGATCTTGGTTTCAATTTTGTTCCTAACGTTTGATCTTTGTTTCAATTCCGTCCTTAAGGTCTCCAAATAAAAAAAAAGGAAAGGAAAGGTTTAATGCTGTTGCTAATGTGGCACTTTTTTTTTAGACAATTGATTAAAGAGGTGATTTAATTGGTAGTTGTTACATGGGGATGAACTTCAAGTGCTGCATTGTTATAACTGTAGCTATGATGACGAATTTAAAATCTGCGTTAAACTTTTGGGCTAGCCAGATTGTAAATTTTAGTAACTTAGAAAAAATATTACGATTTAATTTTGTATCCAGTGCTTCATATATTTTAATAGAGACAACAGTGGCAAATAGGGAATCCAAACAGTTTTATTTATTTATTTATTTTTTATAACTGGGCTTATTTATTCTAAACTATATATTTCACTCTTACATGTATTATTTTGTGTACAGTATCCCGACTATATTGATGCCTATCTGAGGCTTGCTGCTATGGCAAAAGCACAGAACAATATTCAATTGAGCATAGAATTGGTATGCCAATATATACAAACCATATGTTCATTCCTTTGTATATTTTTGAAATCTAATTGATTCTCTTAATTGTCGTAGATAGGTGATGCCTTGAAAGTAGACGACAAATGCCCCAATGCATTGTCTATGCTCGGTAGTCTCGAACTTAATGATGATGACTGGCTTAAGGCGAAAGAGAGTTTCCGTGCCGCCAAAGATGCGACTGATGGAAAAGATTCGTATGCCACTCTTGCATTGGTATGTTATTTTTCTGATAGCCTCTCTCTCTCTCTCTCTCTCTCTCTCCACATTGGAATGCTTGACATAGAAATTAGAGTTACCTACATATTTATATTGGTGTCTAATGCTTCACTTTTATAATGCTAGACATGATAAAAAGGTGTTGAGTTTAGTATATTGCAGAACTAGAATTTTCTGCTTTCTTAGGATAATTAACATTAGGGGATTTGGCATATGTGGCCTGAAATAATCTTTCACATATGTATTTTTCATCTCGAAAATGCCGTTTCCTCTGTTTCTTACGAGGGGCTTTTTATAAGGCAATACAAGGAAGAAAGCATGCTTTTCAAGAACATGTATGCCAATTTTGATTGTGTGTGCGCGTGTGTGCGTGTGTGGACAGATCATTTGCAGGTGCACATGTGGAATTATCTCCTAAAATAATTTGATGAACTTTTTCCTCACTGCAAGCCTGATTAATGCATCGTTTAGATCGTGGACTTCTTCAGTTTTATGTCTGTGCATTTCTTCTTGACATTCTTCCATGATCCTCTGTTTCTGTTTCTCTTTTTTCAAAATCTTATTTCCTTAAATTATGCTTCAAAAGAAGAAGTCTATCTGATTGAATAATTCTTTGTTGAACTCCAGAAGTTAGTTGATTGTTTGTCTTAAATTGGTAGGGGAACTGGAACTACTTTGCAGCTCTACGGCCTGACAAAAAAGGTCAAAAATTGGAAGCTACACATCTGGAAAAAGCCAAAGAACTGTATACAAAAGTATGGTTTGTTTCAGTTGTACTTGTATCATGCCCTCCTGATCGATTGCCTGCAAAACAATATAATTTGATTATTGTCTCATGGTTATTTAGAATCTTGGTTCCCTTTTTTCCTAGAACTATCTCCTTTTTTGTAATCCTTTCGCACTTCCTACGAAGCTTTTCTAGTTACATAATTGCAATGTTGTGGCCTAGTTATATTAAGGAAGATGACTCATTCAAAATTCATGATCATGAAAATTTTATTTTATGGTACTATTTTCAGCTGCGAGAGCACTTATAACTGGTTTTGAGATTTGCTATGATCCCCTTCCTGGAGTCTCAACAATAAGTAATTTCAAGAAGACAAAATTATACTAGCCGTAGACTATTTCCTAAGCCTCTTCTAGAGCTGTGTTTTATATCTATTAGCTCCCACTACTATTAGCTCCCTTGCTCATTTGGAATTACCTTTTTGCTACACGTCATATAATCTTTTTAGAATTATTTTAGCTTTGAGGTTCATCTTGTTCAGCTTCTTTGAGCCTTCGAACACTTCACGCAGGTTCTGACAGAGCACCATGGAAATATGTATGCCGCCAATGGTGCAGGAATTGTGTTAGCCGAGAAAGGCCAGTTTGATGTTTCCAAGGACATATTTACACAGGTCAGCTTTGGTTATTTGTTGGTGGGACTTCTTAATTTATATCCCTGCCAAATTATCTGTTTACAAATTTACCCCTCGTTAAATTTGGATTCTCGTATACAACACTTGAAACTGCAGTTTCTTGCAATACTATCTTTATCTTAAATAAATGGTTCATCCAATTCATTGTGCAAAGTTGGTTTTGTACTTTCTGCAAAGGGCATTTTTATAAATCGAAGGCCATACATATCAGAATCAAAGTTTTTAGTGCCGTGAAAATTCAGATTTTAGAGGGGTATGTAATTATATGTGTGTAAATAGATATTCTTGCAGAAATTATCATTTCACTTGCTTGACTAGTGACTGGTTCTGATGTAGTTGGTTTCGAATACAGGTTCAAGAAGCTGCGGCAGGAAGCATTTTTGTTCAGATGCCTGATGTTTGGGTCAATTTAGCTCATATCTATTTCGCTCAAGGTCATTTTGCCTTGGCTGTTAAAATGGCAAGTTAATCACTTATAAGCTCTTTTTTTTTTTTTTTTTTTCCTCGTTTTGTTTTTTTCTTTTCCTTCTTTTTGCGCCTGAAAGTTCTTTTATTCGATTCATCTCCGGAGTTGAATACCTCATTCCAGAATTTTTTCTGATCCAACCTGTATTTTGGTGACATGCTCTTCTGCAGTATCAAAACTGCTTGAGAAAGTTCTACTACAACACAGACACACAAATTCTTTTATATTTATCCCGGACTCATTATGAGGCTGAACAATGGCAAGACTGTAAAAAGACTCTACTAAGAGCCATCCATTTGGCACCATCGAATTATACACTCCGGTTTGATGCGGGTGTAGCAATGCAGAAGTTCTCAGCATCAACACTACAAAAGACAAAGAGGACTGCTGACGAGGTCAGTTAATGCTACATGTTCATTATTTGCATCATTTTAGGGCTAAAAGTTATGTATTAACCGTCCAGATTAATTTTATTTAGTTCTATTTTCTTCTGATAGAATTTTTAAACATCTAACCTCAAGTGTTAACTGTTAAATGTTATCTTCGAGTCTTGGTGTAATATTAGAGCATAAATTTTAATTTTGAGCAGCTGGGCTGCAGTTTATTTTGCGAGTTCAAGGACATTCGTGCTATTTTCTCCTACTGTTATGATAAAATGCTCACTTTTTTCTACTGTTTTTTTGGTTTGATTCTCTCTCTCTTTCTCTCTCTCTCTCTCTCTCTCATCATATATTTCCTAACTGTAGGTTCGATCAACAGTCACAGAATTGAAAAATGCTGTTCGTGTGTTTAGCCAGTTGTCTTCAGCTTCAGCTTACCACTCTCATGGGTTCGACGAAAAGAAAATTGAAACCCATGTGGAATACTGCAAGCATTTACTTGATGCCGCTAAGGTCCATTGTGAGGCAGCTGAGCGCGAGGAGCAGCAGAATCGGCAGAGGTTGGAAGTTGCACGCCAGGTATCCTTGGCAGAGGAAGCTCGCCGCAAGGCCGAAGAACAGAGGAAATTTCAGGTAATTGCCATGGTTAATCACAATATTTGATGCATTTGTTGTTAAGATATCCCTGCAAAAACTGAACTCTTAAAATATGCTCTTTTTTTATAGAAAAAACTTCTTCCTTACATGTGTATACCCTATGAAAAAACTTTTACATCCACGAAATTAACTCCCGTGAATTGGATGATCCCCAAACTTAAGCTATTACATGGGGTGATATATAGATTGATGATTTTAGCAGAATTATGATTGAGATATTTACATATGAATCCCTGCAAAATCGTCGGAATTTCCGTATATTCTGAAAGTTTGCACTTTCAAAAATTGCCTGTTTTTAAATACTTTTTTCTTATGTAAAACTACCTTCTCTGAATTGCATGTCCCAAGATAATGATAAGGTTTTTTTTTTCTGTAATGGAAATTCAAATTTTGCTAGAATGTCTACGCAAATAGAGAATTTTACAAGCGTATATATGTGTATCTATCTTTGTAATTGGATGTTGACACTCGTGGATTCTAGAATCAGACTGCACATCATCTGATAAAATTTGTGTGTTGAAACAGTTGGAGAGGAGAAAGCAAGAGGATGAGCTAAAACAAGTCATGCAACAGGAAGAACACTTTGAGCGTATAAAGGTTAGAATTTCTGCCATGTTTATTTTTTCTCACTTTATTTGTTACCCTAAATGAGGCTTTATCGAAACTATTTATCGAAACTATTAAGGAAGTCAGGTCATCAGATACAAGATCAAATATTTACATTTATTGAACTTAGCAATTAGCATATGCAATTAAGCACTATTGCACGTGATGAATGGTGGTGACTAGTTTCTTGTTTGCAGAATGTGTCTATAGATGAGTCTCACAATTTAAATGTTGCCTTATGTTTTTTGAGGAAATGCATTTTCTTATTTGAATGTTGATTTTGACTTCTATGAGTATTTACCTAAATTCTGTCGCTCAGGCAACATTTAATTTATAATATATCATAAGAAGCCAAATGGGGTATATAATCTGCATGTATATAACTTTTGTAACAATTTATAACCTTCCGGATATACTTTAATATGTAATAAGAAAACAAATGGAGCAATTTTTGCATATCCAGAATTTATAACAATCCATTACTATAAGGGCGCGTTTGGTTCCAGTTATGTAATATTACAGAGTATTTCGATATATTCAGGTATCTTGAATTTCTAAATGAGATTACTACTGATGCTGCATTAGCGCGTTTGGTTTAATGCAGTAATGTAATGCTCGATTGCAGTGGTTATAGTATTAATATGTTTGGTTCAGTCTATAAAATTCAGTAATCTTGATAATAAAGTGTAGTCTATTCCAAAATTGTCCTTAGCCATATTTGGCAAATTTTTTTTTATTGTTAACAAATAATATTTTTTTACTAAATTTTATTTTAAATAATATAAATTTTGAATATAATTTTTTAAATTTTAAATTTTAAATTTTAAATCTGAACAAAAATATAAAATTTAATATCTTAATTTAAAATATAAATATGAAATTTATAAATTTAAAATTTAAATATAAATTTAGAATCTAAATTTAAAATTTAGAATTTAAAATACAAATTTGAATTTTAAAATTTAAAATTTAAAATTTAAGATTTAAATTTAAAATTTAAGATTTAAATTTAAAATTTTAAAATACAAATTTGAAATTTGAAATTTAAAATTAAAAATTTGACAATTCAAATTTAAAATTTTAAATTTTAAAATGACGTATTGAAAGGGTTTGGGGAGTTGGAGGGGTAAACTTGTAATTTTATATAACATGCAAGATTACCCGCATTCAGTAATCCAAGATACACTCCCCCCACCCCCCCGGTAATATTTTCGGTGTAATCTTACAACTTTTGTATTGCTGCAATACCGAACATATTACATACCGGATGAACCAAATGCAGTAATCCTGGCAGGATTGCCTGTAATCCTGCCAGGATAACCCGAACCAAAGGCACCCTAAGAGGGCAAATGGGGTGTATGCGTGCATTTATAGAGAGAGATAGAGAGAAACTAGAATGCTATTGATGGTAGGGGGATAGTGTTTGCTTTCTACTTTTTATTATCATTATAAACATGCTCGTGCATCACGCGGGTACAAAACTAGTATGTTAATAAAAGAGTCGTTTTCTTCCATATTTGATATTAGACGTAACATTTTCTTCACACGTATTAAAAGAAATTAACATTTACTTCTGTGTGTAATAAAAGAAATTCTTCCATAGAAGTAGCAACATTATATCTTTTTGTAACTAATTAGGACCACTAAGGATGAAACTAATTCTTTGACTACCTATTGACTTTTGATCTTCTTTATATCAGATTGAGATCCAGTTTATTGTATTTTTAGTTTTTATTATCATTGATCAATCAACTATAAATAAAAAACCTGCGAAATATTGTGATATTTATTGTTTTCTATGTGAGGAGGTATGTTTCAAAACGGTTAAAAATGCAGGAGTGACCCTTAGCATTTCAATAAGATGTAGGACTTTCCGGCTCATAAGCAGATAGCAGGTATGCAAATTGGCAAGTACAGTATGATATAAAAGGAGTCATCTGAGATTATCCATTTATTTTCCTTCTTCTTTAAACTGACTTGGACTAGCCCTATGGGCAAAGTGTAATCCAAGGAGATCTTCAAAACATCAGGCCTCAGCTCCCATCTGAAAAGAAAATATTCTTTTTTATTTCCAAATTGTGTTTCCATACTTTATTTTGTTTTGAACAGATCATTGATGAGAGTTTGCATTGTAATTAGTCGTCGAGAGCGTTATTTATGGAAGTGTATTGAATTTTGTGTTAGTCATGAATCTAATTTGGTTGGGTTGATTTGGTCTTTTACTCCATATAAATGATTTTTCATATTAAATAGTTTATTTTTTATGTGATTTAAAATAGAACAAAGATTTATTTACTACAATTATTTTTCTTTTTTATATTTTGATGGTTTTAGAGGATTAATATATGAAGTACATGAATTGATATAGTTTAAAATATATGTAATGCGTGTAGATGAAATTTTATAAATACATAAGTTATTATGTACATACCTTATACATACGTCAAATTTGTTATTGTTTTGGGCATGCAATTATTGAATTGTGAAACTATGTATGCATCAACAGAGTCAGAAGTGGATTTCTTATTTTAGATTAATTAATTGCGGTATATTCCATAAGTAGCTTTTGTTATTTATAGCTTGCATTCGAAAATGCGACAAACATTGATGAAGATTATTTTATGACTACTAATTGATACTTTCATATTAAAAATATCAAGCTGAGAAATTGAAAAATATTGTTAGGTGGTGCACTTATATTTGAAGATTTTCAAATTGAGCGACTGTTGCCAAGGCTCAAACCTTCAGTTTATATTAATATGAAGAATTAAAACTATATTAAATATATAACTAATAATTATTGTCTATAAGCTATTATTGGTTTGACGATACTAATAAAATACAAAAGATTAGGACTAAAGGAAGTTCCTTTTTTTGGTTTTTCCTTGTAAGTGGGAGCTAAAATTTAATGTTTACAACCGAACTATGGAAATAGGAAGATGAGATGTTCGAATTCCAAGGATAGAGATCGAATAAACTAATTTTCTTAAAAAAAATATTGGTAAATTTGTGAATAATCAAAATCTACAAAACTATAAATTGATAATTTCAAATCCATGTGCCGTTGGTGTCACTTGCTAGTATTCATTAGTTCTTCAGTAAAAGAGATCATCATTATTTAATATTTACGGTATGTAATCTTGTTAAATCCATTATCTTCTTTCTCCTTCGGACCTATTATTTAGCAATATACAAATTTGCCTTCTAGTTTTGAGTTCAAAATTTTGTGCTATCTTGATTCATTACACCATACATAAGAGCGGAGTTAGTAATCCTCATAGCAACGATTGTCGTGCTGCTGTGCCATTGGCATGGCACAGTACTCTTGAACACTTCGGCATAAACCCTCTTTTATATGTCGACGCAGGTGGCGTGGGCATATTGCTACGGTAGGCATAGGAGAATGTGCCCACCATGTCCGACAATGCCAACCAGCACAGAAATCCTTGCCTTAGTAATTCCTTGTTGTGGCACTGGAACTGTGTTGCATTAGGCTACTTTTTTGGGTAAAGGTAAGGATATAAGTGTCATTGGCATACAATCGTTCGGCGCGATACACACCCTGTGTCGATGGCACGGCACAAAACCCTCTTTTCTTTGAAATTAACATGTATTTACATTAATAAAGTGCTAAAGGTTTGATAATTTTCACAATAGGAAATTAACATACAGTGGTGCTAAAGAAAATATATATTTCATGTCATAATTGTGTTAGTGCACAGGCATTTTTGTAAACAATACATATCCGCACGGCACGACACGACATGCACCATGCATGCGTGCTGTGAAGTGCTAGGCACGATCACGTTTCAAGCACCTAAAATCCTTGGGTAAAATACCATATCAGCATAAGAGAAGTTGCTACAACAGTTTTTACCATGATCTATTATGTAATCTTTCAGATTGGCTGTACTTTTTTAGTTTGTGTCTATTGTATAACTAAAGTTATTTTAGCGAAAAATATTTGTGAACTTTTTCCTTTTTTACCCTAATCTGCATAACAAAAAAAAAGCCATCAAGCATGGCCCACCTGTGCTTTTCTTTGCGAAGTTTTTATTTTTTAATGTTTTTTTTTAGTTACTGTTGATACAGCTTAGCAGCTGTTTTATTATCTTGTTGCAATATGTTGCTTAAATTCCCATCCATGCTACCTTAATCTCTCTAAGAAAACTTCATTGCTTTAATGCATAGGATTTAAGTTATCGTGGAACAGAAAGAAAGATCATGCTCCAAAAATGAGAAAACTGTTAAAAAATCATGCATATTGAAATATTTCTTTTTTTAACTATTAATGTTTTTAATTTGTGTGATCGTCAGGAACAATGGAAAACATCCAGCAACAATTTTGGGAGTAAACGTAAGGACAGGTTGAGGAATGAGGACGAAGAGGTTGGTGGTGGAGAGAGGAAGAGAAGAAGAGGTGGTGGTGGCAGGAGGAGAAAGAAGGATAAGACAAGGGCCCGCTACGAGGAGGAGGAAGAAGCCGATTACATGGAGGATGAGCGCGAAGGAGCAGAGGAAGAAGATGCGAATAACATGGTGAATGATCAGGATGAAGAGGCGGAGAAAGCACAGGACCATCTTGCTGCTGCTGGCCTTGAAGATTCAGATGTTGAGGACGACATGGTAAATTGCACTTTCCTTATCTGTTTCTATTTTCAGGGGTGTCTATATATAATGGTTGCATGAGTATATATGTAAGTATCTCCCCCTCTTTCTTCCCCAGTTAACCATGCAGTGAGAGGCACTCTATATTGGGAGCACCATTGGTGACTGTATGATTAGACCATGTCGAAACATTTTCTTTTCTATTGTCAGATTAGCATCTGTTAAGTTCATCCAGTTATATTAAGGAACTTCACAGTCGACATTAGAGCAATAGTGAGAAAAAAAAATGAAAGCTCTTGGTTTGGCAAAAAATCTTGCTTGAATTAGACGTGAGGAACAGGATGACTATTGCCGATCCCACATATTTAGGCTTTAAATACTTGGCTTTTTTGAGCATGGCTGCTATGCTTTTAGTACAACAGCAGCCCCCTGTGCTTCTAATTTTTTAACAGGGGGGAGGGGGGAAGGCGGAGGAGAGGGAGCGGAGGCGAGGTAGGGAATGGTGGGGTGGATTGTGTGGAGCTGGCGGAGGAGGCAGTTGGGGATGTCATAAGAGGGAGGGGTGGGAGAGGAAGGATTGGGCTCCAATCCGAACCATCCATCTAAAAGATGGATGGTTAAAAAATTAGAAGCAAAGGGCTGCTAAAAGTACAGCAGGCCTATTCTGGTTTTTTATTGTTAACCTTGTTTATTCATCAAAAATGGGTCTTATAGAATTTTTTATATAATGTGAGCTAATAGTTGTTTTATATAAAATTATAGGATTGTGTACTTTGTTTCATATTTCTTCTTACTGTATTATAATCTTTTTCAGGGTGAGCCATCGTCGGCGATTAATCGAAAGAGGCGGGCATGGTCAGAATCTGATGAAGAGGGTGAGCCATCACAAAGACCGCTGGAGTCCAGCCCAGCAGGATATAAAGAAAACTCTGGTGAGAGTGATGAAGAAATGAGAGGTAAATCAGGTGGTAATGCTGATGTCGAGGAAGACGATGAGTAAGGCATGCTGGAAAGTGTAAAGTGTGAGCTAGTTCTTATTATGAGAGATCGCATAGAGATAATTGCATAGAAATAAATTAAAGTGTTTTTTCTGTAGGAGGAGAAATAGAAAGATCCTGAATTAAATGTAGGTTCTGAATCGATAAGCCGATGCTGATAAACTGTTGTAACCTTTGTAGTACAAAATGTGTATCAAAGTTCAGTAATTCTTTTGAGTGTCTTGTGTGATCATTTGACATCGGCGGTGAAATTAACAAAGCAGATCAGATGCATCAGACCTAGTCAAATCTATGCAAGGCATCGATTTAGCGTATCTGTTCTGTCAACAACAAATTATGCTATGTTAATATTGCTTCCGATCATCTACATCTAGTTCTTTGTCGCATCATATGTAACCTTTATATACTTGATCTCCGTATCAAATTGGGAGGTTACTAGTCAAGGGCTGTTGTTGCCCCTCTTTTTTCTTTCTAATTTTTTTTCCTATTTTTTTTTTTTTTTTTCTTTCCTCTCAATTTCTTCTTCGAATTTTTGGGATTCAGTCATTCTTATGACTTGGTCGGGACTGGTTGTTTGATTTGATGATATCATAGGTCAGGATAAAGTCACATCCTTGATCCACTGGCGATCCGAATTGTATTGGCCTCTGCATCCTGTATCAGACCAAAATAGAATTCTCGGTCGCTCCTACTAAGGTACGTTCTCTTCAACTCGGACTAAGGTACGTTCTCTTCAACTCGGACGCATTGTTTTTCTTATTTGGACAAATAGCTGAAGTGAATTTTCCCGAAGAGTTGGTTGGATTATGGCAATGTTATTGGAACCACTGATCTTGCTGTGAATTATATGATTTTATTTACCACTGAATTTTTTTCTTTCAACTTGGAAGTATTGTATTCTTTAATTGCTATGAACAGTTGAAGTAAATTTTCTGAAGTGAGGATGGATTATAGTAATATGTTTGGAACTGTTGATTATTTCAATAATTCTGTGTAAGGAAATATTTTCAGAGAGACTGATGTCCGAACTCGACCTGCTTAAACACAATCTTCAGCCTTTTGTTTGAGGCAGATTTAAAAGTGTGTGCTGCACATGGTCAAAAAGTGTGATAAAAAAATATTTATATTTGTTTTTGTGCTTGATAACATGTCAGGCAGGTTTTACTGATTCGGTTGAGGTATGCTTTCTGTGGTTGTAATGAAAAATGAAATATCATATTCGTATATGCTTCTGATCCAACTTGAACTAACATACCAACTTGTTTTTAGCCTAATACTATTTATAACTACTTATCTATTGAGACTACTAGTGTGTTAAATGAAACGCCTCCCTTACCTGGGGGTGTTAACAATCACGTTGGCTTAGGCCTAGTTTGATAATGATACTGTAAAATTACGGTTGTAACCGTCGCCGGAGAAATAAGGCCCATTTTCGCCTCTGTAGCTCATCTAACTATTTCTGCTGTAAATTCACTTATAAACCTACTTTCTTGAAACCTAGAAATCACATTGAATATATTGCCAGTACTATTATTTGCAATTGGTCTTCCCTAAAAGTAATAAACTATACTTAACCTCCCCTGTAGCACTTTGAGTTTCGCATTACACTGCTTGTATGAGAACTTCTAGAAAATATTACAATATAATATGAAAGATACTGAGGCCGTCTAATACTAGTAGGTCTAAAAATTTTTGCGGCAGAAGCGTATAGAAATATGCTTTTCGGTTTTCTTGTAGAATTGTAGAAATTATATTTTAGCAGAATTGATGCAATCTAAGCGATGCTTGTGATCTCTCATAAACAAATGAGTATATTTTCATAGTACTTACGTACTCACACAATGCGTACTACCTGAGTCTCTGGATAGGAACCTAAATGTGAGGCTGAATGTGAGGGAAAGGATCTAAATGCCTTTTCTTTTATTGGAATAAAGTGCAAATATTGATACTTTTGACAGAATTTTTCTAGAATTTAGCTTAAATGTGTAGTTGTCAAAAGAAAACTTGTTAAACTTTACACTAGTCCAACTTTTTTAGTAGGCACATCGACCGTCCCTAGCACCGTCCCTAGCGCAAGTGGCAAAGGGCTTGGTGGTTGGTACCCGAGGTCCCGAGTTCGAATTCTTGTTGATTCACATTTCTAGCTAAGTTTATTTCTATAAGAAATAAACGAAACGGGTAGCGTGCTGTCTTTCTCTCAAATTTTTTTTTTCTTTCTAGTAGGTACTAATAAATGTTTACACTGTAAGAGATACATGGAAAACTCTCCTTTATTAGGAAAATTATTATTAGTTTTTTTGCATAAAAAATTGTTGATTTTACGTCTTTCCAAAATCAGGCCGTCTTTATAGATTTTGCAGATTCGAATTGAATTTTTTAAAACCTAATGAATATATTCATATTCTCTCTCTTCTTTTTTTGTTTGTCCTTTCTCCTTTTGCTTCTTCTCCCTCCTCCTCAACCACCTGCATGTGGCCACCATGCTCCTCCCCCTACCTCGACCACATCTTTGCTGCCGCCGACAGCGACGGCGTGGGCTCAAACGCGGCATGGACTACGGAGTTGAGAGTGTGGGTAGCGGCACAGATCGAGGCAGTGGAGCGCGGTGGGGTGCTGGAGCTGCAGGAGGAGGAGAGAGAGAGATAGAGGAAGGAGGAGAAGGAAGAGGAAGAGGACGTCAATGTCCTCTTTTTTTTTGTTCTTTCTTCATTAAAGAGAATAAAATATTACACTTTTTGACTATATATTGCACTAGTTGATAAGTGCAATACGCAGTCAAATAGTACAATATACAGTCAAATAGTGTAATATTTTTTTAATATTGCACATTGTACGGTATGTTACACTATTTTACAGTTTCTTACACTTTATCAAATAGTACAATATATAACTAAATAGTGTAATAAATTTATTCTCTTTAATGATTAAAGAATAAAGAAAAAAGAAGAAAGGAGGAGGAGGACATCGACGTTCCCTTCCTCCCCTTCCCCCTCCTCCACCGCCTTCACATCATCGTCGTTGCAAAACCTCGGCCTCCTCTACCTCTGCCCCACTATCGTCAGAGGAATCCCTTCAAGATCATCGCCCTCGTGTTCGCGTACGCGTCCCAGATCTGCGACTGCGGTGGTGGAGGAGGAGGAAAAAGGAGAGGAAGGCGGTAGAGGAGGAGGAGAATGGAGAGGAAGGCGGTGGAGGAGGAGAAGAGAGAGTAGGGGGGCAACGACGGCGACAACAACGTCAAAGGAGATGAGCGGGATGGGAGAAAGAAAGGAGAGAGGAATAAGAGTATTTTGGTTATATTTCTAAAAATCTGGACCGAATGTACAAAAGTTAGAAAAAACGGTCTGATTTTGCAAAAATGTAAAACCAACAAATTTTTTATGCAAATTGGCCATTATAATTCCACATAAAATATAAGAATATGACATGATTTTAATTATTAAAAATGATAAAAGTAATACTTGATTGAATAATTATTAGTGCTGTATGAATTAACTGTTTGAGAGAGAAAATTTTTTCTTATCTCATGTTGATGTATGATACATACATCTTTTTGGCCTGATGATGTCTCACTATATCTATCAATAAATTATCAATGCATAAATAGATGTGAGTTATGCAGTTTAAGAATTTTTATAATTTAAAAGTGGAATAAAATTTGTAGTAAATTTTGCCATTATACCGATAAACATCTAGAAGATTTTTTAAGTCTCTTCTCCTCTCTTTCTCTCTCTAACTCTCCTTACCGACTTCCTCCTTTGCCTTCATTTTCTTTAGCCTTCGACTCTGATTTTTGTCGGGTATTTAGCCATTCGACTCGAATTTTTATTTTCTTTTTTCTAAAGTTTTTCTTCTTGTTATTACTGATGTTTTTTTTCCCAAGTTCTTCTGAATCATCGAGTTTTGTCGCATCCTTCTCACTCGACTCTCTCACTACTCGCTAACTCTGTCAGATTCCACAGGTTTCATGCATCTTCTTCGAGCTAAAGCTTGGCAAATTTGAAGATGAAAATATTTTGCAGTGGTTCGAGAGACGTGAGTTGAACGCTGGCGGATTACTTTTGTCCATCGTCTTCTCTACATTTTTTTTTTTTGGTTTTGAATTTTAATATTTATGAGCTTGATTTATTTGTCAGTTAATATTTAAGTTTTGAGACTGCTCATTATATCCTTCCTTTTTTTCTCACTTAGATTTGATCCGTCACTTTTATTTTTCCCTTTTATTTTGTTTTAGGTATTTTCATATTTTTTATTTTTCTTTGTGTGGAAATACGCTTATTTTATTCTACAAAACTATCTTACAATGTAATCTAGCTCTTCTTCTTTAATAAAATGCTTAGGGACTTTAACCTCCAATTAAAAGAAAAAAGATAAACATTGTTCTCCACCCACCCCAATTCCACACCTTTTGTCCAAGTCCTTCTAGAAGGGGACTTTGACTAGCAGCTACCTCAATAACTTATCATCTCCAATAGTTAAATCAACGCACAAGCCAAACATTTCCCCATCATAATATTAATTTTAGGTCACATTAAATAGAGCTAACAAACCCGACTAAACCATTTGAAGTACCAAATATTACTTGACAAAATGGGATAATACATACCTCTACTATACCTATGAGGCTATGTTGTTGTGATACTTTGATTTAAATCCTTTAGTTACGAACGTCACAAAAAAAAGGAGCAATTGTTTATATACTCCTGAAAAGTTTTCGACTTTCTGATTTACCTCTCTTACGAGGCTAATATTGAAAATATCTTTTTTACGTTCCAACCTATTTTCAATATATCCCTAGGTTAAATTATGTTAGTAAACTGTTATCAATAGCCGTTATCTCTTATAAAATTACTATTTTGGCCTTTCAAATATACCCTCCTACCATAACCAACTTGTCTTATTTGCCCTCAAGTCAGGGGCAAAAGAAGTATTTTGATTTTTGGTCTTTTCAAATATACCCTTCTACCATTACCAACTTTTCTTATTTGCCCTTAAGTTAAGGGTAAAATAGGTATTTTAATTTTTTTAAACTCTGGTAGACATTTAACGCATGTTTAACGCAAGTTAACTTAACGGGTGGGTGGTAACTGTAGAGATATTTTTGAATAACGGAGGAACGTATGAGGGGTATATTGGAAAGAAAAAAAAAGTACGAGTAAATAAGATATTTTTTAAATTTTGAGGGGTATATAGGTAATTATTCCCCAAAAAAATCTAAGGTCTCGTTTGGTATCATTATTATTATTTTTTATTTTTTAAAATATTAATTTATATAATTTAATGGGTTGGAAGAAAGACTTTTTTGCTGTTATAATTAGATAGCATCTGGTCGAGGGGTAGATGACTATTTATTTACAAAAAATTAAAAAGCCAAAAAAATTTATTTTTTCAAGTTTTTATATTTTATTGCCAAGTAAATGTGGATCGTAAGCGCTAACCAACTATCCCAAAAGCACGTGCTGATAGGAAGGACGCACCCATCGCACTTAAGGGTTCAGCCATAGCGCTCGCGGGCTTCGACCTGACTCAACCCACCTGGACGTTGTGTCTATTGTTGGGCCTCTTGCCATTGGGTCTCTTGTGGATCACACCTCCACTCAACTTATTAGGCTCACCCAACTCAACTTATTTGTCTCCTGAGCCTATTGTCACGGGGCAGAAAGTTAGACCTATTTTAGCCCAACTATAAATATCCAACAGTAAACACTTTGAATAAAAAGATTACATGTAATTCACTGTACATTCCTACACTTTTTGATATACAAACTTTTATTTAAAAAAATAGAAAAATAAAAACGATATCGAGGCCTAATTTTTTTTAAAATTATTTTATCCTCCTATCCTGAATGATTCACTTATTTTAGTTTATTTCAAATAGTATTAAATGCTATTACTACAATATTAGAAAGTTTGGAGCAATTTTCTGAAAGCGAGCCCAACATTTTTTTAGAAAGCTCCTTCAAAAGAAATTAAAATTGTCAGTTAATTCAACTTTAAATCTATAAAATAATAATATTTTAATATTTTTATTTAAATTAAATTTAAATCTACAAGATAGAAATATCTTACTATGTTATCTAAATTAGTTAATTTTACTAAAAATATCTAATATTTTAATGGTTGGAGCTAAAGTATAATATATGTAAAAGTTTACAGATTAAAATATTAAACTAAAAGTGCCACTAAATTGCCATTGAAAGATAGTATCGAGACCATCAATATATTCGTAACTACATATCACTTTGAAATTACCTCCTCAATTTTAACTTTTCTTGTCTATGACATTTTAATTTTCACTCCCCTGAACTTTAAACTTTTAAAATTAAATAATTTTAATTAAATAAATCAGAGATTTCATCAAAATCATGAAGCTAAAATTGATATTTTTTTTTTTGTATTTTAGCAAATAAAATTGGAATAATTAATGGCTAATGGTTTAAGGAAGCATTAAATTTAATAAAATTTTCAGTAAAATAAATAGAATAATATAAAGTTTTTAAAAATTAAAAGTTAAGAAGGTAGAGAAAAGAAGAGGTTTAAATTGAGAGGATCACTCACATTCTCTTTCAAAAATGTCTCCATTGATTTCTACCTCCATTTTACTTATCAATTAATCAATTAATTAATAATAAATAATAATAAATAAAGAAATATAAATCTCCTTCTCCCTCATCAGTGACGTTTCTTTCTCTCTTCTTCTTCTCCTCCTTTACGCGCTACAAAACTAATTAAAAAGTAAAAAAAAAAAAAAAAAAAAAAAAAGAGAAATCGAACGATAGCGATCTTAGAACCCCCTCGGCCCCTCTCTCTCTCTCTCTCTCTCTCTCTCTCTCTCTCTCCCCTCTATCCAAACCCTAATCCTCGTTGGGGTCTCTCTCTCTCTCTCTCTCTCTCTCTCTAGAGCTCTAGGGGCGTGGGGAGGGGAGGAGGGGGGAGGGGGGGGCGCGGCGATGCACAGATCGGGGGCGGTGATGGCGTGGAACGTGTTCAAGTTTTGCACGGCGCTCCGAGGGCTCGGATCCCTCATGATCGTCCTCGTCCTCGGCATCGTCGGCGTCACCTACTACGCCGTCGTCGTCTCCAACTACGGCCCCGCCCTCTTCGCAGGCGCCGCCGTCGCCGGAGGCCTCGGCTCCCTCCCCGCCCTCGCCGTCCTCGTCCTCTTCCACCTCCTGGTGCGCTCCCTCTCCCTCCCTCTCTCTCTCTCTCTCTCGCGATCGCTCTCTCTCTCTCTCTCTAGCTAGATTTTGAGACCCCGAGCTCCGATGGCCTTCTTGATGGAAAGATTAGGCCGATCGGTACCTAAAAATTGGATTTTTAGGCGATTGGAATTGCTAAATCTTGCTACCCTAGGGTTTCTTTTTGATCTCTTTAGGAACGATTCGGTTTAGTATTCTTAGATGATTCTTGATGATATATTCTTTCCTAAATGTAGTAATCAGGAATTTTAGACCCTTTTTTAGTAATTCCTTTATGTTCTGAGTTGGAATGAGCTATGGGTGCTTCAATTTAGATTTAGTAATACCACTCTGAGGAAGTGAGCTAACTCACTTTGCTTGGTGATCTACCTTGACAGGATCGGGAATGCCTTCTAATCCGAATGATGATTGTTACAGTTTTAATCAATCCTATATTAGCTCCATAATTTAGAAAAGAAAGGAGCATAAATTCTTTCACATATATTGGAAATTTAAAGTTTTAAATTGATAATCGAGGAAAAGGAAAAGGGAGCAGGAACAAGTTTAGTTCTTTTACATTTTGTGCTAATCCAATCGGTAATTTCTGAAAGTAATAATGTTTTGTGCAGTTGATAATGCTTTTGTGGAGCTATTTTGCTGTAGTACTAACGGACCCCGGAAGTGTTCCCCCGAATTGGAAGCCGTCAGTGGATGAGGAGAGAGGAGAAAACTCCCCATTGACTGGCTTAGAATTGCATCAATCCGGCGCTTTAACTGAGACGGGAAGTCCAAGAGTAAGATATTGCCGGAAGTGCAGCCAGTTCAAGCCGCCTCGTTGCCATCACTGTTCTGTTTGTAAGCTCGCATCTTGCTTGTTCTTCTCTACCTACTGCAAATGCTTAGGCCACATTTGGCATTGCTTATTTTCCTTTTTCTTTCTTCAAGTTCTATGCAGTTGAAGGCACCCAGCAATGCGAACTTGTATACCTTTCTATTGTCGCTTAGCTTGCAACTTATCTTTTTATTTTAAATATTAGATTTTGTATTCTTTTGTCGCAAACAAAATTTAGTATTGCATTAATATAGAATTTACTAATAATCCTATAGTATCAGCACTTAAGAAGGCTTACCCTACGTGACTGCACTTCATAAACTTGAGGAAAAAGAAAATAAAATAAAAAGAACATTGCTGTTTTCTCTTGCTGCCTCTTGTTATCTGTAATGATAATTTCAGGTGGAAGATGTGTGCTGAAGATGGATCACCATTGTGTATGGGTTGTAAATTGCGTTGGTGCTTTGAATTACAAGTATTTTCTTCTCTTCCTGGTATGCTTTTTCCAGTCATTTATGTTCCTCTTTACTAAATGTCTTTAACTTATTTTATTCATGGTAATGCGACTGCAAGATAGTCGGTTTTGAAGTGCATACTTAGAAAGTTTTGAAAAGTTTCGATAACATATATGCATTGATTGAAATATACTCTTTACTTAGTTTCTACTGTATTGGGTTTAAATCTTGAGCAATTAACTGGACTGTTTTTTTTTTATTTTTGTACTCTATTTTTATTTTGTTTTTTTTTGAATTATTGTGTACTTGCAGTATGTTTGGGTGATAGATATTAGACTATCCCTTTTTGATGGATGGTGAGGGAGTGAGGTTTCCTATTGTTGGCTAAGGAGATCCATTGGCTCCAATGCCTTCTAGTTTAAACAAAATTTATATTTTAAGCTTCATGGCCCTTCTTGAAGTCGAATTTGTAGTTACCTGGACTATTTTTATGGTGCTTATCTTATAAATCTGTGGTTTTTATATTCTGTTATTATATCTCTCTATTGTTTTGACGAAGTGTATATTTGTTTAAATTAGACATTTGGTTGTCCTCCTAGGAGAGAAGAGGAAAAAGAATGTTGTCGTTTGGTACAAAAATGCTGCGGACTGGGTGCATAATTTAATTGGAACTCTCTTATTGCTAGAAATAATTAGAGTTCGGCATTTTCGATCAAATTCCAGTGCTTTGACTTGTCCTTCCAATTGAATGTAGTCACAACGTTGGTAAATCAACTACTTTCCGACAGTATATGATAGTCTATTATTGTTTGAGCTAGTCTTGGACTCCTTGCCAGTTTAATTTCTGAATGTATATTTATAATGAACTGAGCCCCCCTGTGCAGATAATACAGTGATGCAAACCATTTGACCTAGTGTGTTCAGCTAAAACTGTATTTTTGAGAATTTGACATGATTTGATGTATCTACAGTTATTAAAGACCTAATAACTAATTGTGAGAAGGGTACCTATATGTATATGTATATGTATATGTATATGTATATGTATATGTATATGTATATGTATATGTATATGTATATATATATACATCTATATGTATATGTCTCGTTTGCTACTAATAGCATTCCAGCTCAACTCTCTCTCTCTCTATATATTTTATATTAATGAACTGAGCCCACCGGTGCAGATGATACTGAGATGCAAACCATTTGACCTTGTGTATTCAGCTAAAACCTAAGCGTCACGGACACTGACACGGGACACGGGATACGACACGACTCGGACACGGCGACTCGGTAGCTTTCAAAAAATTAGGACACGGATACGACATGAACACCGCTAATAAAATATAATATTATTAATATAATAATATATATTTATTATATATAAAATATTAATTTTGCTACAATATTGTTATATTTTTTTATACGAATGGAAGTTAACAACCTTTTTATTGATAATTCATATATTTTATGAAAAAAATTTATCCACCATACATAATTTATTTATATTGTCAAAAAAAATTTGTATGCATTTATCAAAAAACTAAAATATTTATCATCTTATATTTATAATACATAAAAAAGTAAAATAAAAATATGTATATCTTTTTTTCTAATTGTTTGCGCTATGGATCGGCATTAAACGCGCGTCCAAGAAGTGTTCACATCGAATACGTGTCCGACACGGACACGCGAGTGTCCGACACGGACACGCGAGGCTGATAGAAGTGTCCGTGATACATAGGCTAAAACTGTCTATTTGAGAATTTGACGTGATTTGGTGTATCTACAGTTACTAATGATCTAACTAATTGTGAGAAGGGTACCCATGCGTTTTCCTGCTTTGTACCAAGTGTCAATATGGTATGAATGGTGCCATCTAAAATGGAGTTAAGAGTAAAATCAGAGAACTTAAAGTCATTTCAGTTTTGTAATTTTAGTCAATCTATCTATTCTTTCTAAGTCATTTAATTTACACATGTCATATAAGATTTCTGGTAGAAGTCAATTGGCTTGATTCACACGAACTAGAATGCATGTAGCCCCATTGTAGTGAACAGTTCTGGTTTAGGTTATATTTTAGTGGCACCAAAATAGCTGTTAGGTCCACAGATTTGTAATTTGGACTCAATTTTTGGGCTAAGAGCAGTAAAAGAGAAGTAACTCAAGAAGAAACAAGATTGAACCTCACTGAAGATTGATAGTTTATCATAATGCAGAAAAATATACTTTGAGGAATGAGCATAGTTTACATTTTCAGGGAAGAACTCATTGGTATAGATATACAAACTACGACATCATCTGCCATTTGACTTTAATGTTGACTGAATAACGACTGCTTGTGACTTGAGATACTGATGTTGCTAACTAGGAAATAGTTCACCTTTTGGCTCCAGTGAAAGCATAATCTTCTTATTTAGGGAAAAGAAGGAAAAGTACTATAATTTGCTGGCATCGATGTGCTGTGTCTTTGTTGCTATTCCTGTTTGGTATTGATGGACATGGATTGACATGGGGATGTAAAATTTTAAAATAGTAAATGTTATGTTCAGTATGGTTGGTTGTTGATTCACTCTGTTCTTCGTGAACAACTTGAATGATGAAACTGAGATTTACTACAACAATTAATCATTGTGTGCAAATTGAAAATTTCAATTATCTGATCTTAATATAATGGCGTTATCCAAATATGGTGTAATCCAAATATTTTAAGTCGCAAGCAACAAATTTCAGACCTATAATCAGTTTCAGAGGTCAACTTGATGCAAGTGAGGGGACTGTGAAGATAATAATACACATTCCAATTTCCAAATGGATTTAGAGCCCTAAAAGATGAAGAAATAGGCCAAGTTGCTATGTGCTTTAATAACTTCAATACTTGAATCATAAGTTTGGAATTCTCAAGGAAGCAATTCATTAACAAAGTTATTGTAGTCTTAATATTCTCTCTTGTAATTAACTACATCCCAGCAAATAAAGTTTTTCCCACCATCACTAGGCACTTCCACACAACTTTAAACTAGTCTTTGACCATAATTTCCTTGTTGATGTACAGACCAGAGTTACCTAGACGAACGCCCTAAAGTAAACAAAGCACTAGAAATTAGGTTGGGTTAATTGCAAATTTAGCCTTTGAGATTTGACTCAAATTTCAATTTCATCCTCAGAGTTTTAGTTGTGACAATTATTCCTTGAAATCGCATGTGGATTTCTGTTTCATTCTGAGAGTTTCAATTTGGTCCCTGAAGGTTTTTTTTTTTAAAATTTTAATGTTGTCCTCAAATCGCATTTTTAACAAAGGAAAGTATGATGATGGTGCTGATATTTTAAGGCGGTAGACTACTGGAAGGTGCTGACTAGGCATTTTTTTTTAAGATGGTACACTACTGGAGGGATTTAATTGTTTTGCGAAACAAACTTCATAGGTTACATTGTTACAATTGGAACTGAGGATGAAACTAAAATTATGGTTATAGTTTGTGAAGGGAGGGACTTAATTGTTTTGTAAAACAAACTTCAAGGACTAAGTTGTTACAACTGGAGCTGAGGAAAAAATTGAAATCAGGTCGAAGTTCCTGGACAAATTTGTAATTTACATAGTCATATAGGTTAATAGGTACCACCTCCCTTGGTGTCAACATTGTCATATCCTTGATCTTGTCTACTATAATAAACGTAGTGAGTAGATTTTTCAAATCTCTTATAAGATGTCCAAATCTTTTTAAATTCTCTATTTTCTTAGACTTCTTTTTGCAGAAGTAAGAAAACCTAGTTTCTTTAAGTGAAAGAATAGTCCAATTTTGTTGTCCCTAAATGGTGTCCTATTGGGTTTTACTAGCGGATACTTCGTCAAAGCTGATCAAATTCTTAGAACTTTAGTTGATTTCAATTTGTCTCAGAAACTAGTAGTTTTGTTATTAGAGCAGGTCATCTTCTTTGAAAATGTTGTGTAGGTCTATTAGGCCCAGCTGGAGCTTCTGAGCAGTTTAAATAAAGAACTAACAGCTTTTTTTTCATTAAAATTTCGTCAAAAAATTTCTTGCTGCAGCAGAAGCAGAAGCTTAAGTTGGAGCTTGTACTTTTAGGGCCCAAATGCTTATTTCCACCACATCAAAAGCTGCAAAGTTTTTGTCAGCCAGTTGCTCGGTTTCTAGAATTTCTGCTTTTCCGGAATACAGAAGTTGTTCCAAAAGACATGCCAAACGGCCAGTAAAATCCTTTACTGTGGCCTAGCTGGTGATTATTTTTTGTGTGCACTTAAATTTTCTAAAAATTTAAGCTCATTTTTGACATTTTTGTTTGGCCGTGGAATCTTTACAAATTCAATGTTTGACATTCAAAACCAACAGTTTCACTGTCGTGACTTATAATTACTTTGTATCAAACTGACCTCCTTGTTCATGCCTATTCAGTTTTACACATTTCTTGAGACAACTCTTGTTACGCTGTCTCTATTGCCCCATTTTGTCGCCTTCTTCAGTGATACAGAGATCCCTGGAACTCCTGGAACACTTGCAACCACCTTTTTAACATTTGGTGCGTATTTCCTTTGCTTGCTTTCACAACTTTGTTGCCTGTAAAACAAATATCACCAATTTCTTTTGTTGTTTCTGTTGTAGTGTTAAACCTGGCTTTTGCTTTGAGTGTTCTGGGGTTCCTGATCATGCACATCTCATTGGTTTCTGCTAATACAACCACCATTGAGGTAAGTGTTTGACAAACTGATTGTTATCTTTTATTAGTTATTTAATAATTCGATATCTTTTCATTCACAGGCATATGAGAAGAAAACCACTCCAAAATGGAAGTTTGATCTGGGCCGGAAGAAGAACTTTGTTCAGGTTTATCCTTTCCTCCTGCTGCTTAACCTTTTTTTAGCAAACCGTATATAACGTCCGCTGGTGCTGCTAATGATGCTAACAAACAATAAAGAATGATGCTAATGAATAACTGATCTTCATCTAAATAAGATTCATAAGGTCATGTCTACAAATTGATTGATCTTCATCTACATAAAATCGACGTCAAGGAATCCATTATTTTTGTATAATTTCACGCATATGTTTGATTGTTAGCAACTCAAGAAATTTGATTTTTCAATGGATCTATTACTTTTAATCTCTTTTGTTCATATGTTTGATGGCTGGAACTCAGAAAATATGGCTTTGATCCACAATATGTTATGATTCCTGCCAATAGTATCTTCATGCCACTTATTTAATCAATAGGACTCTCTTCTACACATACGCATGCACGTATGCACGCACAGAATGAAAACTGAACTACATTGTCTTTGTCGTAGTATTTGCTGTTTATTTCCATTATCTGATGGTTTTATAATCAGGTTTTTGGAACTGACAAGAGATACTGGTTCATCCCTACATACTCTGAGGAGGATTTACGAAGAATGCCGGCTCTACAGGGTCTCGAGTATCCAACTAGGCCCGATTTGGGTGCGGACGAGTTATAATAAAAGAATTCAATTCGTAAGGCTTTTCCCCTTCGAGATCCAAAATTATAACCTGTTCAACTTCCATTAATCTTTTCTTATAGATAAATGGAAGTGTTCACGGTGATCTAATAGCATCTAATCATTAAGCACCTTTCGAATGTTGGCGGCTTCAACACTCCGATATGTGCATAAGGTAACTTATTTAAAGAATTATTCGTAAATTTTTTGAACTGTTTCGCTGATGTGGAAATTAAAAAGGAATAGCTCCAGGGTTGTATGGTTTTAAGAATAGTTTGGTTGGGTTGTAAAATGTTGTTGATGTATTTAGTTAAATATAAGGTGAGGTAAGAATGTAGGGTTTCACCATGCTTTAAACTAGTTGAATTTTAGTGATGTTGTTTTGTGTTCCTTCAGATCCAATTCTCTCTTCTAGCTGGATAAAGGCCACAATTATGGATAGAATTCGTGAGTTTATTTATTTATTTTTATTTTTTTAGTTCTTTTAATTGAACTAAAATTTTGCTTGACTAAAATTAGAAGGGTAGCTTCAATTTGCCCCGTTTTGTTTTAATGTATTTTTTACTCTGTCACCCTACGATTTATGAAGTTTTATTTTGCGATGGGGTACTAAACTGCTATAATTTATAAACCACATGATAGTATAGTCATATATTTTGCAAATCATAGGGTGGTTAAGTGCAATATTTTGCCGATCTAAAATTTGCACTTAGCCATTCTTGGGTTGTACATGTATAATTTTGGTAACCTATTTGATAATAAAACCTTATGGTGAAACATGATGAAGCCACATGACGAAACCACATGGTAGCAAAGTAAACTTTTTTTAAAATCAAAGGTGGTACAGTGAAAAAGAGCTAAACCAGGGGGGGCTAATTGAAGTTTTTTTTTTTTTTGTTGAGAAAAAGGTAGCGTGCTACTCGCTTCATTCAATAAGAATATGAATTAGGCTACATAAGTGAGACAACGGGAGCCTCGAAAAAAAATGATAAACAGCAGACAAAAGAAAAAAAATTAAAAATCAGAGATAAGGATAAGAACTACAGATTACGACTAATGATACATCAGCCGCCTTCATCTGCTACAGTGATCTTCCCAAAGCACTTTTAAATTACGGATTGCGCTTAAGATACTTTCTATATTGTTTTCCAAATTTCGGAATATTCTACTATTTCTCTCCAGCCACCGGACTACAGTAATCGTCAGAAGATCATTTCCAAATTTCGGAATATTCTACTAATTGAAGTTGTTTTCTTTTAAGTTAGGGTTTTTGTAAGTAGATTGATCACACCCATCTTGTTCATCAAGATGGATGCTTTAAACTTGGGCAGCTGATAATTGATCATATTGAGAATTAGATAGTGAACTGCTCCATCTGAGAAATGTTACATGGAAGTGGATCCTTAACAACCGAGGTATTTGCTTTTCTTCTTCTTTTTTGTATTAGTTATTATCTTTTGCTGGGAAAACAGGGGAAGGTTATTACAGTTGTGGAAAGCACATTGCGCTGCTTGGTCAGTTTCAGTTGTAATTGAGCTTTTGTGGCTCTACATTTGAAATCCCCATTTTACCCTGCTTACCGTTTCTATCGGTTTGCGTCGTCCTAGGGGTAATAGGGGTAAAAATGGAATGAAAGGAAAAAAATATAACTATAACAAGATTCCATGTAGGATCTAAATCAGGTCAATTTGATTATGCTACGGTACGGAAGCATGTGATGATAAAATGTTTAAATTTAAAATCAGGATAGATGTTAATTTAAGATAAAAAAAGAGAATGTAGATAGATGTGATGCATTATCTGATTGAAGATTATGATTACAGAAAAAAAAAAAAAGGTTTCTTGAATTAAATGTACTGTACTATCCCACTATGGTGACTTGGTTTATATGCTATTTGTTTAAACACTTTCATTCTTAATTATTCTATTCAATAATCACTTACTTTACCTGTGAACTAGCTTATTTATTTTAGAAAAAACTTCAAATACCATCTCTGTGGTTTCGTACTTTCTCACTTTAGTGTCCTGTGGTTTAAAGTGTATCACTTTAGTACTTTGTGATTTCGTTTGTCTTTTTTTCTTATTTCTTTCATTAATTTTTTTCGTTAAATCATATAGAAAAAACTTCAGATAACCCACCTCTGATGTATCGAATATTCATTTTAGTATTCTGTGGTTGTAACTTTCTCACTGATTTAACGAAAAAATTAACAAAAAGAACAAGTGAAAGAAAAATACGAAACCACAAGGTACTAAAGTGATACACTTTAAACCACAAGATACTAAAGTGAGAAAGTGCGAATGGGCGGTATTTGAAAATTTTCTTTTATTTTAATTTGCTTCGACAACAAAAAAAGAAAAAATTTCTTAGAAGGTCACTTTATATTAGAAGTCACATATATTTAACAGGACGTGAATTGTTTAAGTAAAAAAATTGCAGGAATCAAATTGCAGCATTGGACCACTCAAAATCAAAAAAAGAAGCAAAGAAAAATATTGCAGCACTGGGATAGTGCTACACAGGTGGTGGCATTGTAACAATCTTCAAAAGTTATCGACCGTCCCTAGCGCAAGTGGCAGAGAGCTTGGTGGTTGGTACCCGAGGTTTCGAGTTCGAATCCTAGTTGATTCACATTTCCAGCTAAGTTTATTTCTAAAAAAAAATAAACGAAGCGGATAGCGTGCTACCTTTCTCTCAAAATAGGCCGTTTTGAAATGGCTTGTGCAACTTTAATATTTTTTATTGTGACACTCCTAACAATCGATTTTGCAATTGAATTAGTTTAGTTATTTTAGTTGAAAGTTTTGTTTTGCGATTCTATCAGCTACTAATTATTAACTCTTTTTAGTTTTATTTGTTAAAAGGTAATTAAATTTGTTAAATTTGATGAAATTGTGAATGAATTTGATGAAAATTTTAATTTTTTTGGACTGAACTTACTTCATTGCGAAAGATTTAAAGATAAGGAGGTCTCAATTAAAAATTTAAAGCTGAGGGAGTTATTTCAAAACGGCCTCTAGTAGAGGGGTCTCCATACATTTTCACCTCAATTTTTTTTTTCCTTCATTGTGATAAAGACAATGTCTCATTTAAATCCACTTCGATCTTAGCTCGTTGACTTAGTTAACGCTCATATCGGGCTCCTTCGCACCCCCTTGTTGACTTTTTTATTAATTTTCTATTAGGTGATTGAATGTGTTAGGTGTCTCCGCTTGCCACATCCGAATCTATATATATTTTTGAATGTATCACTAGTATTTTTTTAAGTGTAAATTATAAATTTGTAAAAAATATACAGACCCCATGAAATTCAGCTATTTTCTAAATAAATTTCTAAATTTTTAATTTTGATAATTACACCATTTAAACTTTATCAAGTGATTTAGTAGATCCCTCTCCTTCAGAAAAGTTACCCATTGATTGACCATAGGTAGTCCTTCCACTTTTTATTTTTCGACGGAGATCCCTCAACTTTTATTCTTTTTACTTGAGCTTTTATGATTAGTTAAGTTAAAAAATTTATCAATTGTAATAATTTTATTTATTTATTATTATTAATTAATTTAGTTTTATTTAGTAAAATCTAATTAAAATTATTAAATTTAGTAAAATTTTAATAAATTTGATAAATTTTTTTATTTTTTTGACTGAAATTACTTACTTCCACAAGGTTAGAAGTCCACAAAGTCTCAATCGAAAAAGGATTAACTGAGAGGGCTATTTCAGAATGGCCTATAGTTGACGAGATTTCTCTATAGTTTTATCTCAAGAGCCTATTTGTATGTCAAAATAAAATATTTAGAATTTTTTTTTATAATTAGAAGCTAGGAGTATAATCAAATGTTTAGAAAAGAATAACACATATGATTTTTAAGTTTTTATTTATTATCAAATAAATTATATTAAACAAACTATTAATGTTAATTTAGTTTGACATTCAAATAAAGGCTGTAAGAAATTAAGTAATGTTAGTTGTACACTCAAAAAGTGAGTATAAGTCTTACATCCTATCTATTCAAGTGTAAATATTTTCACATCAGCTATATATATATATTTTTTTATTAAAAATATAAAAAAATTGTCTAAACTTTTGGATGGATAAGTGTAAGATTTATATTGTACTTTTTTATGTACACGTAGTATTTCTCAGAAGAAAAATGCTACCTATATATATCTATATATAGGTATAAATCTTACATCTCTCTCGATCTAAAGTTTACAAATTTTTTTAAAAATTTAGTATTGAAAAAGAAATGATAAAACTAGTTTTTATAAAAAAAGAGAGAGAGTCTTGTATCACTGGGTGTAAATTTTACACGTAGCGTATGCTTGTTTCTCGAAGATAAAGTTTAGGTTGAAATAGATTTTCGAGTAAGCTAGAGTTCAGAAAAAAATTATTTTTCTTTCACTATTTGTTTGTATGGCTGTGAAACTAAAATTCTTCTGATTCTATTATTTATTTGACAAAAAATAAATAAAGTAAATGCTGGGTGATGGATTAATATGTTTTTATTGTTTTCTCACTTATTTTATCATATATTATTTTGTACAAATTTGACTTTCCGGCAAAGGGATCGAATTACCATAAAGCGAGCAACAGGAAAGTAGATGCGGAAAGTTGAAAAGTACTGTTCCCATATAGAGAGGCAGGCAGCAGTACTCTTCTTTAGGAGGAAGAGCAGCAGGCAGACAGGGTCCGGACGAAGAGCAGCAGGCAGGGCAGGGCAGGGCAGGAGCAAGAGCTGAAAGAGAGGAAAAGAGGAGGAGGGAAGCAGGCAGCTACCTACCTGCAGCGAGATGGAGGGGCAGTCGGAGCTGCGGAGCCTGGCGGGGGTGACGGCGGCGGCGGCGGCGGCGATGTCGTACGCGCGCTTCGCCTCGGCGCGCGTGCCGGCGGGGCTCCCCCGGCTGGCGGCGCTCCTCCCCGTCGCCTGCCTCCTCCCCCTCCTGCCCTTCGCCTTCGCCTCCGTCCACCTCCGCGGCATCTCCGCCTTCTTCCTCGCCTGGCTCTCCCTCTTCAAGCTCCTCCTCCTCTCCCTCGGCCTCGGCCCCCTCCACCCCTCCCTCCCCCTCCTCCCCTTCCTCCTCTCCTCCTCCCTCCCCGTCAAGCTCCGCCCCTCTCGCAACCCTAACCCTAACCCTAACCCTAAACCCTCCGATCCCTCCGATCTCTCCCTCCTCCTCGTCTCCTCCGCCGTTAAGGCCGTGATCCTCGCCCTCCTCATCCCGCTCTACCGATTCAAGCCCCGGATGCACCCCTACCTCCTCCTCTCCCTCTACTGCGTGCACATGTACCTCGCCCTCGAGATCGTCCTCGCCGCCGCCGCGGCGCTCGCGCGCGGGGCTCTGGGGATGGAGCTCGAGCCCCAGTTCGACAGACCCTACCTCGCCTCCTCGCTCCGCGACTTCTGGGGCCGGCGCTGGAACCTCATGGTCTCCGCCGTGCTCCGCCCCGCCGTCTACGACCCCGTGCGCCGCTGCGGAGGCCGCGCCGCGGGGGTCCTCGCCACGTTCCTCGTCTCCGGGCTCATGCACGAGGCCATGTTCTACTACCTCACGCTGCGGCCCCCCACGGGCGAGGTCGCCGCGTTCTTCGTGATCCACGGCCTCTGCACCGCCGCCGAGGGGTGGTCGGCGCGGCGGCGGGGGTTGCCGGCGCCGCCGCGGTGGGTGGCGGGGCCAGCGACGCTAGGGTTTGTGGCGGGGACGGGGTTTTGGCTCTTCTTTCCCCCGATCCTGAGGGGGGGTTCGGACGAGGTGGTGCTCGCCGAGTGCGCCGCGGCGATGCGCTTCTTCGGCGACGCCGCTCGGAGCCTCCTTGGACCGGCCGCTTCGCCGGTTTAAGGAGAGCATCCGAACCGGCCGGCCTAAAAAAAAAAAAAGGTTGGAGATTCATTTTTCTTGTTGTTTATTATTATCATTATTATTTTTGGGAATAATTGCATCACTGTTCTCCAACCTTTTTAGTTACTTGGAATTTCTTTTTTAATTTAATTTTTATTACTAAAAATATGATTAACTTTAATAGAAAGAGTAGGGCTATTGTGATAGCACAATAGTTCTTGTGCTATAAATTTTTTAGCTATCCATCAATTTTGATGGGTGGTTAGAATGAGAAAGAGAAGAAAAATTGGAGAGAAATTAGTTGTCTTAATTTCTCTTCTCTTTGAATTTTTTTTCAATTTCTCTCCTCTCTCTAATCTCAACCCCATAATAAAATTGATGAGTGGTTAAAAAGTTTATAGCACAAGAGCTATTGTTCTATTAAGAGCACAATAGCCCTACTCTAGAAATTACCACCTAGCTAGGTTTAGTGCTTACGCAGTATTATTGGGGTGTATCAGTAGTATTGTTCAAAAAAACAGTAAAAATTATTGGGGTATATCAGTAGTACTGCTCAAAAGAACGGTAAGAATTATTGGGGTGTATCAGTAGTATTGTTCAAAAGAGCAATTTTATTGTTACATTTTAAAGTGGAATATACATATTACACTCGCTCTATTAAAAAAGGCCTTTTTGCATAAAAAATTCACTAGTTTTGGGCTTTTTTCAATTTTACAGATTCGGTTCGGATTTTCAGTAAATTGGCCAAAATATCCTTGTTACTTTTTCTCTATTTTTTTTTCCCTCTTGTTCTTTTTTTTTCCCTTTCTGAAGAAGACGGCGGATGCGGAGGCGGAAACAGCGTGCCTCGCCTCTGCCCCTCACGCCCTCGCCCGCGCACCCCCCCGCCCTCCTCGCCAACGACCCCGTCGAGGTCGCGTCGTGATTTTTTTTTTCTTTTGTTTTTTCTCTCGACCCTCCTCCACCGCCTCCGCAGCCCACTGCCGCCGCCGACGACGAAAAGGAAGTGCTTCTCGGGGACGAGAAGCACACCGGCGAGAGGGGAGAGAAAACTCCGACGAGGACGGTGGCTGCGATAGAGGGCAAGAGAGAGATCTTGACAAAAAAACTTATAAAAAAATAAAAAAAAATATTTTTTTTCCTACAGGAAATATCAAAAATTATATAAGAATGAAGAAAATGATGAAATTGCACTGTTAAAATAATGTTACACTGTTTTAAAAAAAATTTATACTATTTTAAATAAATGTTGCACTCTTTGAGACAGAAACTATACTTTTTGGAATCAGATTTACACTCTTTAGAATGAAGTTGCACTATTTAGGTAGAATTTACACCATTTCATAAATCTGATTCCAGCGTGGCGCCGTGACTATATTTTTTTTCCCTCTCCGATCCTTCTCCACCGTCTCCGACGACGACGCCTCTCTCGCCCTTCCCCGCCCTTCTCGCCCTCTCCCTCTTCCTCTTCCTCCGCCTCCTCTGCCGCCTCCGACGATGACGCCTCTCTGCCGACGCCGACGCCGCGGAGGTCGTTGCGGCACCGCAGCCTCAGACCGGGGGGTCCTTAGCGGCGTCGTCGCCGGCGCAGTGGCCGTTGGCGGAGAGGCGTGACCAAAAAAAATTGTAGTAGAAAGAAGAAAAAAAAATAAAGACAAAAAATTATAGAAGAAGAAAGAAGAAGATGAAATTGCATTGTTAAAATAGAATTACACTGTTTAAATTTTTTTTTACACTGTTTTAAATAAAAATGGCACTCTTTGAGACATAAATTACACTCTTTGGGATCAGATTTACGCTCTTTAGAATAAAGTTATACTATTTGGATGAAATTTATATTATTTCTATTTCTCTTTCTCTTTTTCTACTTCCTCCAATTTACACAATTTTTCTTTTTCTTCCTCTTCTTCCTCCTCCTCATTCCCCTCCACTTTTTCCTTCCGCAGCGCGTCCTTGAATACCCTCACGAACTCCGGCCCCTCCTCCGCCGCCGCCGCCTCCCCCGCGCCCTCCTTCCCCTCCGCCGCCGCCGCGAGGTCCCTCGCGGCGGCGGCGGCGGAGGGGCAGACAACACTACCGAATCTCTCAAGGAAATTATACCAGAGATAAAAGATTCAAAAGTTTTTCTGAGCTTCTACCTTTTCCCCTGCACATGGGTGACCCCAGGATTCCAACAATAGTTGGGAGATATCTCATCTCATCAGAAGCGCCGCCCTTCTCTTCGCGATATTCGCAATAACACCACGACCACCACCACCACCAATTTGGGGCAAATATTTGCTGATCCACCTCCAAAATTAACTTAAACAAGCGACATGCTCTACTTGTAATTTAAAAAACCAATGTACACACACCTACCTTTTGATGATTTTCTGTACTAAGATAGCAACGGTTACAATAACAACAATGACCCGGACGTCCTGCACCGTGGCCCGCCCCGTGCGCACCCAGGGGTCCCATCCACTCGCGCACGCGCCGCCGGTTGAGGTCGTCGTAGAGCGAGGAGCTGCAGTAGAGGTAGTCGAACTCGTAGAGCCCGGGGGCTCCACGAGGGGGAAGGTGCAGTTGACGACGACGACGGTGTAGGCGCGGCCGTAGCCCCAGTCGGGGAGCATCTTGTAGGCCCCGGCGGGTGAGCGATTGGAGAAAGAAGGAAGAAGAAGATGAAGAAAAAAAAAATGGTGTAAATTAGAAGAAGAAGAAAAAAAAAATAGTGTAAATTTTACGTAAATAGTGTAATTTCATCCTAATGAGTGTAAATCTGATTTTAAAGAGTGTAATTTCTGTCTCAAAGAGTGCAACGTTTATTTAAAATAGTGTTTTTTTTAAAACAGTGTAATATTATCTTAACAGTACAATTTCATCATTTTCTTCTTTCTTATATAATTTTTGATTAGGAAAAAAAATATTTTTTTATTTTTATTTTTTTCTTTATAATTTTTTTGGTCACGATCTCTCCCTTGCCCTCTATCGCAGCCACCGCCCTCGCCGGAGTTTTCTCTCCCCTCTCGCCGGTGTGCTTCTCGTCCCCGAGAAGCACTTCCTCTTCGTCGCCGGCGGCGGTGGTGGGCTGCGGAGGCGGTGGAGGAGGGTCGGAGAGAAAAAAAGAAAAAAATAAAAAGAGTCACGGCGCGGCCTCGGCAGGGTCGGAGGCGAGGAGGGCGGGTGCGCAGGCGAGGGCGAGGGCGTGAGGGGCACATGCGAGGCACGCCGTTTCTGCCTCCGCCTCCGCCGTCTTCTTCGGAAAGGAAAAAAAAAAGAATGAAAAAAAAAAGAGGAGAGAGAAAAAATAACAATAGCATTTTGGTCAGTTTACTGAATATTCGAATCGAATCTGTAAAATCGAAAAAAACGATCCAATTTTACAGAAGCCCAAAACTAGTGAATTTTTTTATGCAAAAAGATTATTAAAAAATTATTAATTTCTTTCTCTTATCTTTACATCCACTCTATCCAAGACTACATCTAAAATATAGGTATAAATTTGCGCCCTGCGCTTTTTACCGTCTTGATTTATTTAATTGTCTTATGTTTTTTCTACTTAAAAATGTAAAGTTATTTTTTAAACTCTTAAACACATGGGTGTAAGACTTATGATCAGTACTTTTCTTTCCAAAATCCCCGAGAAGTGAGGGGTTTTTAAAACAGTTTTGCCTTTAACTATTGTTTGTTTATATATGGTCTTTTTGCATAAAAAAATTAGTAATTTTACAATACGCAAAAGTGGACCACTTTTGCCTTTTTAACATATTCAGTCCAAAATTATTTTAAATAATCAAAATACTTTTATTCTCTTTCTTTTTGCTTTCTTTCTCCTCCCTCTTCTTCTCACTTTTCTTCCACTGCCCTCACGTTGCCGCCGTGCTCCTCTCCTACCTCGCGCACGAGGGAAAGGATAATTACAAAGCTTGACTTGCTCGTAGTCATGGCCGTGGCCGTTCTCGGCGTACTCCGGTGAGGTCGCCGTTGTAAATACGAGGGTGGCGCTGCTCGGAGCATTACCGTAAATGGAGACGGAGGTGGCGGAGGAAGAAAACGATGATTGCGGTCGAGAATGCTCCTGAAGTAGGTTTGGGAGCGGATTCGTGAGCATTGCCGACAACGATGAGGCCGTTGTGATAGTAAGAAAGAAAAATCTAACTGATGGCACAATGTTGCACCATTTATTAAAAAAATTAAGCTATTCGAATATAAGTTGCACTATTTAGTAAGAAAGTTGCATAATTTGATGTGTATATTAAACTGTAAAATTTGTAAAGTTTTATTAAATAGTATATCATATATTTGAATAGTACAATATCGCGTTGTCGGCCAGATTTTTTTCTCTCAGTACTACCGTCACCACCTCGTCGTCGTCGGACATGCTTGCCGCGAACGTGCTTCAGAAACATTCTCGACCAACGATCGTCACCTTCCTCTTCTGCCACCTTTGTCTCCGTCTTCGGCGAAGCATTTAGCGGCTACGGCGACGAGTAAGTTAAATTTGTTGTTTTCCTCTCTTTGTAAGACGTTCACGTCGCGAACATAACGGAGGAGTTGATGTGGAGTGGGAGAGGTGGGATGAACGCTCGAAGCTGCCGCTGGCGGTGAAGACATGGCCCGCGAGGAGGGGCGGAGAAAGAAGAGATTGGATTTTTATGGAACAGGAACATTTGGTCCGGTTTTAAAATTTTTGATCCGGATATGCAAAAATAAAAAAAAAAAAGGTTTATTTTAACAAAAACACGAAACTAGTATTTTTTTTTTCTTTTTCAAAAAGGCCTTTATTTATTTTGTATTATTAGGGTAAAATGTAGGTCCCTTCATGTTACTCATGTGTCATAAAAAAATTATCAATTTTGTATCACATGTATCTTAACTTTGTACGTACTTAAACTAATCAAAGGCCAATATATCGTGTATTAAAATATATCAACAAGATGTGACAATTAATTTATAGGGCAACCCTAACAATATTCATCTCAATTTTGCAACTTGATTTTTATATTTGTTTACTTAAACAATTAAATACTAGACCTCGTTTGGCATCATTATCATTTTTTATTATTATTTTCAAATAAAATTTTTATATAAAATAGTGCAGAAGAAAATAATGGATTATCTATGATCTTGACATTAAAAGATGTTTGTGATACTAAAAAATTACAATTTGAAAGGAAATTTTTCTGCTACAATTAAAAAAAAAGAATTTTCATCCATATATCAAATTATATATAATTAATATTTGAAAGAAAAACCGCAACAATGCCAATTAATTGAGGCTTTTAATTTTTAAAAATTTTATAAATAATATATTATAGCTCCTAAAGGATTAAAGTGAAAAGATCTTAGCTTCTCCTGCAATGACCAATTTTAGTTCTATACTTATCTCAAATTATTTCCAATAAAGTTGAAAAATCATATTTACAATAAAAATTAATTTTTTAATAGCGAGAAGTAAAGTTCGACATATAGAAAAGGTAAAAACATATCAAACTTATCTGAACTATAGATTATTTTGAATCAACTATTTTATTTTTCAAATTTTTGATTTTATTATCAAACATTTCGATTTGTTTGATTTAAATCAGTCAACAGTACTTTAACTTTAAATTTAAGTTAATTAATTATTTTAATAAATTAATTGTTGAGAGAATTACATGAAGTATACTAATTAAATTTGTAAATATAATTGACATATTCAAATTTTAAAGTCAAAATAAATATAAAAAAGTTAAATATAAAATTTTTAAAAATTAGATAACTGATTCAAGATGGTCCATAATTCTCATAAGTTTTTACCTACGTATAAAATCAAAAGAACCAAAAGCAATATAGGGACTATCCGTATATTGTACGCTTAACTGTTTATTTCGCCATTTAAATTAAGGGATAACTTTAAATACCACCCATGTGGTTTCATGCTTTCTCACTTTAGTGCCTGTGGTTTAAAACGTATCATTTTAGTACCCTGTGGTTTGGTTATTTTTTTTTTTGTTATCTTTTCGTTAATTTTTTCGTTAAATTATACAGAAAAAATTTCAAATATTCTACCTATGATTTATCGAATATTCACTTTATTATTCTGTAGTTTTAATTTTCTCATTAATTTAACAAAAAAATTAATAAAAAAATAAAAAAAAAAGAATAACCAAACCACAGGATACTAAAATAATATATTTTAAACCATAGAATACTAAAATGAAAGAGTACGAAACTACTGGGTGGTATTTGAAGTTATCCCTTAAATTAAAGGAGTTGACAAGAGTAACATGTGGCGTGGGGCTGCTGAAAGGGCAAAAAAAAAAAAGATAAAAAAGAAAAAAAAAAAAAGAAGCAGCAGCACGTCACGTGGGAGGGTTTATCTAAACGTGGATTCCTGAGCTGCCCACTAGATCTGATCTAATTCTATTCAATTTAGGGTTGAATATATTGCTTGATTTCAGGTAAAATTATTTAAAAAATAATTTTGAAGAAAAAAAATATTCTTACTGAAAAAATAATTTTGCAATTCTTAATGATTGGTTTTGGTCAATTTGCAAAAGAATTTTACTGATTTTATTTTTACAAAAAATAGACTATTTTTTTATATTTTATAGATTAGATCTGAATTATTAATAAGCTGAACAAAATACTCTTTTTTTTTTTTTTTCCTTCCTCTTCCTCTCTCCTCTCTCCTCGTTGTCCCTTCCTCTCTTTTTTCTTCCTCTTCCTCTTCCTCCTCTTCCTCTTCCTCTCTAGCGACGCTTGAGGCGGCGATGCGTGCTTGGATATGGTATAGATCACAGAGTTTAGGTTGCAGTGGAGGGTGTGGCTGTTGATGACGACGGCGACGGCGACGGCGATGAGGGTGCCGCAGTATTTGAGAACAACAGGAAAGGGGGAGCGCGTCGGGGTGGGGGCAGCAGAGGGCGAGGGAGGGGCGTGTAGTGGAAAAGGATACGGAGAGGGAAAGAAAAATAAGAGAAAGAAAAAAATGAGAAAAAAGAGAAAAAGAAAAAAAAATATTTTTTTCCTCCTGTGAAGGCTACCACGAGCCGCGGCCACTTCAGGCAATGCCAAGAAATAGAGAAGAAATAAGAAGAAAAAATTACACTATTTAAAGCTAAATTGCACAATTTAAAACTCTTTGAAATTAAGTTGCAACTTTCAAACATTGCAACTTAAATTTCAAACAATGCAATTTAGTTTCAAACAGTACAAATCTGTTTGTTGTAGTCCAACTTAGTCTCAAATAACTTTAAATGATGCAACTTAAATCTCAAACAATACAATTTATATTTTATATGGTACAATTTAGTCTCAAATAGTTTAAATAATGTAATTTAGTCTCAAACAGTACAATTTAGTCTCAAGCAGTGCAACCTTGTCTTAAACAGTACAACTTCTTCTTCTTTTTCTGCTTCTTGATCTTTTCTGTAGTTGTCAAGACATATGATGGCCTTCCCAGGAGAGGAAAATTATATATATTTTTATTTTTATTTTATTTTCTTATTTTTTTTTGTTCCATCCGTTGTATCTATTTTTGCTAATACGCCCCCTCCCTCGACCTTTGCTGCAGCATCGCCTCTATCCCGATGCGCTCTCCCTCTCCATCCTCAAATCCTGCGACATTCTCGTTGCTGTCACTATTCACGATCACATCCTCCGCTACAGCCTCACCTTCGGGTTTGTGCCATATCCGAACATGCTTCACTGCTGTCAACATCGGTGGAGGTGTGAGCAAGGTAGGAGAGAGGAGCACGACGTCGACGTTGGGGCGGTGGAGGGGGAGAGAGAGGAAACGAGAGGAGAAAAAGATGAAGGGACGACGAAGAGGAGACTAAGAGGGAGGAGAAAAACAAACGAGAGAAAATTCAAACATAATTTACAAAATCTAAATAAATGACTTACTTTTGTAAAAATACAAAACCAGTGGATTTCTCATGCAAATTGGTTATTGATATTTATGCAAAGAAAAACAAATTTTAAACCACTGTTATTTAGTTTACACCATTGATATCCAATTTTTTCATTTTTTTTTTTTACTTTGATCTCGAACTTTGTTTTTTTCACAATCAAATTCTCAATCTCTTCATTTCATTACAATTACATTTCACCCGTTAAAAAGCGAATGTGCTATTTCAGCGTCCACTGAACACCTACGTTGCTTCTTTAGGGACCAAAGTAAAACAAAGAAAAGGTTGGGACCAATAGTGCAATTAAACTTATTTCCCAAAAAAAAATAGTGCAATTAAAATTAAAATTTTAATTTTATATTAAAAATCTACATTTTAAATTTTAAATTTGAATTTAAAGCTCTAACATTAATTTAAAACTAAATTAGAAATTTGACTTAGAAATCAAATTTTGAATTTGTCTTTCAAATTAAATTTGAATGTTGATATCATGTTTCGAAATTTAATTTTGATATTCGAAATCAATATTGACTTTAAATTTGAAATTAAACTCAAAATCTAAACTTTTAATTTGAATTCAAAATCTGAATATTTTAAAATTTCAATTGAAAGTCATAATTTGAATTTTATATTTTAAATTCATAATTTGAATACGAATTTGAATTGAAAATCTAAATTTGAATAATTTGATTTCAAATCTAAATTTGAATTTAAAAATTGAATTCAAATTCATATTTTGAATTTAAAATTTAAAATTAAAGTTTAAAATTAAATATAAAATTTGAATTCAAACTAGATTTGAATGTAAAATTAAGTACTAAATCTAAATTTGAATTCAAAATTAAATTTGAATTTGAAATACAAGTATAAAATAAAAATAAAAATTTAAAATTTGAATCCAAAATTAAATTTAAATTATGAATTGAAATTTAAACTTATTTAAATTAAAATTTAAATGGTGTAATTGGGTTGTATTGTAGGTGCTGACATGGTGCCGACACGCCGCATTCCGTCAATTTTAACAGTCCTTTTAACGGTTAGGATATAATTGCATCGAAATGAAAAGGGTGGAGACTTAATTACAAAAAAAAAGAAGAAAAAAAAAAAAAAAGTTGGAGACCAAAGTAAGAAAAGGCGAAAGGTTGGTGATCAATAGTGCAAAATAAAAAAGTATTATAGAGAGAGAGTTACGTTAAAATACTATCATCAGTAAACGAATTTCGTTATTACTAATTGATTTTTTATGCTAGAGCTCCAAAATTAGCGATACACACTATCAAGTATGATTTATACTACTTAAACTAAGAAATTTAAGTGCACACACTATTAAGTATGATTTATACTACTTAAACTAAGAAATTTAAGTGCACACACTATTAAGTATGATTTATACTACTTAAACTAAGAAATTTCAGTGCACTGGCACGGAATCGTGCCGAACACTTGGTAGATTATAAATAATGAGCTTATGGTGGGATTGTTTGTGTTTTCCTCTGTCACTCATGCATTCTTTCTGATGTTTACTCTAATGTTAGTCCTGTGGTTTTCTTCTTAAGCGCTAAAAGGATTTGTGGTGGGATTCTCCGCACTTTTCTGCACTGTTGCTCTAACATTTGCTTCATTACAACTGGTATGGCCCTCTAAATCATTAGGTCTTTAATTTTAAATTTTATTTTGATTGATTTTTGCTAATTTTATGTTTTATTATGAAAGTGAAACTTGAAAATTTATATCTATTCCATTTGATCAAATATATATATAGAACTAGGCTACTATACTATTGATAGCACTAAGTCATTTATGCTATTAAATTTTCGACCATTGGATAAAAGGATGTGCGGTTATGAATAATATGGTCGTCTTGGGTTGAGTCGATGGTTGGTTAAATAGTATGATCTAATAGGTGAAATAATCAAATGGGTAGGTCTAAGGGCGGAAGACTTGATAGCACCAAGTGTTTGGTGCTATTAATAGTATAGTAGCCGGACTGTCTATATATATAATTTTAAAATATTTATACGTGTTGACTCTTAAACGAGTAACAATTTCGGATTGCAGTTAGCGATGAAAACGGATAGGATATTATCCGAAAATATCCATATTATATTCAAATATTCCATTCAGATAATATCAAAAAAAAATCTTACTTCTATCACCTTGCATGTCAAAATAGATCGATTCCATAACACCTTTGATAGAGAGTCACTTCTCTTTACAAGAAATATAACATAGCTTTTGCAGCAAATGTGTACCAGGTACAACAGCAGGAATCATGTGATGTTAGCAACAATGTCAAAAATGAAAAATATTTAATCTATGAAGCAGAACTTAAACCACATAAACTATTGATCATTCGACTTCTTCCTCTCTGCGAACAACAAGCTTGCCTTCTGCAAGCTCACACGGCTTGATGGCGACGCTCAGCTGCTTCCGCAGTTTTTTCACAACAAACACCTCCGGTTCTTCGCATATTGTGACCACGCTTCCTTTTCGACCGAGCCGTCCCGTCCGCCCCGCCCTGTGGGCGTAGTGGATAGAGTCAGTCGGAAGATCCAGATTTACCACGAGGTCGCACTCCGGCACGTCGAGTCCTCTAGCAGATAACTCGTTCGTCACCAAAACTCTCATTTCCCCGTCCTTGAATTTCTTCAGAACGGTCGATCTAGTGAGTTTGCCAAGATCTCCGTGCAGTTCCGCGGCCTTCATACCACGCGCCTCTAACTTAAACACGACATCCTTCAACGGCTTCGTATTGTTCATGAAGGCGATCACTGTGTTAGCATTCAGTGCATGGACGCATCTCCTTAATGTGTCGACTTTGTGCTGAGCCTTGGAAACACAATAATAGTGGTCTAGGTTTGGGGGTAAGCTATCAATGGCCCCTCGAGTCACCGAGCTTGAGGAAGAGGTGGCGTCGGAATTGGATTTAGAAGGGACAGGTCCTTCAATAGAGACTGAATCGAGAGGTAGTACGCTTTTGGCCCTAACAAGAACGGGGTCCCGCCCCCAGCTCCTCGCCGCCCTTACGACCGAAAAGGGTATTGTTGCAGAGACCATAATAGTCTGGCGCTCGGTTCGCTTCGCTAGCGGGCCAAGTATATCACTTGGTTTTGTGCGAGACCTCCTTCCCACATGCTCTATAATTCTATGCATATCCTCTCGGTAGTTGAACGACAAAAGCTGATCAACTTCGTCCAACACTAGAAAACGGCATCCGTGTGTGTGGAGCTTTCCAGCCGCCGAGATCTCAGCGATCCGCCCGGGAGTTCCGACCACTATAATTGGCTTGTTTTTCTTCAACGCTTCTTCCTGCCTCGATCGATTCGCACCTCCCACAAGCTGCTGGACGAGCTTCTTATCTGCAGGACCCAATAATCTTTCTACTTCTCTCACTATTTGCATGCCTAGTTCTCTTGAAGGAGCAACAACCACTGCTTCTATGCCTGGTTTCTGGTCAGGACTGCTTTCTTCCGCAGGCGTTTTCAGCGGGCCGACTTCGGAGAGAATTGGGAGAAGATAGGCGAGCGTCTTTCCAGAACCGGTATAGGACTGGATGACGACGTCGTGATTTTGCGAAATGGTAGGAATAGCCGCCGACTGGACTTCGGTTGGAGCCGTCAGACCTTCCTTCTCCAATCGATCGACTAGTAAAGGTGGCAACCCGAGCTCTCCGAACGTCTTCGCAGAGAACAGAGATTCATCTATTTTAAGCGGTTTCCGAGCCCCTGCAGGCTTTGATGCGGCATTGCTTGCTGGTTTAGCTTTACTCGAAGAATCCTTTGCAGAAGGCTTCCAGTTTCGCAGGTTGAGTACTTTATCTTTCTTCTCAGACTCCACTTTATGTTTCACTTCAAGACTCGAAAGGGTCAGCGGATCATTTTGCAGATCATGTCGATTTCTAAACCAAGCAGTTCTGTGGAATCCAGCTACTCTCACGACAGATAATTTTCTCAGGAAAAAACGATCGCCGAGAAAGAGATACGAGCGCGAAGATGCCAATGCAAGCACATTCCGATGTGTTTGTCCGATAATTAGTTCCATCTAAGCTCCTCAAAAAACAATTCACTTAAACTAATGAACAGATTCTGAGGAGTTACAACTCATGAAGCAGCTTTACCTGTCAGCAGAAAAAGCAGCAGTCTCTGAGAAGAAGTGTCCAGAACAACTACAGAACTAAACAACCAATTGATGGATAGAAGCTCCATCCTCTGATTTTGATTTCTTTTTTTATTTTTGGCTAAAATACATAAAACCCTTCTGTATATATTCGTTTTTTTTTTTACTTTTTTTTTCCTGACTTTCAAAAACGGACTTTTTTTAAAACGACCCTATAAAATTTTCTAATTGGATAAAAAACCCTATGAAATTTTTTTCCATATATAATCCCCACTGTTTAATAGAAAATTATAAAGACGGTGAATCGTTAACCGTCTTAATGAATGCGGTGAACGATTCACCGCCTTTAAAAGGCTTCGGAGACCTTCAGAATGCGGTGAACGATTCACCGCGTTTCGGAAAAAAATCCTATGTGGCTCCTACGTGGCGAAGAGAGGGTTAGTTTGCAAAATATAAATTTGGCAGGGTTATTTCGCAAATTACAAAATTTTAGAGGATTATTTTGTTAAAAAATCCTTCAAAAACCTATATTTTGCCCTCTTGGAAATTTCAAAAATATTTTTCAAAGAATTACGGAGAGTGAAATGGTCAAATTGCTCTTATTTATTCTAGAAAAAAAAAATTAATACATTTTTGTTATTTTTAAGAGTATTTTTGGTATAAATTATTAGAAATAGGCGGAACATCGACGGAATCCTGATAGAGGGGGCTAAGTGCATCATCTTGAAATTTTGAGGGGATAAAACATAGATTTTTTAAAGTGGAGGGAGGAAAGCGAAAAAACAGGTATTTGTAAGAGCATTTTCCATATTTTAGCCCATTTTTTTCCTTTGATTTTTCCGCATAGACTTGCTAGAAGAGATATTCCCAAATTATTTCATTATCTACCAACTTATGCACCGAAGAAAATGTTAAAAATTTCCTATCCTCAGCCCTAGATCATGAACACAGTAATTTGCAGAGCCAAAAGTCCATAATGTTGAAATTAAAAGCCTACGAAACAAATAATTCATCTCAAAGTACAAGATTCATTACATGAAATATATTAATTAGGCCTTTGCCATTTCCCCAAATCAGAAACAAAAAAATTTTAAAAAAAAATCGAAGTAGCAGGAGCAGCAAAAAAAAAAAAAGAAAAAAAAAAGAAGAAACAATTACCAATCGCCTTGCCGATCACTAAGAAGAGAACGCGAATTACACGCAATTTAAATGTTGAAAATAAAAACTCTTAATAAGGTCAGATGTAAAAAGGAATGAAAAGGGCGAAAGAACAGAGGGTATGAGTCTCGAGCAGAGTCGACTAACCTCCGAAGAGCAGAGCGAAGCGAAGCGAAGGTAGAAAGAAAGAGAAAGAGAGAGGGGGTAGAAAGAAAGAGAAAGAGAGAGGGAGGGAGGGAGGGAGGGAGGGAGGGGGGGGGGGGGGAGAGGAGGCCGTCGGTGGAGGTGAACTGAGAGAGAGAAGATAGGAGAGAGAGAGAGAAGAGGTTGGGGGGTTTAAGGGGGAGAGAGGAAACTAGGGCTGGCGGCCCGAAGTTGGGGTGGCAATCCAGCTCGTTGTTCGCGAGTCAACTCGTGTTCGACTCGAAATGAGCTCGAGATCGACTTGCTCATTTAGTAAACGAGTCGAACACGAGCTGAATTTTTCAGCTCGTTTAATAAACGAGTCGAACGCGAGCTGGGGTCAGCTCGCTCGTGTTCGGCTCGATAACAGCTCGAATATATATATATATATATATAATATTTAGTTTATTTGTATAAAATATATATATATATATAAATAAATAATTATATATAAATATAATTTTTTATTATTTAATTTTTAGTCCAACCTAAATTAAAGCCCAACTCAATTATAAAAAATCAATTTATACGTAAAGTTTCAACCATTAGATCAAAATCTAATTAATAAGATCTCATAAATTTATTTTATATATATATATATATCCTTTCTAATCATTTTAACTTATTGTTTCTGGGCCAGCTCGTGTTCGGCTCGTTTATTTACGAGCCGAACACGAGCCGAATATTTTGGCTCGATACTTAAACGAGCCAGCTAAACGAGCCGAACACGAGCCGTCCCCGCTCGTGTTCGGCTCGTTGACACCCCTAGCCCGTAGTGGCCAAGTCAGTCGGCTCATTCGCACCCGAATGCCCGCGATTGAACCCAAATATATATGAGGAAAAATCTTCAAATATGAGAAAAAAAAACTTGAATGGGGAGCCCTAGGGATGTCAATGAATACGGATACCCGAAATTTTATCCGAATTCGAATTCAAACAGAATAGATTTACTCATGCTAAATAGATATAGTTTCGGATATGGATATCGAGAACGAAAACCCGACGGATTTGAATTCGGATATAAATTTTGATTGTACCCAATCCAAACCCAAACCCGATTACATTGTATATATATACAAATGTTTGATGTAGTATTTGAATTTGTATTTTAAAAATTTATTTGAATTTGTATTTTAAAATTTTAGATTTAATATAATATATTTTGAACTATTGTAAAGAGAAATAATTGTTTTGGGTTCGGGCTTGGGCTCGGGTTTCGAATTTTTGGTTGGGTTCGGGTTTGAATATAAATTTTGGATTCGGATTCGGATTCGGGTTTCGGGTTTCAGGTTTGTCGGGTTCGAGTTTTTAAAAATCCGTCCCGAATCCGACCCGTTAACATTCCTAAGGAGCCCCCAACAGTGTCTCATTAAGGATATTCAATCACTTTTATTCCTTTTCTAATATTATAATATTTTTAGGGTTAAAGATTTTTTTTCACCTAATAAATTATTAGATTGAGATAAAACTAACACATAGCGGCTGATCACCAAAGTTTTATCCCAAATTATGATGCTTCTTTTTCCTATCGTTTAGGAGGTGTTTGGATTAACGTAATTACTTTATAGTACGGGTAAAACCCAAGGTGTGATAAAAGTAAAAATATCGATCTTATCATTAACTAGTATAGTGATTAAAAGATTCATTGTCTAAGGATTGTTTGGTTGCACATTGTTACAACCGCATTGCAATTGTCACTGCATGTAGATTCAAATTCAGCATTTATTTTGATACATTAAAATTAACTGTTGTAGTTGCAACCGCACGAAATGTCTCAACTGCAGCAGTTTGAATTACGGCCAATTTGGACGTAATTCCGACTGCAACATTTGAAAAGAATAATTTTAATAAATATAAGCTTACCTCCCTGATAAATCTAAAAAAAAAAAATTATATAGGGGCTAATCTCATCACCCCACATATAAAATAGTAAAGATTTGTAAATACATCTCTCAATCATATGCAACCAAATAAAATATTTATAGCTGCAGCTCTTTCAACTACATTCAACCGAATAAAATACTTATAATTATAATTATTATATTTTTCACTACATACATCTTTAACTGTATTATATTTATAATTATGTGGAACGAGAACTTCAGGTGTCTTCGTGATGAAGGGCTTGATTAATATTTTTGTTCTCAGTATATTTTATGTACAGTTGGATTACAACGTTATCAATCCAAAAGCCACTTTAACGTCTTTTAATTTATTATTTATAAAAAAAAATTGTAGTTTGCTATCCTCTAGTTTTTTTTCTTTTAGCCATGTGAAACAATAGCTACTTGTGGTGAAACAAAAGTAAAATTACATAATATCCAAAAACAATCTTTTAAATCCTAAGGTGCGAAAATGAAAATGCAGTAAACCACGAGAAGACAAATTAAAATTTATTCTATTTATTTAGATCCTATCATATTTTAGTTTTTACTATTTTTTTCTTCATTTGTTCAAAATCTTCTATAAAAGTTAATATTTGCGAATTATATTAATTCATCAAATGCAAGCCAAATCAAATTCCAATCGAGATTCCCCATTAATTTTTGGCCTGTACACCATTTCATTAAGTGTAGCTTAAGCAGCCGAATTTGACACTTAGGCCCCGTTTGGATGGACCTAAAAACGTAGCATAGTTAAACTATGCTACGCCCGTAGAAAAATTTTCCTACGAAGCGTTTGAAAGCAAAAAAAATGGAGTAATTTTTGGAGTATAGTTAGACTATACTCCAAAAAATGGAGTAAACTTATAATCCAATCCAACCAAAGGAAAAAAATTCCACCATTATTGGGCTAGCTCTCTCACCCCAAAAATGTATTAAGTTTTAAATTTCAAAATTTAAATTTCAAAATTTAAATATCAAAAATTTAAATTTTTAAATTTTAAATTAAATGTAAAATTTTAAATATAAATTTTTTGATTTTAATTTAAATTTTTAAATTCAAATTTTGAATTTTGAAATTCAAATTTCAAAATTCAAAATTTTAATTTTTAATTTTTAATTTTTAATTTTTAATTTTTAATTAAAAATTAATATTCAAATTTCAAATTTTAAATTTTAAATTTTAAATTTCAAATTTTAAATTTTAAATTTTAAATTTTAAATTTTAAATTTTAAATTTTAAATTTTAAATTTTAAATTTTAAATTTTAAATTTTAAATTTTAAATTTTAAATTTTAAATTTTAAATTTTAAATTTTAAATTTTAAATTTTTAAATTTTTAAATTTTTAAATTTTTAAATTTTAAATTTTAAATTTTAAATTTAAATTTTAAATTTTAAATTTAAAATTTAAAATTTTAAATTTTAAATTTTAAATTTTAAATTTAAATTTTAAATTTTATAATTCAAATTCAAATTTTAAAATTTGAATTTAAAATTTAAAATTTTAAAATTTAAAATTTGGAATTATAATTTTTAATATTTAAATTTTAGATTTAATTTTTGAATTTAAATTTAAAATTTTTTAAAAAAATTTCAAATTTCAAATTTCAAATTTCAAATTTCAAATTTCAAATTTCAAATTTCAAATTTCAAATTTCAAATTTCAAATTTCAAATTTCAAATTTCAAATTTCAAATTTCAAATTTCAAATTTCAAATTTCAAATTTCAAAAATTTCAAATTTCAAATTTCAAATTTCAAATTTCAAATTTCAAATTTCAAATTTCAAATTTCAAATTTTAGATTCAAATTTGAAATTTGAAATTTCAAATTTTAAAATTTGGAATTATAACTTTTAATTTTTTAAATTTTAGATTTAATTTTTGAATTTAAAATTTAAAATCTAAAATTTTAAAATTTTAAAATTTAAATTTTTTTTTTTTCAAATTTCAAATTTCAAATTTTAAATTTCAAATTTTAAATTTCAAATTTTAAATTTCAAATTTTAAATTTTAAATTTCAAAGCTTTTGAATTCGTACTATGTGAATCCAAATAGCTAATAATTTAAATTTAACGTTTCTAATGGCTAATTTTTTAAAGATATTGAGAAATCCTATGGAATTGTATAATTTGTATCCAAACGGCTTTTAAAATGAACCCATGAATTTTTTTGGAGTTACAGGATTCCACATTTCATCCGAAGCAATACTATGGTATTTAGACTCCATGGAATTTTTTTACTGCGCATCCAAACAGGGCCTTAGCCTAAACTTCTGACCAATTTAAAAAACAAGCAACAAAGCACAAAACTGAAATTGGAATAATTTAATATGTAGGTGTAGATAGCTAATTGAGAAAGAAGTTAAAGTGCAAGGATAAACTTCTATAAGTTTGCCGATAAACAAATGCATTTTTACTCACATCAAAGCATTTCCCAAAACCAGATATAAACATGATCCATAAAAAGATAACCAAGTTATGTTTAAGAAGTTTATGATATATACCCTATGATTCTCTGATCACAGGGAATTTCATGTCCAAGTGTTTGCCACAAATGACTTATTACTAGAGCCATCTTATAACCAACACCAACTAAAACCATGCAGTTCCATTTGCTGATTTTTTGCATTACCTGGTCCAAGCATATATAATGTACAGTGTCATCATAAATAGAACTAGGGTTTTTGAAAGTATCCAAGTATCTACAAAGTTGCACCGGGCCATTTCTGCATTTGATATATATATCGATACATCGAAGCACAAAAGGAGCTCAATGGTTTCGTTAGAAGAAGACATCAACTATCCCATGATTCTCCGATAAGCTCCCGTCAAAGTTTACTCTACAGCTCTCCGGAAACTGCAACCCAGCTTGCTCGCATATCACCCTCGTAACATGCGGGCACGATCGAAGGTCGAGATACTCCAACACCTTGCAGTAATCTATTATAATCCCTACTCCCACAACAGTGATCCTTAAGCAGTTGCTGGCCTTCAAGACCTTAAGGGCCGATTCAAAAGCCACCATACCGAGCACCTGAAAAGCCGAATCGGTCACCTTGTCGCAGCACCCAATGTCGAGAGCGACCAGATGTCGGCAGTTGGAGAGCAAACACCGCAGCGACGAGTCTGTAATATTCAAACACCAGTCCATCCTTAAGCTTTTCAGGCTTTGCGAACAAGCGACCGCTAAGGTTTCTATGGACTCGTCGGTGATATCACGGCAGCCACCGATTACTAGGGTTTCCAGGTTAGGGCAGGACTTGGCCAACGAGAAGATGGATGTGTCACCAGCATTGTAGCAGTCTAAAATCTTAAGTGAAGTTAAAGAAGATGAGGAGGCTTCCGCAATTTTAGAGACCCCAATATCACCAATCTTGGAGCATTTACTGAGGTCCAAGAATCTGATGTGGTGGCACCCATCAGCAAGGACCGAGAGGCCAGAATCAGTTATGTTGCCGCACCCAGCTAACCCTAGCTCCTCCAAGTGCGGGGAGTTTTTGGAGAGAGAGTGGAGGAGATTGTCGGTAACTGATTTGCATCCGACAACATGTAAGCTTTTCAAATTGCGGCAGCCCGACGAAATGGCTGTCAATCCCTTGTCGGTGAGTTTTCGGCAATTGGAAACGTCCAAGGATTGGAGGGAGAGAAGGCCGCCGCCCAATGATATCAACCCCGTGTCAGAAATGCCTGAGGAACAGCAAGGTGCAAATAATGAAATTGGTACAGGAAAATATCTGATGCAAAGTTAGTCGAAAAATGAAGTGCGACGGAAGAATAAAAGAACTCCAACCGTCAGCAAAGATTGATACTTTTTATTAAAGCACATAAAATATATGAGAAAAATTTCAAATCGAACGGATTGGATTATTTAATGATCATTCTTATGGAAATCAGAGCAAAGCTAGAATACTTTTGATAGTAAAGGAATAGTGTTTACTATCTAATTTTTAGCCTTTGAATGCCTTGAGTTCAGTGAGGATAGGTGGAATGGAATTTGATCCAAGGGCTAAAAGCTTGATAATAAACACTATTCATCTACTATTGATAGCGACCTAGATGGACTCATGGAAAACATAATTAAATCAGAGACTCAATTTGATATTTGGTATAGAAGGCTTATTATCTATTTATCAGTCAGTCTCACGGAAAAATTGTTCTGTTCAGATGTTGAAAAGTTATTACAACACATTACACTCACAGTTCGACGGCCCCCGTGTATTGACTCATTTACAAGAGAAATAAGACAACTACCTAAATTAAAGACAAAACATCACTGTGGTCTAAAAGATTTAAACTACCTATGAATACGAAATCATCTTTATATGGAGTTTTTCGTTTTTGTATTAAGTCCATCAGCAAATGTGCAGATGTGATAGTTCACAACAAGATTTTAGTTCACAATCATTTCAGTGTGTCAAACACATAAAATTGGGTTCAGTTAGGATACCTGCGAAATGAGAATAAAGAAGAGAAAAGGAGGGAATAAATTTTCTCCTTTCATTTGCATATACACAGAAGAAAAGAAGAGAAAGTTAGCATTGCTCTTTTTTTCTTTCTTTTAGTATGAAGAAATGAAGAAAAACTACATGATTAACTAGTACATCCTCAATATCATGTTTGCAACTTTGTTGTTCATACAAATTCAATCACATTCCACACATTTTGCATAAAAGATGGAGAAGGAAAAACCAATAAAATTATTTTCTCTATGTAAGCATCACGCACTGTTATTACACTATACTAGCAAAGGGATCAGGGTGGAGAGAAGAAGATGAACTTCGACCAGATGAGAGAGTGGAGATTGCATTAAGCATGTCGATACTTCTTCTATTTATTAAACTATACCAGTAAAAATAATCAAAGGGTTAAGGAGAGAGAAAGACGGACTTTGACCAGATAAGCAAGTGGGAGACTGAATCAAGGCTGTCAAGTTTGCATGACAGAACCACTTGTTATATATTCTAAGTAAAATCGTATAGAACTTACCTGAACTATGGACCATTTGATTTAGCTACCCAACCTTTCAAAATTTTGATTTTACTGCCGGACCTTTCAATTTGTTTGATTTGAGTTAGCGAACGACACTTTAACTTCAAAATTTAAATGCGTCATTTGTCTTTACAGATTTAGTTAGTATATATTTCATGCAATTCTCGCAACTATAAATTCATTAAAGTAGGTAATTAGCTTAAATTCTGAAGTCAAAGTGTCGTTGACCGACTCAAATCAAACAAATTGAAAGTTTCGGTAGCCAAATCGAAATGGCCCGTAGTTCAGATAAGTTCTGTACATTTTTACCTATATTATGTCAATGCAATAAAAAAAAAAGAGAGAAAAAGTAGATATTCTACTTGATTCATTTCTCGCATCTTTTCTCTAAAAAGTAAGTTGAGCTAAATATACTCGCTTTCTCTTCCTATCTATCCTTTTCGCTCACCAAAAGTTCAAGCAATAAAGGATATTCGATGGAGATTATTCCAAAATGGAATCAGTAAAACCTTCATCTAATGTATCACCAAGAAACAGCTTTTTCCACCAAAATAAAGAAAAAAAAAGAATAAAGGCACAAATAATTATCTAAGCCTCATTCAATCAAATTAGAAGGCTATCGGAACCAACGAAAACAAATATGCTAGTAAATATTCAGCTCTTCAACGCGAGTAAAATGGGTACAACTAAACCAATTAATCAGGACATTTGCACTAATTCGACCTCCAAAAAGCCAAAATTTATCTCTACACAGACCATAACTAAATATCAAACATAAATTAGTCAAAATAAGCATCAAATATGATCTGCCAACAACCATTCCCTGAACTCCAAAGGATGCAGCAAAAGAAAAAACATAGTTCCAAATTTGATCGAAGTCGATCCAAAATTCCGAACATAAACCATCACAACACATCTTTTGGGATGAAAAGTATGATGTTTTTCCCCGAGCACACCCAACTGATAGAATTAAGGGGCAAACAAATATTTACACTATATATTCACCCGAAAGAACATTTATCGTAGTATTTAACAAATAAGAACGCAATTTCAACTACCTAACAGATTGAACCAAGGGGCAAACACAATACAGACCATGAATTCCTCCAAAAACCGGTAAAGATCGCCCCTCTACTGTTCTGGATCCCCCTAGAAAGTGATAAATTCCACTAAAAACCCCACATTACACATAAAAAAACCAGTTTTTTGGCACAAAAAAGAAATTTTTATCACCATATGTAACAAAATAGGAACGTAAGTTCAACTACCGAACAGATTCAACCCATGAATTCCGCTTAAAACCCATAAATATCGTTACAGTTCTGGATCCCCTGGAAAGCGATAAATTCCACAAAAAACCCCACATTACAGATAAAAAAACCAGTTTTTTGTCACAAAAAAAGAATTTTTTATCACCATATGTAACAAAATAGGAACGTAAGTTCAAGTACCGAACAGATTGAACCCATGAATTCCGCTTAAAACCCGTAGAGATCGCACCTTTACAGTTCTGGAGATTGAGCACCCGCAGGCTCGGGAACCCGGCGGCGATGACGTCGAGGTCGGCGTCGATGACGCCCGGGAAGAAGGACCGCGACGCCGACTGGGAGAGGTCGAGCTCGGCGAGCCCGGAGAAGCGCGCGGCGAGGCGGCGGAGCATGGCGGGCCCCGCCCGGGCGCGGAGGCGGCGCCGCTCCGTGCTCTGAATCCGGAGCCAGCGCTTGCACACGAGCCCGAACGCGTCCCTCTCGTCCCCCCTCTCCATCCTCGCGAGCACCGCCCGGAGCGCGTCGTCCGTGAGGTCGACGATGCGCGTCCCTCCTCCTCCTCCTCCTCCTCCCTCCGCCTCCGCCGCCGCCGCGGGATCCTCCGCCATCGCCCCGCGCCGCCGAGATCGGGGGGGCGCGGCGCGGGGTTAGGGTTTGATGGGGAAAAGGGGTTTCGTTGCGATTGAGGAGGAGGAGGAGGGTGTGCGCAGGTGCTTTTTTGCTTTATCTATTTTTTTCCGCTTCTTTTGGCGCTGCGCACCGGAATAGTAGCGCCTAAAACACTCCAAAATGGAAAAAAAAACAAATTAAAAAGAGGAAAAAGTACGAAGACCCCTCCGACTATAGCTTATTCTCAAATAGGCTCCTCTGCTTTTTGCAACTTGAGACCCCGCAAAATCTTTTTTTATTTATTTCAGTTTCTACATTTAGTTACAAATTTGATCAAATATAGTAAATTAATTAAATATTATTTATAATTAATTGATTAGTTAAATAAATTTAATAAAAAATTAAAATTAATCTTTTTATTTTTTTAACTAAAATTAGTTAATTTTAGAAATTTAGAAGCAGAGAGAATCTCAAAAAAGAAAAAAGCTAAGGGATCGTTTTGGAACAGGGCCTATCGTTGAGGATGTCTCCGTATATTTTTTACCAAAAAAAAAAGAAAAATTGTACAACAACCTACCCCAACTACTTTCTTTTATTTTTAGATAAAAATATATATATGAAAAACACTTAACTGTAGGGAATAGCCTCCTCAACCTAATATTTTTATTAATACTTTTTAGTGTTTTTAATATTCAAGATCTAGTAATTTAACTAAGATAAATTAAAAAAAATTTACCAAATTCATTACTTATATAATCAAATTTAGTCACTTAAGGTGCGTTTAATGAAATAAAACTGAAGCAATTAACAACTAGTAAATTCAAATAAAATTCGAAAAAAAATAAAAGTTGAGAATTGTAAAAAATAATTGAAAAAAGAAAATTAAAAGTTTGAGGGACCAATTTCAAAATAGCATAATTTCTCCAGACCTTTTTAACTTCTTTCTACGGTTCTACCAGCACCTTCTCCCATATTTTTGGAGTTCAACAAATCTTATTAAACGGAATAAAATTTTAATTTAATTATTAAAAATAATTTAAATTAAAGAGTTAGATTAAGTAATTTAAATAGAAAATAAGGCTCAATTACACTCTTGGTTCTCAAACTATGAGGTGTGTGATATTTTTGGTTTGTAACTTTTAATTTTTATAATCTTTTGTTCAATTTTTTTGAATTATTGCAATCAAATCTCACAAACCAATTTAATTGATTAAATATTAACGTATTGTTTATATGGGTGTAATATGGTATTTTAATTATTATTACGCCATTAATTATAACACTGTTAAAAATTTTCATAGCAGTAATGCATTGATATCTGGCCTATTAAATTAGTCTGTGGAACTTAATTATAATAATTTATACAATTATAGTAAAAAACTATAATAAATTAAAGTTTGAAAACCAAACTGCCAGGTGTCCCAAAGTTTCAAAACTAAAAGTGCAATTTAACCAAAAAAATAATATTGGATTATTATCAATAGTTAAGAGAGTCTCTGTATTATTCCATCATTATATCTCCTTCCAATAAAAAAAAAGAATGAAATCCAATATATACTTTTTAAAAAAATATCTAATATATTCCTAGTCGATCAAAATGCCCTTCTTAATTTTTCACAAATCCTTTCAAATATTTTCAAACTCTTAGAGTTTACTAATGAAATTTAGGTTATTGAAGGGTATTTTGGTAATTTGTGAATATATTTAAATTTTTTGAATAATAGTAGGGGAAAAAAATCCCTAAAAATAATATCCTAAATTAGGAGTTGATGCGCCTTTGTATTTTGGGACCTACATAGAGTTTGTTAGTGATAATGATGAGCCAACCAAAATAAGTTGTTCAGTCACATCAATATTGTTTATAAACTTTAGTTGCAGTTGTTTAAAAATCTTATAGTGGTTTAATCAATATTTTGCAAATGGTTTTTATGATTCAAATTGAAAAGAGAAAAAAATGTACAAGTACTTTTATTAAACTTTAGTTCTTTTACAAATAAATAGATATATAAATTTTTAATTTTGGCAACCCCATATGATATAACCCTCTGGTTCAAAAAGTTACACTTCTATGATTTAGTTTATATTTATTTTGTTACTTTGTGGTTTAAAAAGTTATATTTAGAAGTTGTTTGGTTTTTTTAAAAAGTGTAGAAATTTTTTTTCAAGAAAAATTATTTTTATGAATTATTTTTAAAATTTTTCGTCTATTTGGTTTAAAGAAAAATAAGCATTTGTGAAAATCTTTTTTTTTTCCATATTTCATTGAAAACTAGTATTTTTTTTCATTTTTTAAAAAAAGAGAAAACACTAGTTTTTCATAAAATATGAAATTTTGTTTTTCATAAAAACTTATTTTTCTTAGAACCAAACAGACGAAAAATTAGAAAAGTGATCTTTTATTAAAAAAAAATTTGGAATATTTTTTTTTCTACACTTTTTCGAGGAACCAAATAGGGGTTCTTTGTTTCTTCAAAAAAATGTAGAAAAAAAATTTCGTGAAAAAAGTTTTTCATGGAAAACTTTATTTTCAGTTTTCCGTCCGTTCGTTTCCAAAAACCCTTATTTTTCTGAAAAACTTTTTTTCAAATTTTATAGAAAACTAGCATTTTCGTTTCCTAAAAAGAATTCAAAAAACAAAAATATTAATTTGTGATGAAATTTGGAAAACAGATTTTTAAGAAGGCTAATTTTTTTTGAAATCAAACGAACAGAAAACTAAAATAGTGGTTTTCTACGAAAACTTTTTTTTCCTAAAAAACTATTTTCACGCTTTTCCAACAAACCAAACACCCCTTTAACTACTCCACGGTTTAGTACATTTTTTACTTTGCTACATTGCATTTTTTAAAAATCTATACTTTGTCACCCAAATTGATATAGAATATTATGATAAAATAAAAATTAAACTACAGGCTAATTTCAAAAATTAAAAAATCACCGAGGGGACAAAGTGAACTTGCTGAACTACAAAGTGGCAAAGTGAAAAATACCCTATACTACAAGGGGGTGATATTGAAGTTTACCCTTTATTTTCTATTATTATGTATAACATTTTGAAATAGGTATCTGAATTTAAAAGTTAAATATTTGAACTCTGAAAGCTTTGATTTTTACTGCTTAAGATTAGAGTATTTATAAGCCGTTTTGGCAGAATATTTTGTTACTCAGATTATTCTCTGAAATGACAAAATATTTTATAATAATATTCCAACTATTGAAAAGATTTGGCGATAAAAGTAAACTATTTAAAGTTCATGCATCTATTTCGAAAACACTACAGTATGGTTCAAGTTATGTAGTATTACAGAGTATGTCGACATATCCAAATATCTTGAATTTCTGAATCAGATTACTACTGATATTGCATTACTGCGTTTGGTTTAATTCAGTAATATAATGTTGGATTACAGTATATATAGAATTACTATGTTTGGTTCAATTTATAAAATTCAGTAATCTTGACATTAAAGTGTAGTATATTCCAAAATTGCACTTAGTCATATTTGGCAAACTTTTTTTTTTTACTGTTTACAAAGAATTTTTTTTTTCCTAAATTTATTTTAAATAATTTAAATTTTTAAATTTTAAATTTTAAATTTTAGATTTTAAATTTTTAAATTTGAAAAAATATAATATTTAATATTTTAATTTAAAATATAAATATGAAATTTAAAATTTAAAATTTAAAATTTAAAATTTAAAATTTAAAATATATATTTTTAATTTCAAATGTAAAATATAAATGTAAATATAAATTTAAAATTTAAATTTAAATGTTAAAATCTAAATTTAAAAATTAAAATTTAAAATTTAAAATTTTTGAATTTTAAAATCTAGAATTTAAAATTTAAAATTTAAATTTAAAATTTTAAAATTTAAAATTTAATATTTGATATTTAAATTTAAAATTTAAAACTTAAATTTAAAATTTAAAATTTAAAATTTAAAATTTAAAACTTAAATTTAAATTTTAAATTTTAAAAATTGAAATTTATAATTTAAAATTTAATATTTGAAATTTTGAAGTTTAACATTTTAAATTTAAATTTTAAAATTTGAAAATTAAAATTAAAATTTAAAATTTAAAATTTAAAATTTGACAATTCAAAATTTTAATTTAAAATTTTTAACATGACGTATTGAAAGGGTTTCAGAAGTTGGAGGGGTAAACTTGTAATTTTATATAACATGCAAGATTACTTGTCTTCAGTAATCCATGATACACCCCACCCCCCTCGGTAATATTTTCGGTGTAATCTTACACATTTTGTAATGCTGCAATACCGAACAGATTACATACCGGATGAACCAAACGCATTAATTCTGGCAGGATAGCCTGTAATCCTGCCAGGATAACCCGATCCAAATGCACCCTAAGGTTTATGTAGAAAATTCAAACTTTTTGGACTTGGTTTGGTATGTCTTTTTTTTTTTTTTAATAGTGTAGGAGTGGATGGTGGCCGACTTGTTTGCAATCCATGTAAGATATTTATTTGGCTTCAAATATTAAAATTTTGAAGTTTTTTTTTTTTCTTTTTAGTTTCTAAGATTTTTTTACAAAAGGTGCTGTCCATTGCAAGACTGGTCGAATAACAATAGAAAAATATTACTGGGTCAAGAATTACTAGACTAGTGACATTAACATGACATCATAAATATTTAAGTATTATTTTAAATTTTAATATATTTTTATTTCAGTACCATTCTTAATTAAAAAAATACTAATTTTTGGACCAAATCACGTAAATACAAGCTTTCTAATTTACCTTTATAAGACTAATTTGTATTAATAGAAAATAAAATAAATTAAGCTGATTTTAAACCATTGAATTTTAATATAATTTGATCAGAAAAAATCCGTTCGGTTTGATTAAAACCAAACCAGTTCACTAGTTTGATGGTTAGTTAAATCGCTGGTTCGAACGGTTCAAAGCGACTTTTTTGACTATCCGGTTTAAAGAATTAAACCAAATTGATTTATAAACAAAGTCACGGTCGGAGCGGTAGAATCGGCCAGTACGACTTATTTTTTAAATTATTGCTTGGTTGAGGTATATAGTAAGCTAGCCAACTAAAGGACACAAAAGATATTCTTTCATAGATTCATATTAAATAATGTAGAACAAGTGCCTGAAAAAAAAAATTGTTGTGTAACAAGGGCTTAATATTCTGATATCTAGAGTCCGGCTATGGTGCTTGTAAAAGCACCAAGCACTTGGTGTTTATAAATTTTTTTACCATTAGATCTACTTTCTGGACTATTTCCATCCGTTAGATCATACTATTCAACTAACCACCCACTCAACCATAGGAGGCCCACATCATCCTAACCGCACATTTCTTATTCTAATGGCAAAAAATCTATAAGCACCAATAACTTAGTACTTTTAAAAGTATAGGAGCTCAATTCCTTATATCTATTCCAAAATATGTTATAGTTGAGCATTAGACCGCTGACATTTTCACCTTTCTTTTTGGCTAAATTACATAAAATCTTCCTGTCAATACTCGCTTTTTTACTTTCCCTCCTGTCATTCAAAAATCTATATTTTGCCCCCTTAGAAAATAAAAAATATTCACAAGAGGGTACTGTGTGACAAAATGATCAAAATGTCCTCATCTTCTTCATCTCCTCATTCCCAATCTTGCTCATCCCGCATCCCGCACCCTCGCCCACGCCTCTTTTGACCCCAACTCCGATTTCGTGCGAGGGCGAGGCGGCGGCCGAGGGCATATGTGTGGGCATGGATTAGAATTTCAGGAGTATTTTGGGTATAAAAAATAAGATATAAACGGAACCCTAACGGAACACTGACGGCGGGGGACGAAGTGAACATTTTTTATTTTTTAAGAAGGCAAAGTATAGATTTTTGAATGACAGAAGGAGAAAGTAAAAAAACGGATATTGACAGTAAAATTTTCTGTAATTTAGTCTTTCTTTTTCCATTCATTAAATTATTATGGCCACGTTTTGTTTGTTTCCAATTGCTCAGATGTGATTGCTGTGACCACTGATGATGTGATGTATTCACATTGTATGCGTGGTTCTTGCTCTTTCTAAGGCAGCTAGGAAAGTTTGAACATTGTTTCAGAATTTCTATCATTTCCTTTTGGACCGCATTATATTTTTAATTCTCAAACTAGAAGACATAATATTTTGATTCTTAAATTCTAATCTATCATAATTTTCTGCTCGTAAAGTTTTTAGTTTGTTACAATCAGTCCAATTTAGTTGGTCGAAAACTGATGTGTCACTAATATGAAAATAATATGATATCTTAATTATTACTAAATTATTAATCCTAATATTGTTATATTATTGCCATATTGGTGGCACGTCATTATTAAATCAAAAATAGGTCAAGGATTACTGGTGAACCAGTAACATCGTCATAAATATTTAATTATTATTTTTAATTTTATTATATAAAAATATATACATATATTAATATTCTAGTATCATACTTATAATAATAATTATAAAATACTGATTTGTAGACCAAACTAGATGCCTTATTAATTAGCCATTCTTGACCTGTGTCTTATATGTGATCTTTTGAAGCTTTAAAATACAATGAAAGCTGTCTTTCCTTTTTTAACGCTGGAAAAAGGCGAGAAAAATCAGAGATAGATTAATTTACGCTAATCTTTAATCCTCATGCTTTGGAGAAGTTAGCAGGTTTCTTTGTATTTTAAAGCTTTACAAGATCATTTGTGAGAGATACTTCACAAGATTTCATACAAGATATTAGTTGGAAATAGTTATTTAATTAATAACTTTGCTCGAGAAGGAGGACCTATTAACCGCTTTTCAGTGGCGGAGTTTATGGACTATTAACAGCTCTTAGCTAAAAGGGTGCAGTAAATTTTGATGAAATTTGTAGGATCGTTGGCGCTAACCATTAATCCCAAAAACTCGAGCTGATAGAAATACGCAACCAATTCACTTAAAGCGTACAGATACAGCGCCCACGGATCTCGATTGTGATTCGGCCCCACCAGCCTCACGCCACTTCGAACATGACTCGGCCCATCCAGTCTCACGCCATTTCGAACATGACTCGGCCCCTCCCGCCACAGGGCAGGATGCTGGCCCATTTAAGCCAACAAAATTTTCAGTTCATCTGTTGAATATAAAATAAATAAATATCGTATTCTAATAGCTTAAGCTACTGGAGATAAACGATTGTTTCATAAAATTTAACGAGTTCGAGTTCCGTCGGACTTCTAACATTATTTAATTTTCTCCCACTTAATTAAGCTCATGCTTTGAGTCTATTAAAAAAGTTTCGAGTTCGGACGTTAAAAAAAGTGTTGAATATTAATATAACATTATTTAATTTTCTCCCACTTAATTAAGCTCATGCTTTGAGTCTATTAAAAAAGTTTCGAGTTCGGATATTAAAAAAAGTGTTAAATATTAATATATATAATATTTTATATTCAATACCGTCTGATAGAAGAAGTTTTTTTTTTTTTTTTTTGAGAGAAAGGTAGCACGCTATCCGCTTCGTTTATTTTTTTTAGAAATAAACTTAGCTGGAAATGTGATCAACTAGGATTCGAACTCGGGACCTCTGGTACCAACCACCAAGCTCTTTGCCACTTACGCTAGGAACGATCAGTGTCTAATTGAAGAAGTAACTCAAATTAAAGCAAGGGCAATGTCCTTCTATTTCAAAATGGCCTATGGTTGAGAGGTTTCCATACATTCTTATCGAAATACTATTCGTCTTTATACGCAACCAAATGTTACATATGGTACTGTTTCAGTAGTACAGTTCCAATCAATTCTTTTCAATGTAGTTTTCTCAAATTCATTACACGCTGACAAAATAAAACTTCGAAATCCAATTACTTCACGTGATGGACAATTAATTAAGTTTTGGCGTTTTATTTCCTTTTTGGACAAATTTTTGTTTAGTTCAATTACTCACTGGCATTGTATTTTTGGTAAGCTTTGTTTAGTGCAATGGTAAATTTTTTCTGATAGGATAATGAAACTGTAACTGTAACTTTTTCAGTATGCAGAGCTAATATTTGCTGACGATCGAATCCTCTGCCGACACAGTTTAGGTCCCAAAATCATTTTGTCACATGTGCCAAAGTGATTATAACGACGTGATTTGATTGGCATTAATCAATTTTGTAATCAAGTTTTAGCGTCGTATTGATGGATCGTAACTTGTTGATTTAATTGCTTTTTATTATTCTAAGCACCTTTTTTTGGTGTTCATCTTATGCTTTATAAATCCGAAACATGCAAACCCAGTGTAGTTATACCATGGCTGAGTGCGATGCTTTCTCTACAATTTTGGATTCTATAACTGAGGAAGGCGAAGAAGATCATCGGAAAACCTATCAGTATTTCACAGATTTGGTTTCTACCTTTCCATGCGAACCTGGCGTCTCCCGTCATCTACTTTATCGGTACAATGGTTGGTACGCCAGCCTGCCTTCGATGGTCGGCGTAATGGCCGCCCAACGCCACTTCAAAGCCCGGCCCTCCGACGTGCTCCTCACCACACTACCGAAATCCGGCACCACGTGGCTCAAATCCCTCCTTTTCGCCACCGTACACCGCAAATTGCACGCCGTCGACGATAACTCCCGCCACCCTTTTACTTTCCACAACCCCCACGAATGCGTCCCGTCCCTCGAGTACCAGGTTTACATCGACAATCGCATCCCTAACTTGGATGCGCTTCCTTCGCCGAGGCTCTTTGCCACACACATGCCCTTTCACTCGCTTCCGAAGAGTGTGACCGACTCCGGTTGTCGCATAGTTTACTTATCCCGCGACCCTAAGGATAACTTCACTTCCTTGTGGCACTTCTCAAACAACTTAAGAGAGAAAGATAAGATCAAACCTTGGCCCTTAGGCGAGGCCGTCGATCACTTCTGCAACGGTGTCTCGCCCTTGGGGCCGTATTGGGATCATATGCTTGGGTATTGGACGGCGCAGTCGGAGCAACCGGAGAAAGTGCTTTTCCTGAAGTACGAGGAGATGAGAGAAGACCCTTCGGGTAATGTTAGGAAGCTGGCGGAGTTCGTAGGAAACCCTTTTACACCGGAGGAGGAGGAAGGAGGCGTAATAGATGGCGTCGTAAAGCTGTGTGGGTTTGAGTCGCTGCGGGATTTGGAGGTGAACAAGAGCGGGAAGACGGAGCTGGTTTTCGGGTCTGTCGAGAACAGTTTGTTCTTTCGGCGAGGAATGGCGGGAGACTGGGTGAACCACCTAACACCCGAAATGGCTCAACGTATCGACGAAACCACGGCGAGTAAGTTGAGAGGGCATGGGGTGACCTTCTGAAGTTTCAGAAGAATAAGGCTCGAATCTTAGTCGTTCATCACTTCTTAAATAAAAGAAAAAAGTAATCATGATATGGATAGTAGAAAAGATGCAGTTATAATGCAAATAAGGTAAGTAATTTGCAGCTAATATTGGGTTTCAATTTGTAAGTCATTAGTGCGCTCTTTATATGAGCTAGACTTAAGAGTAATGGTTGATCTTACGTTTCTAATATTTCCTCTTCACAGAAGAATCAAACAAAACTACAATAATTCGTTCTATTTCAGAAGTTTATTCATCTGGATAAGAAATTCTACGTACATCGACCAATATACAGTAAACTATAAAAAACCGATATAAGTATGATTAATTGTATCATATAGTTTATAACTATGTATCACAGACGTGGCTATAAGCTTCGCGTGTCCGTATTGTATTCGTGTCCAACGCGGACGCACCATCGAGCTGCGTCGATGGCGCATGCCATTAAAACAATATATTTTTTATTTTACTTTTTAAATTTATGCACATATAGTATAAAGTGATAAATATTTGGGCTTTTTGATTAATACATTCGAATTCTTGTTGGACTATATAAATAATTATGTATGGTGGAGAATTTTTTTCTTAAAATATATAAATTATCAATACAAATTTTATTAACTTTTATTCATATGAGAAATATAACAATATTTTTTAAAAATTAATATTTTATATATACTAAATATATTATTATATTAATAATATTATATTTTATTAGCGGTATCTATGTCTTATCCATGTCCTACTTTTGTGAAAATTGCCGAGCCTCTGTGTGCGAGTCGTGTCGTGTCCCTTGTTTCTTATCTATGTCTGTGAATCCTAGATTAATCTTACAATTATAAATTTATTAGATTAAACAATTAGCTTAAATTTCGTATTCAAAGTGTCATTGACTGATTCAAATTAAACAAAATGAAAGATTAGATAGTTACTTCAAAATGATTCATAGTTCTAATATGTTTTGTATGTTTTTACCTAACTTTTCTCTAGTTTTATCCATTTCTCTTTTTCTTTTAGTTTTTACGCAAACTTTGTAGTCTGTGCTTCAATATTTTTGACTTGATTTTAATTTTAGGCTTCGTTTAGGATTACAGGGAGAATGTGATATGTGTGATGCAAAAGTATGATAAAAAAAAATATTTTATTTATTTTCGTACACAACATCGCGTTCTCTATATCACAATAAATTGATTACAGAATATTTTTTACGGTCCCACTAGAGAACGGAGAAATATATTCATATACGCTTACGCCCCAACCTCATTTTGCTACAAACCTTTTGTTCGTGTTTAGGTTGGAAAACTAATATCTTTATTTAATTTCCTCGATTATTATTATTATTTGTTTAGCTTTGGGGACCCCTCTTTATATATATATAATTGTTCCCTTTCGAGTTCATTCCCAAATTAACTTTTTTCTCTTTCAATCAAGCTCGGGTATTTTCTTTTAAATGTTACGATGATTCTAATTTAGTTCATAGAAGAGTCATCTTATGCTAATTTTTGAAAACTTAGTGGGTGCTTGGTTCCTCAAAAATGTGTGAAAAACTATATTTCAAAAAAAAAAATAGAGTTTTTATAAAAGAAACACTAATTTCCGTAGTTTTCACTTTCGAAATAAAAAATAAAATTTTTTTTATATGAAATCTGGGAAAAAAATTGACACTACAAGACTATATTATTTATTTATTTGTGTAAATTAGAGTTGGAATGAATGGTTAAAACTCTTAAAGCTTCATGCCACAATGTTTCGGAAACTCATAAAGCTTCAGCTTAGGGGCTGTTTGGTTCCACGTAAAATTATGAAAAAAAATAATCTGTGGAAAATTTTTTCGGGGGAAAATAAATTTTACGCTCTTTAACATTTGGTTTGTAGGAAAAGAAAAATAATTTTTCATGACAGTTGTTTGGTTGAAAGAAAAAAAAAAACGAATAAAAAATTATTATATATAGTTTTTCTATTCTATATATTATATATTATTGGTATATAATAATTATCATACTATATTTATTATTATTATAGTTTATATTTATAAATAAAATATATTTAAAACATATTATACAATATATATGTAATATCATGTATAATAGTATATATATTTAATACTATAAAATAAATTACTATATATTTATAAATAATATTTATATATAAATATTACGTAATAATATATTTATATAAAAAATAAAATTATTATATATATATATATATATATATAGAGAGAGAGAGAGAGTTGAGCTGAAATACTTTTACTAATATTTGAACTTTTTTACTATTAATTTTTTAAAGGGGACCACTATTATCCTAACTCTACAATTTTTCATCTAAGGGTTAAAAACTCGATAGCAAAAAAGCGTATAAAAAATGACACACGGAATCAAAAAAGAATAAAAAATATTTTCTACAAATAGTTATGATTAATTTGTTAAAAAATATCTCAAATAAAAATAAATAATTATGATCAATCTGTTAAAAAATAAAATTCATATCCATCTATAAATCCAATTCTAGAAACGATTGTGATTAATTTGTAAAAAATATTTTCAAATAAAAATGAACGGTTATGATCAATCTGTTAAAAAATAACATTCCTATCCATCTATTTTATATTAAAATTTAAATTTGAGTTTATATCGTGAATTAAATTTAATTTTTGATATAATATTTGAATTGACAATTAAAAAAATTAATTATAACAGATCAAAATTAAATTTTAAATTTTGATGCTTTTAATTTAAAATATAAATTTAAATTTTAGATTCATCAGAAATCAAAAATATATAAAAATATTTAATGTATATAAAAAAAGAAAATATAGAATATTGCAAATATTTTTAGTAAAATATAACATATGAATTATAATGGAAGAGGGAGAGAGAGTCCACCCCTCACGCGGTCCATGAGGTGAACATGATCTTGTGGACCGCATTGTCAGGGACTTAGAAAAAATTCTGCGCAGTCCGGTCCTTGGCCCAACTCCACTAGCGAAGCGGGTTGCAAACGGATTGTCGATGACCCGAATCCAGCCCACTTTGGGAGAAAAAATTGCTGCCATTATGCTACCATAAAGCCTTAGAAAACTTCCATAAGGCATGAGATTCTCTTTGGCTAAGCATTGATGATGACTCATTATGTGCATTCATGTGTGAGTTAGTGGGTGAGTTATGAGGGCTATTATGTGCATTCATGTGCGAGTTAGTGGGTGAGTTATGATGGCTAGGTTCATTGTATCTCTAAGCCTATAAATAGAGGTGTGACTAAGACCATTGTAGAGAGAGAGAGGAGAATGTGTATGTGTGAGTTGTAATCCTAATTTTCTAAGTAGTGGAGTACTTAGTTTTTTTAGGAACCTCTACTTCTCTCTCATTTTCCTTTTGCAAATACTTAGTCGTAGGGCGCGAAGGTCCGGACTAGCAACAGGGAGCTAGGCTTGCCCATCTTCGAGCAGGAAGGCGGGCGCCGCACGGACATTGCAAGCGAAATCGCTAAGGCCGTGACAGTTGGTATCAGAGCCGGTTCGAGCAAGAAACCATATCAACGTCCGATGCCGGAGTTATCGACGTTGAGGGTGACCCTCCAAGGCAGTCCTCCAAGCGGGGCAAGAGCAAGGAGCTGCGGGCTCTCACGAGGGATGCCGCACCGTTGGAGGACCGCCTTGCGATGTTGGAGGACGTCATAGCAAAAATGGGTGAAAGGTACACCGAAATGGCTGAATCTTTTAACTCATTTAATGACGAAGTCCGCAGCATGGAGGAAAGCATCGCTACTGCGATGGAGATCTTTTGAGGCGAACTCGAAAAGCTTCAAGGCAACATTACTCGTCGCGACGAGGAGCGAAAGAAGTTGGTTGAGGAACTTCTTCCTCGGGCCGACGAGATCGAGGACCTCAAAACGCGAGTAGCGAATCTTGAAAAAGCGGTGGCGCGTGGGCATGAACCGCAATGAGAGATTGCTTCGAAGGTACGTGTCCCTGAGCCTCAAAATTTTAGGGGAACGCGCGATGAGAAGGACATCGACAACTTTTTGTGGCACATGGAGCGCTACATCAAGGCGCTGCGTGTGGACGACGAGGACGAGAAGGTCCAGATTGCATCGATGTACCTCACCGACGACGCTATGCTATGGTGGCGACGGCGTTCCGCAGAAGCCGCGAAGGGCCAATGCGAGTTGAAGTCTTGGGAGGACTTCGTGCGCGAGCTTAAGGCGCAGTTCTACCCCGAGCACGTCGAATATCTTGCGCGGAGGCAACTTCGACGGCTCAAACAGCGGGGAACCTTGAGGGAGTATGTCCATGAATACTCTAAACTCATGTTGGCGATCTCCAACATGGCCGATGAGGATCGGCTTTTCTTCTTCCTTGACGGTCTTCAGCCCTGGGCGAACAACGAGCTCGTGGCGTGAGACGTGAAGGACTTGAACTCCGCGGTCGCTTTGGCGGAGCAGTTGACCGAGCGGGTGCGAACCGAGGGCGATCGGGGTGAACCATCGAAGGCGAGCGAGGCCAAAGGTGGGGGAGAGCACCGCGATCCAGGGGGCGCAAAGGGGCACAAGCCAAACCACGACACGAGGAGGCAAAGGGAGAATTCTGCCCCGCCGCCTGCAATGATCTCGTGCTATGTGTGCGGCGAGAACCATTGGGCGCGGGACTGCCCAAACAAGAGCAACCACAAAGGTAAGCAGGTTGCTGCAGTCCAAGCCGAGGAGGGCGAGGACGTGGTCGAGCTGCCGAGGATGGGCGCGCTAAGGCTCGTCAACGCAGTTCGCGGTCAACCTAGCGATGACAAGCTCCGCAGGAGGGAGCTCATGTTCGTCGATGTGATCCTCAACGGGAGGAGCACGCGGGCGATGATCGACACCGGCGCGACACACAATTTCGTCGCGGAGGCGGAGGCCAAGCGGTTGGGCCTCAAGCTCGAGAAGGATGCAAGTCGCATCAAGGTTGTCAACTCTGTGGCGCGTCCAATCGCAGGAGTTGCAAAGGACGTGGAGATAGCCATCGGCCCGTGGAGGGGCAAGGCCAATCTCACTGTTGGGCCGCTCGACGACTTCGGAGTGATTCTCGGGATGGACTTCCTTGTTTCGTCGAAGGCGGCACCCATGCCACACTTGTAGGTGCTGAACTTCCTGGACGAGTCAGCACCGTGCATGGTTCCGATGTGTCGGGGCGAGCCAACGACGGACCGTGAGCAGTCGGCGCGCGACGAGGACGTCTGCGTGTTAGGTGGGGGAGAATGTCAGGGACTTAGAAAAAATTCTGCGCAGCCCGGTCCTTGGCCCAACTCCACTAGCGAAGCGGGTTGCAAACGGATTGTCGAGGACCCGAATCCAGCCCACTTTGAGAGAGAAAATTGCTGCCATTATGCTACCATAAAGCCTTAGAAAACTTTCATGAGGCATGAGATTCTCTTTGGCTAAGCATTGATGAGGACTCATTATGTGCATTCATGTGTGAGTTAGTGGGTGAGTTATGAGGGCTATTATGTGTATTCATGTGCGAATTAGTGGGTGAGTTATGATGGCTAGGTTCATCGTATCTCTAAGCCTATAAATAGAGGTGTGGCTAAGGCCATTGTAGAGAGAGAGAGGAGAATGTGTATGTGTGAGTTGTAATCATAATTTTCTAAGTAGTGGAGTACTTAGTTTTTTTAGGAACCTCCACTTTTCTCTCATTTTTCTTTTGCAAATACTTAGTCGTAGGGCGCGAAAGTCCGGACTAGCAACAGGGAGCTAGGCTTGCCCATCTTCGAGCAGGAAGGCGGGCGCCGCACGGACTTTGCAAGCGAAATCGCTAAGGCCGTGACAGCGTGCTCCAAATGTCTCCTGAGCCGCGTGTTTGAGCTTCGGTTTTCGTTTTGCGCAGACGAAGGGCAGAAAAGGAAAACTTAGTTTTTTTCAGAGAATCTTTTAAAAAAAGATTTCTAGAAATTTTTTTTACAAGTAACCAAACATTGGATTTCTACTTTTCAACTGAAAAAAAAAAAAATTCGGAGTAGTTTTATATGGAACCAAACACATCCTTAGGTGAAAGATGCGCTAATTAACAATCTTTTTTGTGAAACTCTATTTCGGACCATGATATAATTACCAAGCAAACTACGAAGATCCTAATACATCACATGATCATAACACAACATTAAGCTTACATATACCAAATCCGATACATCTCTTAAACTCTCACACTATAGGGGAGAACTTATTGATACTATATTGTATTCACATCCCTTAAGCTTTGGACTTAACGTTCTTAAACATAAGAGGAAACGGCGCATCACTCAGCCCCAGGAACCTCTTCCCACCCTCACTAACCACACCCACATCCCCACACACGACCTTGCAAAACCTGCAGACGCTCGGACAAAACTCGATCTTGTAATCTCTGTCCAGATACTTCTCGATCTTGAACCAATTGCTGACAGTATCCGGCCCCGGACTCCCCCGCACGCCGCCCGTCGCCACGAACCGCCGCTGCTGCCCTCCTCCCCCCTCCGAGTCCCCGAGACGCCAGACGGTCGACTGCACGCAGACGGTCACGGCGTCGAACCGCACGTTGACGTCCGTCGACAGGCGGACCGTGTCGTCGTTGGCGTCGACAGGCGAAAACGTCACCGGCAGGCCCATTTTGACTTCTTGGGATTCTTGGGCCACGTACAGCGGGCACATGCGGTGGCGCTGCGCGAGAGTGAGGCCGCCGCCGCGGCCGCGGATGACGGGCAGGACGTAGTACGACTCCCCGCGGCGCAGCGGGTGGCCGTCCGTGTCGTACACGGGCTCGCGGGGAGCGGCGCGTGCCGCGGGGACGGCGAAGAGGGAGAGGGATAAGAGGGAGAGTAGTAGGAGAGCCATCGAGAAGTGATCAAACTCAATGGATCGATATGCGGGTATTTATAGAGAGAACTATATATCTCCGCGCCGCACAATGGCGCACAATTACGTACAAGTAAAATCATACAACTTGTGCAATTAAAGAGACTGTCGTAAGATAAGTATGAATGGTATGAGTTCACATTAGTTTAGCTAGGAGTAATGTAAACTAGCATCTTGGTGATAATAGAAATTTGGTAAAAATGTATATAACTTATTTGTACCATAGATCATTTTGAATCGGCTAACCAATTTTTTAATTTATTTGATTTGAATCGGTTAACGATACATTTGAATACTTCAAAACTTCAAGTAATTATTTTAATAAATTTATAACTATAAAAATTACATAAAGTATACTAATTAAATCGCAAAGATAAACAACGCGTTTAGATTTTTAAGTCAAAGTGCTGTTGACTGGCTCAAATTAAATAAATTATGAAAGATTGAATAATAAAAATAAAATTTAAAAATATTAGTTAGTCAACTTAAAATGATCTATAATTCAGATAAGTTATATATAATTTTATTTTAAAAAATTTTCAATTTGACCTAGACGTGGAGATTAGGGATCTCGAACTACAAAGAAAAGAGCATGGATGTAAATGGGTTGACTTGGGTTTCTGGAGATAGAGATGTACGACTTTTGTACGTTAGAGGCAAGTGGATAAGATCTCACGTGAACATGATTCGTCACACATTTATGTCTTGCTCCGAATTGGGTCGGTGAGTAGCTCAATTTTTTAGCAATGCATAGAATTCGAACCGTTCACTAGTGATGTCAACTGGTCGGCTTTGGGTCGGATTTTCAAAAATCCGAATCCGAACCCAACAATTAAATTGAAATCCGAATTCGGATCGAACCCGGCAGGTTTTAAAAATTCATACACATACCCGACCCGACCAAAAACTCGAAACCCGAACCTGAAAACTCAAATCCGAAGTAATGATTTCTCTTTAACATATTTCAAAATATATTATAGTAAAATCAAAATTTTTCAAAACACAATCAAATATAAGTAAATAAATAATGTATATATATATAATTTGACCGTTGGATGAAGATTCAATGACTAAAATATTATTAGACATTTTATATATTATATAAGTAAATAAATTATATATATATATATATAATTTATTCGGGTTCGGGTTCGGGTTCGGGTACGGATCGGATACATACAAAATTCATATCTGTATTCATACCCGTCGGGTTTTTATTTTCTATACACATACTCGAATCCATATCCATTTAGTTCGGATAAATCCGCCCCGTTTGGATTCGGATTCGGATAATATTTCGGATACCGATACCATCGACATTCCTGCCGTTCACACTACTATATTATTAAGAGAATATTATATAAAAGCTTAACTACATCCTACTACGCTACCATGTTATTTTAGGTAGAGATATTGTAATTTTTCTTTATCAACGTTATTATTTAACTATTTTTTTTTGTTAATTTCTTCATTATACTTTCCATTTATATTTATTTATTATTTTATACTAATTTTTTTTTTCCTTAAGACATCACTAAGCTGCCATTATATCGCCAATTTTGATAATACTGTTGACAATTTTATTATTTTAGACAGAAGTTAACAACTCTAATAAAAGACATCGATTATATGAATTATACAAACTATAAAGATAAACGATACATTCAAATTTTAAAATTGAAATACAGTTGACTAATTCAAATCGAACAAATTGAAAGGTTGAACAGTAAAATCAAAAGTTTGAAAGATTGGATGATCAAATTAAAATGATCTATTATTCAAATAAGTTCTGTACGTAGTTCGAACTGTCGAAACATTCAATTAATTTGGTCAACAACAATTAAAAAAAAATTTAAATGAGGGGTAGTAGATTAGTCTTTAAATTGACATAAAGGGTTAAATAGTTCAGCAAGATCGAGAGATTAATAATTAATGAGAGGAACAATTAATGTGGATCTCCAAGTTCTCGACAGCATAAATTCCTGCTTTTTTCTTTTTTTTTCTTTTTTTTTTTGGTGATTCACACCTCTTTATCAATATTTATTATTGTAACCTATAACCACATTTGTATATTTTTATAAAATAATATAGAATTTATTTGTAGGTATAATATTACTAATCAACTCCGTATGGGCCATCTCAAATTTAAGTCCCCATTTAATGCAATTTATTACACGTGTGGGATAGGAGGCGTCCTCGTGGTTTGTCCTTGGTATGGATATCCGAAATATTATCCGAATCCGAATCCGAACGGGACGAATTTATCCGAACTAAATGGATATGGATTTAGGTATGGGTATAGAAAATAAAAATCCGACGAATATGAGTACGGGTATGAATTTCGTATGTACCCGACCCAAACCCGAACCCGAACCCGAACCCAAACCCGAATAAATTATATACATATTATTTATTTATTTATACAATATATAAAATACCTAATAATTTTATCCGTTGGATCTTTATCCAACGGTATATTTTGAAATATAGTAAAAAAAAATCATTATTCGGGTTTGAATTTTCGGGTTCGAGTTCGGGTTCGGATTTCGGATTTTTGATCGGGTCGGGTATGGGTACGAATTTTTTAAAACCCACCGGATTCGGATCCGAATTCGAATTTCAATTTGATTGTCGCGTTCGGACTCGGATTTTTAAAAACCCGACCCAAATCCGGCCCATTTACATCCCTAGAAACGAAGCCTACAATGAATGAGTAGGGAATTAACTACGTGTTCTTAATCAGAGAGACAATACCACGCACCTTGCACTGCCTTGTTCAGTCTCTTTCTCAGCATTAAGTTGTATTGTATAGACTCAACTTTTATTGTCAAAATATGTTTCTATTTTTTTTTAATAGTATTAGAGATATCCAAATACTCGATATTTCGTACCTGAACCGATCCTACATAAACTCAACTCGGACCCAATTAAAAAATAAATAGTATGTGAGTCAAAAAAATTATCCATTAAACTTTCGAGTATGAGTCCGAATACTTTATACTCATATCCGACTCGGATCTGACCGGAACTCGGTTCTTTAATGGGTATGGTCCAAAATAGTTTTTATATTCGGACCCGGACCAGGACTCGATACCGGTAAAATACCCGACCGTCTAAAAGTAGCCAAAAGAAAGAATATCGAAAAACTTATATTTATTTCTTCACTATAATGTTTGAGATTTATTGTATATGTGTTTCAAGTTTTAAGTATATCATATGAGGCACTTATATTTTGGACTTATAGTATATATTATGTGATTAGTTGTATGTGTTTTATACAACTATATTATATATATTTAGACTTATCAATGTAATTTTAATTGTTATGGTGTTGTATGTGTTTAGATGGCGGTTGTACTTATTAATCCATTGGTGAGAACGTAAAGAACTTATCTAAACTATGGATCATTTTGATTCGACTATTTAATTTTTAAAAATTTTAATTTTACTATTCAACTTTTCAATTTGTTTAATTTGAATCAGTCTGCGGCACTGTGACTTTAAAATTTAAGCTAATTGCTTATCTTTAGTGAATTTATAACTGTAAAAACTGTATAAAATATTAATTAAATCTGCAAAGATAAACGACGCATTCAATTTATGAAATTAAAATACCGTTAACTGACTCAAATCAAATAAATTGAAAGGTTTGATAGCAAAATCAAAATTTTGAAAGAACAAGTAGCCGAATCAAAATAATCTATAGTTCAGAGAAGTTTTGTATATTTTTACGTAATCCATATTATGTGGAGGGAGCAATGATATAAGTACTAGTGTAGAACCCGCGCTTCCAGCGGACAATTTTGACGCTAATATTTTGATATAAATTTTAATATATAATAATTACGAAAAAAAAATTAAAATATCAATACATATGTATGTAAGAGGAGGTAAAAGAATAGTAGTCAAGAATGATTTGCCATGAAAAAATAAAGATGGAATGACAACAAAATATGTAATTATAAACTATATATGTGAAATATATATTTAGCTTGAATGATTACTAATTACTTTAATATATATATATATATATATATATATATATATATATATATATATATATATATATATATATATATATATATATATATATATATATATATATATATATATATATATAAAAAGTAATTTGGAATGACAACAAAATATATAATTATATAATATGCAAACATATATTTAGCTTGAACAATTTATTTTTTAAATAATTTTTTAAAAAAATAATTTTAACTTCTGCTTTTGAAAAATTTTAAGGACGGATTATGTAAAAAATATTATAGAGAAAAGAGGTTTAGATGAGGCCTAATGAGTCGAGACGTGCGAAAGTATTATCCTAGAAGTGAGATTGCCCCTTCACGTGCGAGACTCCAGCAATCACTCCTAGCGATACAACGACCACCTTCCTTTTTGTCGGCACGTCTTTAGGATGATGTGACATGAACCTAAGTACCTCTCAGAAATTGCAAAAAATATAGAAAAAAATGTAAAACTCAATGTAAAGAGTGGTGAAGTTCAGTGCACGGGGAGAGAGGAGGAAGAAGCAATCAGAGAAATTTTTCTAGGTTCTAATCTCATGAGTACATGTTCTCCTATATACACACCCGAATCAAGGTGAGCATTTTGTCCCTTCCCGAAATAAGGAAATGAGAATTTTGTCTCTTACCAAGGTAACTTTCGATAGATTTAGTACATTTCCGAGATAGATTTGGTACATTTCCGAGGTAATTTGGTACCTTTCTGAGGTGATTTGATTCATTCCCGAGGTGGATTTAGTTTGATTCCCGAGGTGGAATTGGAAAGCCGAGGTGAAGTTAGAAAGATTTGAAAAGGGAAGAACATAATTAGATAGAGAGGTGTGTAGAAGAGAGAGAAAGAAGGAGGAGCTGCCACGTGGACGGAAGAAACAGTCAATTAGTATATTTGTATAGATATCTATTATATGAGTGTAAATTTTACAAAAATCAGCATTTACATAATTGTCTTATCAATTTTTTTTTGATACTATAAATTCAAATAAATTTTTTAAACTTTAAAATTATGAGTATAAGATGTACCGTCTATGATAGAGCGTATGAATAGTATTTCCAGCAATTTCTCTTAAGTGAGCTCGCATATTAAAGTGGGAAACATCGAAAATTAATAATTAATTAGGTGGTTTTAAAAGTATTTCAACTTAACTATATATATATATATATATATATTGAATTTTGTTAAAAACATTTATATGATTTGTCAGATATCAGCAGTTAAGATGAATTCTTGGGCGCTTTTAATTTGAACAAATTTTTGAGTATTATAAAATCAAAACTAGTCCTAAGTCTCTCTCTGTTTCTAAACAAACCTGATGAATTTAATTTTCTTATCTATCAATTAGTAACATATATTTTTATTTGTTTTTTTTTTATTTTTTTATACCTTCTCAGTTAGCACATGGAAAGTTCTTAAATTAGTTACATATGTCACATCAATATTTCACAAAAGCAGTATTTTAAGAGCATATAGCAAATAAATAAATAAATAAATAAAATAAAATAAAAACCTTTCATACGAAGGTGAGACGAGAGGCAGGACGAGTCTCTAGCACTTTAGTGTTTGTTGGAATGGACGGTTAGTTGCAGATAAATATAGTTTACAATATATTGACGATCGTAAAAGAAAAAAAAATTTACTATTCGTTTGGATGCCACATTTAAGATCTGCTCTGTTCGCATCCCTAGCGGCAAATTTTGTTTGGTTTTTTTGCAAATTCTGCAAAGTCCAAAGAGTTACCGCCCAAAAAGCATGAATCCAAAAGTGGCCAAACTAATCAAATTGCGTTGACATGAATTTGTTTTAGGTTCATTAATGGAGATGACGAGCAAATTAGATAACCTACTCGATCGATGATCCATATATTATCCACGTCTATGATTTTGGACGGTTGTGATAAAATATATATCTCATAACCAGTTTGTCTAAATATTTGTTTCCAGTTAACTCTCCGAATCTGTCTTAATAAAATTTTAAAGATAATAAAAGTATCATAAAAGCAACTCTCTCTTAAATTATATTTAGTTTTTGAAAAAATTAATATTTAAAATTGAAATAATATTTTAAAAAATTTAAAAGTTGTCTTACAATTAAATACTTATTCACGTCAAATTCAAGTTAAGACTTAGCATAGCAGGTTCCTGGCGAATGAAGTTTTTAATTTACCGTGTCCCATCTGGATCCTTTTTGAATTATAAAGAAATCTCCGTTACTGCCCCAAATTTATTTATTAGTCTCTACTTACTGCCTCATTCAGAGCAAATCAGCTCAAAAGCTGCACCAACCCGAATCCGTTTGCATCCCTAAAAGCTGCACATGCTTACATTACTAGGTCACATAAATAATTTTCTTTATCAAACTTATATATCCTGTCTATTTTTCGGTATTAATTATTCGTTCAATCTCATATTTCAATCCTAATTATACAACAATGGGTGGATCAAGCCTCGTTCTGAGCCTGATATGTTTTGAGCCAAATTAAAAATGAAATTCCATTGAGTTGACCTAAACTTTAAGTCATTTGTGTTGGCTTAAGGGGCCAACATTCCGCCCTGTGACGAGATGTCACGTTGGGCCGTATGACGTTCGAAATAGCGGAAGGTCGGATAGAGTCGAATCATATTCGAAGTGACGTGAAGCTGATTGGGCCGAATCACAATTAAGACCCGTGAGCGCTGTGTTTTTATGCTTTAAGCGAATTGGTAGCATAATTTTAATAGCTCGAGCTTTTGGGCTTAATAGTTAGCGTCAACGATCTGACAATTTGAAAATGAGTATCCAACTTTTAAAAATTTTGATTTTTATTTGGCATTTCAAATGGTTTGATTTGCTTTCTTAAAAGTAATATTCTGCACCTTGTGCATTCGAATATTTGTCCACCATATCTTACTTTTATTGGAAAAAATGTATAAAGACCCTCTGAACTTTAGATCTTTTGTCAGCAAATGTTTGAACTTTTAATTTTGACAATTAGAATTCTTAAACTTCATCACATATTTCAAACCCTTCTCTTCAATTAAAGTTGATAATTACACAATTATTTTGGTTGTATGTGTTGCACATTATTTTATAAATCTTCAAAACAGAAAGAAAAAAATATTTTATGTATTATAACATGTAAAGAAAGCGATAAAATTAAAGTTCAGTTCGACCTATTTTTCGATCGTCATGCTTAATTATCAAAATTGAAAGAGAAAAAATAAGTTCTTTTTCATATTTTAAGTCTTAAATATTTATGTATATGACATCCGATCAAAACGGCTATATAATTAGTAAGCTCATTGGAGAAGAAGGGTCTATTAAACTATTTGATAAAGTTTAGATTATGTGATTGTCAGAGTAATGCTACAGGTACACCCCAAAGTGGGGTATATATCTTACAACCTACTCCATTCCAAGGCTATTAATACTTTACTTGTCACATCAATTTTTTTATTTTTACTAAAAATTATTTGAATTTTTATCGACTCTAAAATAAAGGGTGTAAAATCTACACCTCCTTTTTGGGTGTACAAAAATTTATTACTATATACTAAAGTGCGTGGGGTATTCTTCTTTTATTGACATGTGTTCGGCTCAAATACTCAGTACATCCGGTGCAACGTAAACCGTTAATTGTGGACATATGTATGGTATAGGAGGGAATCTTGGGTGCATCTGGTCTACTTCTATCTATTCTTTCTTCTACATTAAAGGAGGGTTTGGGGGATGACACGTGTCCTCTAAAACCCTCCCCTCTTCTCTCTCCCTATCTATATATATATATAGGGTTTTAAAATTTTCTATTGTAAAATTCCAAATTTTGGATATCAAAATTTTAATTTTTTCGCAAATTTTCAACTTCAAAATTTTAAATTTTAAATCCCTAAACTATATAAAATTAATTAAATATTTTTACTAATAATTAATTTTATATATAATATAATTAATTTATTTTATTAATAATGCACATAATAAATTTATTATCTATTACTATATACTAAAGTCCGTGGACTTATTCTACTCTCCTGACACGTGTTCTCGGGCCGCGTTTGGTGCACATGGTGCACTATAGACCGTTGATTGTGGACATATGTATGGTCCATTGGGGATATTGGGTACATCTGATCTATTTCTATTTTATTATATTTTCAATATCATTTACCTAGTGATTGAAAGGACTCAAAATCAACGGTTGAAATAAAAATCTCACAAAAAATTATGATGTAGCACTAAATTTTTTATCAGAGATATTAATCTTGTTGTAGATAGTATAAAAAATTTTCTATCAAAATTTTATCTAATTTGAATACTTTTATACCGTTAAATTTGCAAACGGCATACATTAACCATTAAAAGTTATTGATTTTAAATCCTTTCGATCACTAGGTAAATGATATTGAAAATTCGCAAAAATTATTTTCAAGATACTTCAAATACGCTAGATGAAGTCTAATGGAGCCGATCGTCGATTCGAAAGTCCCATCATAAAAAACGGCTTAGGAGCACGGAGGCCTCTGTGCTCCTAATAGCACACAAGTCCTACTCTATATATATATAGCACACAAGTCCTACTCTCTCTCTCTCTCTCTCTCTCTCTCTCTCTCTCTCTCTCTCTATATATATATATATATATATATATATATATATATATATATATATATATGTTTTTAAAATTTTATATTATAAAAAATTTCTAATCTTGGATATCAAAATTTTAAATTCCAAATTTCAAATTCTAAATTTGAAATTTTACAACTTTAAATTTTATAATATTTATTCCCAAATTTTCAACTTCAAAATTTTAAATTTTAAATCCCTAAACTATATAAAATTAATATATTTATAATATAATTAATTTATTTTATTAATAATACACGTAATAAATCGAAAATATAGAATTTAAATTTCACGTATAATATTTTACAAATTCAGTCTATTGCGTGACTTGGACAATTTATAATATAATAATTATGAACTTAAAAATCACATCCGCTGCAGAGCGCGAGTACATTAATTGCTAGTATTTTTCTATTTGTAAATAGTAAAATGCTATTCATATATCCTCTTTTTAGGTGTAAACAGTACACTTATAGGCTTCTAATAGTCCATATATTTTCACTTTTCTTGTCAATTTTTTTTTTAAACTAAAACTTTCAAAAAGGATCTCAACTCTTATATAAAGAGTGTAAGATGTACATCCCTATAAAAAGTGTACCACTAGTATTTTTTTTCTTTTTAATGCATCACATATTAATTGGACAACTCAAATTTAACTTTAAAAAATCATAATTTATTGATTAGTAGAATTCGAACAATCAGATAAAATAAATAAATGTACCATCTATGAATTATGATGGGATGGGTCAACCCCAGAAAAGCAATTTGATTGATTGGGAATACCACCTCAATTTGTCACTCTCCGGCACCGCCACTTTGGTCGGTTTGGGCACGTGCACAGATTGCCGAACGAACATAATTTTTTCTATCCGCCTAAGGCGTAAACAAAATAAGTACATTGAATTTCACATAGGAAAAATAACATAGTACAGTTCTGCACGAGGGCATATCACAAGAGCGAGAATTTAAACCTAACTATTACAACATTTGAACATACACATTTTACATATATTTTTTCACATTACATTAATACATGAATGCTTCACCACATCTGCAATGTGATTGCTGCATTCTAGACTTTTTCCCTCTCTAGTGCATTTACTATTTTCAAACCTAAAATACTGGCGACACAAGTTCCAAATTGTGAAAGCACAAGCGGAAATCAAATCTCCAACCTCAACAACACAAACTATATGGATAAAACTTCAGTGGGGAGCTCCACACGATACCTCGTTAAAAACTCCCGATTCGCTGCCACATATTAGTTTTGCCTCCATCCGAGGATTTGTTTGGTGTTTTTAATACTGAAATCCAAAAAAAAAAATTCTAGACGAAAGGATTATAATCTTTGAATAGAGACAAAACTGATATATGATAAATGAATCAGAATTGATTAATGAGATGTCGTTGGGGAGTTTCCCACTGAAATTTTATTCTGCCAGATAACTAACCACTAATCTAACCCGTGGTTGTTCGAATGACTAAACAATATGATTAACAAGCTTTTCTTATTATATAGGGTTTTATTGGTCTCGCCAAAAAAACTATTTTCAAATTTTTGTGCAAAAAGCTGATGCGGCTATAATAATTACTAGTAAATCACAGGGTGGCTAGAGTTCTAAAGGATTTTTTTTTTTAAATTTTAATCACCCTGTGGACGAACCAATTCTACAACAAATTTTCTATTTCTACTATCAATTAAGTAAATGCTTCATTTAGAAAAAAAAAAGTAGGTAAAAGCTTCACTGGTCCATCATCTAAATAGTATATGTCAAAGAGCCCAATTTCCATACCTGTTTTAAGCACATAATATACACAATTTCTCATATAATAATTTCTCATATATACACAAAGGGCTTGTTAGTTGGTACCCGAGGTCCCGAGTTCGAATCCTAGTTGATTTACATTTCTAGCTAAATTTATTTTTTAAAAAAATAAACGAAGCGGGTAGCGTGCTACCTTTCTCTCAAAAAAAAATGTTTGAGATTTATTGTATATGTGTTTTAAGTTTTAAGTATATCATATGAGGCACTTATATTTTGGACTTATAATATATATTATGTGATTAGTTGTATGTGTTTTATACAACTATATTATATATATTTAGACTTATCAATGTAATTTTAATTGTTAGTGTTGTATGTGTTTAGATGGCGGTTGTACTTATTAATCCATCCGTGAAAACGTAAAGAATTTATCTAAACTATGGATCATTTTGATTCGACTATCTAAATTTTAAAAATTTGAATTTACTATTCAACTTTTCAATTTGTTTAATTTGAATCAGTCTGCGGCACTGTGACTCTATTATTTAAGCTAATTGCTTATCTTTAGTGAATTTATAACTGTAAAAATTGTATAAAATATTAATTAAACCTGCAAAGATAAACGACGCATTCAATTTATGAAATTAAAATATCGTTAACTGACTCAAATCAAATAAATTAAAAGGTTTGATAGCAAAATCAAAATTTTGAAAGAACAAGCCGAATCAAAATAATCTATAGTTCAGAGAAGTTTTGTATATTTTTACGTAATCCATATTATGTGGAGGGAGCAATGATATAAGTACTAGTGTTGAACCCGCGCTTCGCCGCGGACAATTTCGACACTAATATTTTGATATAAATTTTAATATATAATAGTTACAAAAAAATATTAAAATATCAACACATATGTATGTAAGAGGAGGCAAAAGAATAGTAGTCAAGAATGATTTGCCATGAAAAAATAAGATGGAATGACAACAAAATATGTAATTATAAACTATGCGAAATATATATTTAGCTTGAATGATTACTAATTACTTTAATATATATATAAGTAATTTGGAATGACAACAAAATATATAATTATATAATATGCAAACATATATTTAGCTTGAACAATTTATTTTTTAAATAATTTTTAAAAAAATACTTTTAACTTTTATTTTTGAAAAATTATAAGGACGGATTATGTAAAAATATTATAGAGAAAATAGGTTTAGATGATGCCTAATGAGTCGAGACGTGCGAAAGTATTATCCTAGAAGTGAGATTGCCCCTTTACGTGCGAGACTCCAGCAATCACTTCTAGCGATACAACGACCACCTTCCTCCTCGTCGGCACGTCTTTAGGATGATATAACATGAACCTAAGTAGCTCTCAGAAATTGTAAAAAATATAGAAAAAATATAAAACTCAATGTAAAGAGTGGTGAAGTTCAGTGCATGGGGGGAGAGAGGAGGAAGAAGCAATCAGAAAATTTTTTCTAGGTTCTAACCTTATGAGTACACGTTCTCCTATATACACATCCGAATCAAGGTGAGCATTTTGTCCCTTCCTGAGATAAGGAAATGAGAATTTTGTCTCTTACCAAGGTAAGAAAAAAATTTCGATAGATTTGGTACCTTCCCGAGGTGATTTGGTACCTTTCTGAGATGATTTGATCCATTCCCGAGGTGAATTTGGAAAGCCGAGGTGAAGTTAGAAAGATTTGAAAAGAAAAGAAGGGAATTAGATAGAGAGGTGTGTAGAAGAGAGAGAAAGGAGGAGCTGCCACGTGGACGGAAGAAATCGTCAATTAGTATATTTGTATAGATATCTATTATATGAGTGTAAATTTTACAAAAATCAGCATTTACATAATTGTCTTATCAATTTTTTTTTGATACTATAAATTCAAATAAATTTTTTAAACTTTAAAATTATGAGTATATACAGTCTATGATAGAGGGTATGAATAGTATTTCCAGCAATTTCTCTTAAGTGAGTTCGCATATTAAAGTGGGAAACATCGAAAATTAATAATTAATTAGGTGGTTTTAAAAGTATTTCAACTTAACTATATATATATTTTGAATTTTGTTAAAAAAATTTATATGATTTGTCATATATCAGCTGTTAAGATGAATTCTTGGGCGCTTTTAATTTGAACAAATTTTTGAGTATTATAATATCAACACTAGTCCTAAGTCTCTCTCTGTTTCTAAACAAACTTGATGAATTTAATTTTCTTATCTATCAATTAGTAACATATATTTTTATTTGTTTTTATTTTTATTTTTTTATACCTTCTCAGTTAGCACATGGAAAGTTCCTAAATTAGTTACATATGTCACATCAATATTTCACAAAAGCAGTATTTTAAGAGCATATAGCAAATAAATAAATAAAATAAAAACCCTTCATACGATTAAGACGCCAATCACAACCGTCCAAAATCACATACGTGGATAAGATATGGATCATCGATCGAGTAGGTTATATAATTTGCTCGTCATCTCCATTAATGAACCTAAAACAAATATGTCAACGCAATTTGATTAGTTTGGCCACTTTTGGATTCATGCTCTTTGGGCGGTAACTCTTTGGACTTCGCAGAATTTGCAAAAAAAACCAAACAAAATTTGCCGCTAGGGATGCGAACAGAGCAGATCTTAAATGTGGCAATACAAACGAATAGCAATTTTTTTTTCTTTTACGATCGTCAATATATTGTAAACTATTTTTATCTACAACTAACCGTCCATCCCAACAAACACTAAAGTGCTGGAGACTCGTCCGACCTCTCGTCTCACCTTGGTGACGGGATAAAATATATATCTCATAACCAGTTTGTCTAAATATTTGTTTCCAGTTAACTCTCCGAATCTGTCTTAATAAAATTTTAAAGATAATAAAAGTATCATAAAAGCAACTCTCTCTTAAATTATATTTAGTTTTTGAAAAAATTAATATTTAAAATTGAAATAATATTTTAAAAAATTTAAAAGTTGTCTTACAATTTAAATACTTATTCACGTCAAAAATTCAAGTTAAGACTTAGCAGAGCAGATTCCTGGCGAATGAAGTTTTAAATTTATCATCTCCCATCTGAATCCTTTTTGAATTATAAAGAAATCTCCGTTACTGTCCCAAATTCATTTATTAGTCTCTACTTACTGCCTCATTTAGAGCAGATCAGCTCGAAAGCTCCACCAACCTGAATCCGTTTGCATCCCTAATAGCTGCACATGCTTACATTACTTGGTCACATAAATAATTTTCTTTATCAAACTTATATATCCTGTTTATTTTTCGGTATTAATTATTCGTTCAATCTCATATTTCAATCCTAATTATACAACAATGGATGGATCTTGCCTCGTTCTGAGCCTGATTTGTTTTGAGCCAAATTAAAAATGAAATTCCTTTGAGTTGACCTAAACTTTAAGTCATTTGTGTTGGCTTAAGGGGCCAACATTCTGCCCTGTGACGAGATGTCACGTTGGGCCGTATGACGTTCGAAATAGCGGGAGGTCAGATAGAGTCGAATCATATTCGAAGTGACGTGAGGCTGATTAGGCCGAGTCACAATTAAGATTCGTGGGCGTTGTGTTTTTATGTTTTAAGCGAATTGGTAGCATAATTCTAATAGCTCGAGCTTTTGGGCTTAATAGTTAGCGTCAACGATCTGACAATTTGAAAATGAGTATCCAACTTTTAAAAATTTTGATTTTTATTTGGCATTTCAAATGGTTTGATTTGCTTTCTTAAAAATAATTTTCTGCACCTTGTGCATTCGAATATTTGTCCACCATATCTTAATTTTATTGGAAAAAATGTATAAGGACCCTCTGAACTTTAGATCTTTTGTCAGCAAATGTTTGAACTTTTAATTTTGACAATTAGAATTCTTAAACTTCATCACATATTTCAAACCCTTCTCTTCAATTAAAGTTGATAATTACACAATTATTTTGGTTGTATGTGTTGCACATTATTTTATAAATCTTCAAAACAGAAAGAAAAAAATATTTTATGTATTATAACATGTAAAGAAAGCGATAAAATTAAAGTTCAGTTCGACCTATTTTTCGATCGTCATGCTTAATTATCAAAATTGAAAGAGAAAAAATAAGTTCTTTTTCATATTTTAAGTCTTAAATATTTATGTATATGACATCCGATCAAAACGGCTATATAATTAGTAAGCTCATTGGAGAAGAAGGGTCTATTAAACTATTTGATAAAGTTTAGATTATGTGATTGTCAGAGCAATACTACAGGTATACCCCAAAGTGGGGTATATATCTTACAACCTATTCCATTCCAAGGCTATTAATACTTTACTTGTCACATCAATTTTTTTATTTTTACTAAAAATTATTTGAATTTTTATCAACTCTAAGATAGAGGGTGTAAAATCTACACCTCCTTTTTGGGTGTACAAAAATTTATTACTATATACTAAAGTGCGTCGGGTATTCTTCTTTTATTGACATGTGTTCGGCTCAAATACTCAGTACATCCGGTGCAACGTAAACCGTTAATTGTGGACATATGTATGGTATAGGGGGAAATCTTGGGTGCATCTGGTCTACTTCTATCTATTTTTTCTTCTACATTAAAGGAGGGTTTGGGGGATGACACGTGTCCTCTAAAACCCTCCCCTCCTCTCTCTCCCTACCTATATGTATATATATATAGGGTTTTAAAATTTTATATTATAAAATTCTAAATTTTGGATATCAAAATTTTAACTTTTTCGCAAATTTTCAACTTCAAAATTTTAAATTTTAAATCCCTAAACTATATAAAATTAATTAAATATTTTTACTAATAATTAATTTTATATATAATATAATTAATTTATTTTATTAATAATGCACGTAATAAATTTATTATCTATTACTATATGCTAAAGTCCGTGGACTTATTCTACTCTCCTGACACGTGTTCTCGGGCCGCGTTTGGTGCACATGGTGCACTATAGACCGTTGATTGTGGACATATGTATGGTCCATGGGGGATGTTGGGTACATCTGATCTATTTCTATTTTACTATATTTTCAATATCATTTACCTAGTGATTGAAAGAACTCAAAATCAACGGTTGAAAATAAAAATCTCACAAAAAATTATGATGTAGCACTAAATTTTTTTATCAGAGATATTAATCTTGTTGTAGATAGTATAAAGAATTTTCTATCAAAATTTTATCTAATTTGAATACTTTTATACCGTTAAACTTGCAAACGGAATACATTAACCATTAAAAGTTATTGATTTTAAATCCTTTCGATCACTAGGTAAATGATATCGAAAATTCGCAAAAAATATTTTCAAGATACTTCAAATACGCTAGATGAAGTCTAATGGAGCCGATCGTCGATTCGAAAGTCCCATCATCAAAAACGGCTTAGGAGCACGGAGGCCTCTGTGCTCCTAATAGCACACAAGTCCTACTCTATATATATATATAGCACACAAGTCCTACTCTCTCTCTCTCTCTCTCTATATATATATATATATATATATATATATATATATATATGGTTTAAAATTTTATTATTATAAAATTTCAAATCTTGTATATCAAAATTTTAAATTTCAAATTTCAAATTCTAAATTTGAAATTTTACAACTTTAAATTTTATAATATTTATTCCCAAATTTTCAACTTCAAAATTTAAAATTTTAAATCCCTAAACTATATAAAATTAATATATTTATAATATAATTAATTTATTTTATTAATAATACACGTAATAAATCGAAAATATAGAATTTAAATTTCACGTCTAATATTTTACAAATTCAGTCTATTGCGTGACTTGGACAATTTATAATATAATAATTACTATATAAAATTAATATATTTATAATATAATTAATTTATTTTATTAATAATACACGTAATAAATCGAAAATATAGAATTTAAATTTCACGTCTAATATTTTACAAATTCAGTCTATTGCGTGACTTGGACAATTTATAATATAATAATTATGAACTTAAAAATCACATCCGCTGCAGAGCGCGAGTACATTAATTGCTAGTATTTTTCTATTTGTAAATAGTAAAATGCTATTCATATACCCTATTTTTAGGTGTAAACAGTACACTTATAGGCTTCTAATAGTCCATATATTTTCACTTTTCTTGTCAATTTTTTTTTTAAAACTAAAACTTTCAAAAAGATCTCAACCCTTATATAAAGAGTGTAAGATGTACATCCCTATAAAAAATGTACCACTAGTATTTTTTTTCTTTTTAATGCATCACATATTAATTGGACAACTCAAATTTAACTTTAAAAAATTATAATTTATTGATTAGTAGAATTCGAACAATCAGATAAAATAAATAAATGTACGATCTATGAATTATGATGGGCTGGGTCAACCCCAGGAAAGCAATTTGATTGATTGGGAATACCACCTCAATTTGTCACTCCCCGGCACCGCCAACCTAAAATATTGGCGACAAAAGTTCCAAATTGTGAAAGCACAAGCGGAAATCAAATCTCCAACCTCAACAACACAAACTATATGGATAAAACTTCAGTGGGGAGCTCCACACGATACCTCGTTAAAAACTCCCGATTCGCTGCCACATATTAGTTTTGCCTCCATCCGAGGATTTGTTTGGTGTTTTTAATACTGAAATCCAAAAAAAAAAATTCTAGACGAAAGGATTATAATCTTTGAATAGAGACAAAACTGATATATGATAAATGAATCAGAATTGATTAATGAGATGTCGTTGGGGAGTTTCCCACTGAAATTTTATTCTGCCAGATAACTAACCACTAATCTAACCTGTGGTTGTTCGAATGACTAAACAATATGATTAACAAGCTTTTCTTATTATATAGGGCTTTATTGGTCTCGCCAAAAAACTATTTTCAAATTTTTTGTGCAAAAAGCTGATGCGGCTATAATAATTACTAGTAAATCACAGGGTGGCTAGAGTTCTAAAGGATTTTTTTTAAAAAAAATTTTAATCACCCTGTGGACGAACCAATTCTACAACAAATTTTCTATTTCTACTATCAATTAAGTAAATGCTTCATTTAGAAAAAAAATAAAAGAAAAAAAGTAGGTAAAAGCTTCACTGGTCTATCATCTAAATAGTATATGTCAAAGAGCCCAATTTCCATACCTGTTTTAAGCACATAATATACACAATTTCTCCATTAGGGGCTCATATGAATTGATAATTATTACAATTTCTTTTTTTTTTTCCTCATATACCATGGCATAATATAGATTATAGGAAGGGTAACAAAAAAAGCCACCACTTCATTCGACAGTATACAGAAATTGCTCTGCAGAAAATTTTGGAACATCTCACAAATTAATCCAAACAAGGTATTCTGATTTATGGTTCCATTTACTGCATGTACATACAGACCATGTGATATAAAGTATATATACTACATGACCTGTATAAAAACAAGGTCATTGAGACTTGAAGATGGAGTGCTGTAGTGACTTGAAAGATCTCTGATGGCTACCGAAACCCATGAACCAGAACTCGAAGTTGTCCACCGTAACTATCTGGACATACTTCTGATCCGGCTTGTTCGCATTCTCGCTCGGGATCGCTCTCTTTACCCTTCTATGCGGAATCAAAACCTGTAAAAATGATACCAAATTATGTTACATAAACCAATTGCTATAAGAAGAGCTTACTTCTAAAGCTAATGAATTTGATAGATCTAAGGTTTGAAGGAACTGGCTAGTATTATTACCTTGTAGGGAACTCGCGCCGTTTCTCCTTTTGGGGAAGTTAATGTTAGAGGTTTATTACTACAAAAGGCTAATTTCTCCGTCGAGATGAAGAGCATCCCCGCAATAGGACCTGATGTGGTTGAGAGATAGCATTGAAAAGCCTTCAACAGCTTCTCTCCTTTCTTAGCCGAGAAGCTTTGCTTGAACATTCTCTCGACCCCTCCACTGCCTACGCTCGACTTCCCTTTGACAGATTTAGAGAATTTTGGACCCAAATTCACTGCAGTATAAAAGAACACCGAGTCTTTGATCAGTCTCATCTCAAAACTGTTTAAAGATAGGTATATTTAATCAACAAGACTTGGTCATTAATTTGTTGCTATCTAGAGAAACATATAAATCTTATATCTTTTTTTTTTTTTTTTTTTTTTTTTTTTTTTTTTTTTTTTTTTTTTTTTTTTTTTTCTGGTGATGAAGAAGTTTTATCAGACAAAAGATAAGAGTCATGTTTGTCAGAATCGTCGTAGATGTTTACCATGCTGCCGGATTCCTTGCGCATAACTGTTTGCCTTTATGCTCAGTTTTCTCATCCAGTTAATGATGCAAAACTTCTTATCTGCAATCAACAGATAAACAATTAACATAGAGCTTAAATAATTAAAATTGTTTGAAGTACATAATAATACTGCAATAAATATGATGAGACAAAGAGAGCTGATTATTACTCTGCTTAGAATTGAAGGACCCATGTGAATTGGAACCTCGGAACGAAACCACGGGCTCAGAAGCAGAAGCTGATTCTCTTGCTAGTTCCTCTCCTACATGCGTGATCGAGCTCATGGGAATTCCGACGGCGTGCTCAGTCTTGAAGCTCTCCATTCTTGAATCGCCTCCTCGAGATATCGTATGCTGCGAGAGATGAGATAGCTTTGCTCCTGAGAGATGTTCCTCTTTATAAAGAGAAGCAACTAACAAAGAGGAGAATCCTTTCGGAGGAATAAAGTGGTTAAGACTGAATCAGCAGTTGGTGTTGCAGAGTCATCATCACCTCATCTACAATAAAAATGTACACATCTTGACACAGAAAGGAAGAAAAGAAGAATAAAGGGGCCCATTGCTTTTATATCACTCATCAGATTTTTAATGGTTGCAGTATATTCCTTGCACTATACTAAAGCTGGTTTCCAGATTCCCCCAAGATACAAAGGAGGAGTAGATCAAGGCACAATGTATTTGGACATTTAATGATCAAATAACTAGTTAGGTGTAGAAAATCTTGTTGCGTTGTAAGAGACAAGCCATGTGTTTAACTTTAATTTGCTCAGCATTACAAAATTAAGGAAGAAAAGAGCAAGTGAAATAGCTTCATGGTCTGAGGGGATGCCACGCATTCTGATAAAAATTAACACAAAAAAAGCGACAATTCGATGATTTTTTTCCCCGAAATTTGAGTGTGTGGGGCTAAGGCTGATGTGGAAACAGAGCATCCTGATGTGTAAATAACCTACTTTCTACAGGATCTAATTAAGATACAGTTAGTGATTACTTGCCTTTCCTTTTCTATTCTTTAATGCTGTGTCCTCCAAAGCTAAAGGTAGCATTTTAACACATGTCCACGTAAAACTGAGTCAGCATAGGGTCGGCATCGGATCACACGCAGCATCTAGTCAGCAAGTCATTTCATCTGACTGTATTCGGTGGTGACCTGAGGAAGCATGTTAGCAATCTCACATGCTATGGGTAGTTGGTTAGTCTCCAATAAGAGAGGTATGCGTAAAGTATGGGTTCTTTTTTCTAATTTGCAATAGTGATTCTAAAAAAACTGCACCAAGCTGCATGTTCCAAAGGCAGAAAATATTCAGCAGAGTGAAGTAAAATAAAAAATAGCATGCTTATTCCAGTAAAATCAGGAAATCTGCAATATGTTCCGCGCACACTACGACATGAATAAGTTGCAATTAGGCCAAAGGTCAATCTCATTGAGCAAGAGCCAAACCATGAACTTACCTGTGTACGAACTTTTAACCATGCTTTGCTTCATCCAGAGGTGGATATATTTCAGTGGTAAATCTGGAAGCCTCTGTTTGCCATCCCCATATGCTAATCCAAAAATCATAAGCACTAGTATAGAATAATAAAAGAGCATAAAAAGAAGCAAAAATTGGCCACCCATGTGGTAGATAAGACATCACCTTTAAGTCACAATCTCTACCTTTTCAACAAAAAGAAGGTCACAAAGCATGGCTGCTTAGGTTCATTGCTTAATCAGCCACTTGCAGGTTTACCAACGTTTGTCTACAACTTGATTAATGACATAATTATCATGTTATTGCACGGTGGTAGCACTTGAAAAGTTCCTCCTCATACTTTGGAGTAAGTAAAAGCTAAAAGTACCAGCAAATATGAGAAAAGAAGACAAATCAAGTTGCAGAACTTCGCACAATCACTAGAGATGTTAACTCACAAATTTATTTCATTTCTTCTAAATTCTTGTTTCTACAAGCTATGAGCCGAATGAATATATTACTTTTAACTGCAGATTAAACACAAATAAGCCCATCAGTCTAACCAAATTAAATTTCACAATAGTCTCTGTCTCATTTGTAATAATAGCTTTATTTACAAATGATTCAGTAAGTTGGGAAAAAAAAAAAAAAATCTTACTATTGACTACCACATATTTACACTAGAAGCTGTGGCACAAACTTCGTCACAGACAATTTATTGTGCACTAGCTGAAGTAAAAGACAAATAAATCCAGTGAGACCACTCCTTGTCTACTATGCATCACAGAGATTATACGGAGATCTGCTATTAATGAGCAGATGTATGAGGCATATGGTAGGTCATTGTAGCAATGTTCGGTGGCACACTAGTAACTACACTTCCAGAAATCGGGGGCCCCATTCTGAAGGTCATATGCTGATTAACAGGAGGGCCAGCAAAATAAATCAAAGGCGCAGCAATGGGCTGTCCGAGTGTAGGCTGTCCGAGTGTACTTCCATATAAACCTACAGCAGGTGGACAAGCAGGATTTTGGGAAGGTCTTTTGGCTGGTTTATTGTTGGGTGTTGTTGGCCCATTTGTTTCGCCCGTTATTGGACCTTGAGCCCCAGATCCATCTGCATTGCCTGCAGTGGTGATATCATGAATGCTTGTCCGCCTTCTCTCCTTGTTCATCGATTTCAGGCGGATGAAGTACTTCTGAGCATGGCTTGCCACTTGGGTTGGTGTCCTTGTTTTGACAAAGTTTCTAGAAATGCTGCGCCAATCACCCTTCCCATGCTCTTCGAGTCCAAGAAGAAACCTCCTGTAATATTGATTTTCAAGTAGTGTAAATAATTAGGGTACTGAATGCAGTGGTCCAAGACTCCAATTAACCAAGGTTAACCAGTATAACATTTTGACATCAACCCTGAAAATCATGGAGTTTGAAAATGTGAACCAGACCAAAGAAAGAGAATTTAAATGTGCACATCAGCAGAGTAGCAAATCAGAGTATGCTGCAGTAACAAAATTAGAAAGAAAAAATGTAGCATATTTCTATCACTAATGTTACTCAAAAAATTACTAACGCTTACAAAACCATTGAACAAACAGGGAGCTACTGTGATCTGTTCTAATTGAAAAGAATACAGTGCTCAGCAATCAAACAATTCATTGTGAAATTTGATAAATTTTGAAAAAAAAAATGATATATTGGACAAGAAGAAGGGGCACTACAGTTGGGGATCATCCTACCATAAGACTTAATCGGAAAGCCATTATCATCTCATCATGACAGCAAACATGATAATTCTCGCATGTCTCCGGTGGATAGTTTTCAGTTGATTGACTATCTCCCCCGGTGCATAAGCTTAAAGTTTTCTACTGGTTTACAGTAGATGATTACTTGCATAAACTTCAATTAATTTTTTGCGGTCTTAGAGTTTTTGCACCACATATAAGAGCACAGTGATGACAAGCATGCCATATTCAACATGTTGGTAACATTCAATCGCATCATACCAACACACAGATGCAAGCTGAAAGCATATGCATTTACCAGAACTTTTGTAGATAGGTAACCCCACATGAGCTTCACCAAGTAAAATGAAGATAAATAATGAAGAAACAATGTAGCAGGTAGATAACAAGGGTACATAGATGCATGATATCATCCTTACTGCCTTTCTCATCACGATGAACTTCGTAAAAACTATCCTTGCAACTTTAAATATAAGTAAACATAGAGAAAGCAGCATCCTATATAAAAATGCACTCAAAGATGATGATCAGAAGAACATGAAAATGCCCATGGAACTCAAACATTTCCATAAAAATGGACCAAAAATCTGAGGTTCCTGAAAACTATACCATTTCCATTGTTTTCGCTAAACCTACAGGTCGTCTTCCCTAAGTTTCCTGTGTTTACTATTGATGTCTAGTACAAACCATAGTTAGTTAATTCGGATTCGGCAAACATTCGGTACGGGTATAATACGAATAAAATTCGTATCTTAATTTTTAAATTCGTTGAAAAATACGGTTTAAAAAACGAATTCGTTAATTATTCGGATAAGCGATTTATACGAAAATTATACGTTTATCGTTTAAAAATTCGGAATCAAAAATTCGGCTACTGTATTAAATTTTTTTAAAAAATTTATGCTATTATCATAAATAATTATAATTTATACGAATATAAAACTAAAAAGATATAAAATAAAATAGATTATATATATATATATATATATATATATATATATATAGAGTAGGGCTACTATACTCTTATGAGTATAGAGCCCTTCGTACTCATAAGTTGTTTTCAATAATGGAGCTTCCGAATCGACGATCCGCACCGTTAAATATGATCTAGAGTATTTGAAACTTCTAGAAAATGAATTTCATAATTTTTCGAAATTATAATAAAGCCCATCAAGCGGGCATAAAATGAATGGTCAAAATCGAACGACGTCCTAAAAATGGATGATCGGATACTTCAATTTAAGATCGGAGTTATTGATCTTTATCTAGATAGTGAATAGAATTTTCTATAAAAAATTCAACCGATTTTGATTCTTTTACACCGTTAAACTAGCAAGTATTCCATACCGGCCATTTAAAATTGTCAATTTTGAGATCTTTTGATCGTAAGGTAAATGATGTCAAATAATTATGAAATTTAATTTCTAGAAGTTTTAAATGCTCTAGATAATGTTTAACGGTGTAGATCGTCGATTCGCAAGCTCTATTATCGAAAACGACTTATGAGTACGAAGGCGATCGTACTCATAAGAGTATAGTAGCCGGACTCATATATATATATATATACACACACACACAATTACACAAAAAGGGGAGAGAGTGAGAGGTCATGGACCTCTCACTCCACGTGGTCCACGAGGCTGAGTGCAGCCTCGTGGACCGCGATATTTCCCTCAGCTACGCCGCGATTTTTTCTTCCCCAACTCCTCTCCTTTTCTTCTTCGCTGGCGCTCCTTCTCCATTTTCTCCCACAATTCAACAGTTAAAGTTGCTCAACTTCTCAGAAAAAAATGCGCGGATTTGCGGAGCGGTGGTCGCGCGACGCCGGATCGAGAAATTTCATCTTTCCGCAGCCACCCGTTCCGAATTTTTTTTAGAAATTCCATCTTTGCAGCCACCCCTTTCGAATTTTCTCACAAATTTCATCTTTGCGCAATAGCCCTAGCCGAATTTTTCGGAATATAATTCGGCAAAGCCGTTTTGAACGCGAACATTTTGAGCAAAAAAAAAAATCGCGTTTTATTCCGATTGTTTGGAAAAAATTCGTGAACGAACCGTATAAAACGTTTTATTTTTTGTTCGCGAATAATTCGCGTATAATACGCGAATTAACTAACTAAGGTACAAACCCAGTCAATACACGCGTCCTCCTATTCCTAGTGTGCTAATTTTAATTTTGGAAAGGGAGTGGGTGCAGGTCACGGATGATAATTCTATAGATATGCAAAAGCTAAAAGTTGGACGGTTCCTCCAAATGAATAAGAAAACACAATGTGTCGGACAGTTGATAAAGATCTTTAACGAAAACAGTATAACACAAAGGAGCATCAAATATTTGAAAGTTTTGTTAGTACAAAGCACTTTGGAATAACATGATAACCATGCAAACTTGCATTTACAAAAACCTTTAGACGAAGCAGCATACGGGCTTTGACATCAGCAAAAATCATATAGGGAATACAAATCTGATTAATTCAAACTGAGTTTGCCGATTTGTTATTACAGACAGTTAACTAAGTTATCAATTACAAGTTATGATTTGAGTTAGGATATAGCATGGAGATCTAGATCACAGCAAAATGAATACCATATCACGAGGGAATCAAGGTATTGAGTATACCATCTAATACTATATATGAAACTAAGAATAAACATGATGTGACCTAGGTCCTAAACATGTCATGTAGTGAGTTCAAGAGTAGTTTAACGTGCTTCAATCAAGGTTTCGAGCTATGAAGTTTTAAACTTTTACACTACCAAATATATAATACATGCTACAAGTACACTTATGGGATTGAATCCCCCTGCTCGTCCTGAAGCTTCTGCTTCTAGCTACAACCAGAATCCATCGGAGGGACTTTAAAGGAAAAGCTAATAGGATATTTTTGGTCAGGTCTACTTGAACAAAATTCTGCAAATCCTACAGTGCCAAACAGGCCTCAAATCAAAAAAGTAACAACATTTTCGCATCCATTTTACATATATCAATGAAGCAAAAGCCCCGCAACAGTATATCTCAATGCTCTAAATTATCTGAGGTTCTACAAACCAGTACACCATGAACTTGTTCCTAAATAATTGAATGTAAGCTCTAAAAACTTAAGCTTTTATCCGAAAATGGTGTTGTTGTATACTGATACATTATTAGACAATTAATGAAGATAAATAAACGAGGACACTAATTACCAAAGAAAACGCGTAACAAATACAAGATCGAACACGATTAGATTCTCACCTGTGCTCATCCTCCGTCCACGCCACGCCCTTTCGCCGCTCCGCATCCCCCTTCGACCCCCTCCCACCCCTCTTACCATTTCCACCACCATCGTCCTCGCCCGAATCCTCCGACTCACCAACGTACTCCGGGAGAGGCACCCGCCCCAGCTCGATCCGCTCCACGTCCTCGACGAGGAGCCGGTAATGGCGCTCGACCTCGCCTGGGGTTTTCCCGGGCACCGCCGCCGCGATCTCCTCCCACCACCACTCGCCGCCGCGCCCCTCCGCCTCCGCCTCCGCCTCCGCCTCCGCCTCCGCCTCCGCCTCCGCCTCCGCCGCCGCCGCCGCGACCGCGTTCTCGAACGCCTTCTCCTCGTCCCAGCTCCAGCAGAAGCTGCTACTCGATTCCTCAGCGTCCATGTCGCGGCTCGATCGCTAGGGGAAGCGAAAACCCTAGGGATTTATAAGTTTTTTTTAAAATTTCTTGAGATTGAAAAAAAAAACAAAAAAGAAAATAACCGATTATAGCGAGATCCGCGATGGGTTGGAGAAAAAAAAAAAAAAGAAAAGAAAAAAAAACGGTAGGATTCGGTTGTGGACGAGAGAAAAGCAGGTATCCAATTGGAAGAGTGCGAGGAAGAAGAAGAAGAAACGACGGAAACAAAGAGAGAGCGGAGTTGAACAGAAAAGGCTTTTTCTGTTGACTATTCGTAACAGAAATTGTTTTTACTTTTTCATGTAAAAAAAAAAAAAAAAAAAAAAAAAAACTACTTTTTTACCGAGCTAGATTACTGTTACCGCGAATCTGTGAGTAGAATGCACTCAAGAATCATCCGTCCCCAGCGCAAGTGGCAGATGGCTTGATGATTGGTACTCGAGGTTTTAAATTCGAATCTTAGTTGATTCACATTTTCAACTAAATTTATTTTTAAAAAAAATAAACGAAACGGATAGCGTGCTACCACGCTACCTTTCTCTCTCAAAAAAAAAAAAAAAATCACCCCTAAAAATTAGGCGGACGTGGTTTTTGTTTGGAAAAATTGTAAAGTTAGAATTCAAAAAAAAAATCCTGAAAATATTTATTATTTTATTTTATTTATTTTTAAAAAAATTATATTTTACTATTTTAAATTTTAATTTGATGTATTTAGTCTCTTTCAGGATTCTGTCGCTATTTCATCTATTTATTATAATTTATACCGAAAATACACTTAAAAATTAAAAAGAATATATCTAAAATTATTTTTACAAAAATAAGTAAGGATAATTTGGTCATTTCATTCTTAATACCGTAATTCCTTGAAACCATTTCTAAAGTTTTAAAAGAGCAAAATATTAATTTTCAAAAGTCAGAGGAGGGGGAAAGTGAAAAAATGGGTATTTAAGAGGTGGTTTTTTGTATTTTAGCCAAATTATAACTACATCAACCTAATTCCGATTTTAGAAAATCGAAATTAAAACTACACTAAGACTAAATTTCACTGTTGATTCTCAAACTATGAGGTGCGTGATATTTTGGTACTCAAGAAGATAAATTATATTTTGGCTAAATATAAAAAGTCTCCTTGAATTTAGCTTCAATCACCTCATATATTAAAAATTGCATCAATTATCATCCTACATTTCGTCATCATCTCAAATAACTTCAAAAAATTAAAAATATTAGCAAATTAGGCCATAAAAGTTCACTAAGACGAGTTGGTATGTCACATTATTTCACATCTCAACATATATCCAATGTGCAATTAAAAAATATATAAAAATTTAGAAAAAAGAGATATCTTATTTTGCTAATGCTATCAAAATTAATAGTTTATTAAGAAATTTATTCAAATTTTATGATTTATTGCATTACTTATAGATAATTTTATCTGTAAATTTATTTTTACAAAATTTTATAGCTGAATTTAACAATTCTCCCTAGTAGCTAAACCTATTTAAGGTAATGACAAAGTGTATGAGGGTAATTGATACAATTTTTTATGCAAGGATTAATTGAGACAAGCGCAAAAGTGTAAGGGAGTTTTTCATAATTTAGCCTTGCACTTATGATCCTCAAACCATGAGAGGCGTGACACATTAGTCTTCAAACTTTAATTTGTAGCAATTTTTCACTCAAACTTTTTAAATTATTGCAATCCAGTCCTATAATCTAATTAAGTTGGCTAAATACTGAGGTTTGCTAATATACAAGTGATGTGACAGAGTTATGATTGGTGATACAACAATGACTATGATGTCACATTACTTTTACATCATCAATACGTCAATATTTAGTTAAATTAGGTTGTAGGACTTGATTACGATAATTTAAAAAATTCGAACGAGAAATTACTAAAAATTAAAGTTTGAGGATCAAAGTGTCACGTGCCTCGTAGTTTGAGGACCAAAAGTGTAATTTACCCTTATTATGATTTTTGGATTAAATATTTTAGATTGTTACAACTAAGTTTTACAATACAATTTAGTTTACACAATGTTGATGTATAGTTGATGTGGCAAAGAAATAGTAGTATTACAGTTGATGATGTGAAAAAAATTTAAAAGGTCATATCACTGTGACAACAGTGATATATTATCATAAAGCCAATAAAAGTATATTGTATGACTTAATTGCAACAATATAGAAAATTCTAACAAAAAAATACAATAAATTAAAATATGAGAATCAAAATAGCACGCGTCTTATAGTTTGGGGACAAAAAGTGGAGTTAGGCCTAAAATTAAGGATGACAATGAGGCGGGAACAGGGGGAGTGGCTCCGTCCCCGTCTCCGCGGGTTTTTAGAATCCCCATTCCGGTAAAATTCTCGCTAACGGAAAAAATCCTACGGAAATCTCCGTTCCCGTGAGAATCCTTGAATTTCTTAAAAATATAGTAAATTGCTTTTTATTTAAAATTTAATAAAATTCAACTTAATTTTAATTAAATTAATTTAAATTTTATTCAGTTATTAAGTTTATTTTTTTATTGTCAAATTATTAAGTATATTTCACCAAATAACTAAAAGTATATAACAATCAAATATTATTTAACTAATATATTGTATATTAAACTTAGTATGTTTAAAATATTTGATTAAATTTAAATATATTACAGGGTAAATTATACTTGCGGTCCTCAAACTATGAGTAGCATGACACTTTGGTTCTCAAACTTTAATTTATTGTAATTTCTGACTCGAACTTTTTGAATTTTTTTAGTCAAGCCCCATAACCCAATTTAGTTGGATAAATATTGATAAATTATTTATTTATTTATTTATTTGAGAAAAATGTAGCACTACCCGCTTCATTCATTAAAAGGATGAACTAGGCTACATGGGTGAGGCAACACCGGCCTCGGTGGGGGCGGAAGAAAAAGAAAAACCGACTACAAGCGAGCTGACAGAGATTGGTTCCAAAACTTCGTCAACTGCATAATCATGTTGGCTGCAAGGAGGGGGTCCGGTTGGGTCTTTCTAAAGATCACGCCATTCCTAACCTCCCAAATTATCCACCAGCAGGCTACCAAGCCGGGTAACATAGTACGCGACGACTGCGATCCATTCCACGTCATCCACCTATCCCAGACCGAGGTCACATCATCCCTCAAATCTCTAGGCAGGGCGGTCTCCACACTCGTCACCATTAGGAATCTCGAAAATACACACCGTACGAAGAGACGGTCGACAGTTTCCTCTTCAGTCCCGCACAGCACGCATGCAGTATTTTCAGTCCAACCTCTCTTAAGGAGGTTGTCGGCAGTGAGAGGCCGCTTCTTAAGGATGATCTAGCAAAAAAAAATTACTTTTAAGGGTACTCGTAGTCTCCAAACCTTGCTAGTTCGACCGTCCCTTAAGCCCCCATCGTTCAACATCGAGTAGGCTGATTTCACCGTGAACCGCCCGTCAGGGCTCCATCGCCAGTGCACGCTATCAGGTCTAAGCTCGAGTTGGAGAGTGGAAATCCTTTCCCAGAGTGCTAGGTAACTAGGAGTCAATCTGTGTCCACTAGTGATCTCACCACTACAAATCTTGCTCTAGTTCCATCCGTCGCTAGTCAGACAGTCACTGATTTTACAATTTTTGCAGTGCGAGAGAGAATAAATCTCGGGGAAAGACAATTCCAACGTCTTTTCTTCACACCATCGGTCTGACCAAAAATCAATAGTCCTCCCGTATCCCAATTTGTATAGGGCTCCCCACTTGAAAATTTCGTTATGGCTAAGGACTCCCTTCCATCAATAGGAACTAGGCCGGAAGGATCTACCATCCCTAAGTGGTCTTCTTCTACGATAGTACAAGTCGTGCATAAGTTTATTCCACTGCAGGTGAGGCTCCGAGAAGAATTTCCACCACCATTTGGTTAGAAGGGCATGGTTCATCGTGGCTAAGTCCAATATACCGAGCCCTCCCTCTTTCTTACTCCTACAGACGTTCTTCCATGCGACCAGGCATCCTTTACCGGGTGAATTGCAACCTCCATTCCATAAGAAGTCTCTACGTAGGGCCTCGATGCGCGAAATTATCCATTTGGGTGCCTTGAACATTGACAAAAAGTAAAGGGGAAGATTAGTTAGAACCGCGTTCACTAGTATAAGTCTACCACCTCTAGATAAAAGTTTCGCTTGTCACCCGTCAATTTTACGCTGAATATTTCGGATGATGCCCATCCAGTCCTCCTTAGAAGGGGAGTGGTTAGCTAAGGGCAAGCCTAGGTACTTGGTCGGCAGGTTCCCAACTTTACAGTCGAGTATAGTCGCAAGACTAGACGCTTTTCCTTCCACATGTCCGGTGTAGTATAATTCTAATTTTTCCCTATTAATTTTCATCCGTGAGGCCCATTCAAAGAGAAGCCACAAGAACTTGAGGTTTCTTATATATCTTTTCCTAGCCTCACAGAAGAAGAACGTGTCATCCGCAAATTGGGTATGGATAATTCTGGACATGTCAGAAGGGCCGAGGCCTTTAAAGAGGTTGTTAGAGATCGCCTCATTCGTCATCCGGGCGAGACATTCCGCCACCAAGAGAAAGAGAAAAGGAGAGAGCGGATCACCCTGTCTCACCCCCCTCTTCGTCTTTATCCAACTGGTTGCGTCGCCATTCACCAGGATAGCTACCTTAGCGAAACAAACACAAAGTTTGATCCACCCACACCACTTTTCATCAAATCTCCACCATTCTAAAACTCGAAATAGGAATGGCCAGTAAATTCTGTCGTAAGCCTTTTCGAAGTCCACCTTAATACCTACGCCCTCGACACCCAGTTTACCGCCCCAACCCAAAAGCTCGGAAGCTGTGGCAAAAGCATCGGTGATGTTTCTCCTCTTTAGAAAGGCCGATTGGGTGGGTGCTATCAGGTCACTCATAACCAACTCGAGGCGGTTGGCCAAAACCTTAGATAGAATTTTCTGAATCCCGTTCAGTAAACTGATGGGTCGGAAATCACTCGCCCGTTTGGCCCCTTCCCTCTTAGGGACTAAGCAAATAAAAGTGTAGTAAAGAGGGCTAGTGGATAATCTCCCCTCAAACATTTCCTGAAAGATGCTCGAAATATCCCCCTTCAGGGTATCCCAGAATGCTTGATAGAAGCTCAACGGAAACCCATCAGGGCCCGGTGCCTTATCACTCCCGAGTTGGAAAACTGCTATTTTGATTTCCTCCAAACTAAAGGGTCTAGTAAGGTGAACGAGGTTGGAGTCCGATAAGCGGTTCGAATCGAAAAGACCACTCCAATCGCCAAAGAAAGACGAAGCCATCTCATCCGGTGTGAATAGCTTCTTGAATTTACGAAAGAAGTAGTGCTTTTTATCCTCATCCGTTCGAAATACTTGACCGTCTTCTTCAATAGTACTAATCCCGTTCGCTCTTCTCCTACCATTGGCTATGATGTGAAAGAATTTAGTATTTCTATCACCTTCTCTTAGCCAATGTTGCTTGGCTCGGGATCGCCACAGGGATTCTTCGTCTTTCAGCACGGTACTTAATTTATTTTTAAGGTTTTCCCTCTTAGATAGCAATTCCGAATTAAGATCTCCATGTTCTTTCTCTCTCTATCAATATTCCGAATTTCCCCTTTTAGTCGAAGTTTTTCACCTATAACACTATAAAACTCAGCCGCACACCATTCATTAATTCTAGTCCTACAGTGCCTCAACTTAGCCGTGAACGTAAGAGCTGCCGACTTCATGTGTCTTCCCTCTTTCCACCAGCCCGGAAGCTTAGTTAATATTGACAAATTATTGATATAGAAGTGATGTAAAAATATTATAATTGATGATACAACAATAACTAAGATACTATATCACTTCTGCATCAATAATTTGTCAATAATTAACTAACTAAATTGGGTTGTGGAACTTGATTGTATAATTTAGAAAATTGAGTCAGAATTTACAACAAATTAAAGTTTAAGGATCAAAGTATCACACGCCTCAAAAGTGTAATTTACCTTATATTAAAGCATAAAAAATAATTATCTAATAGATAAATTAATAATTATATAATAATATAAATAATTATTTTACAAAAATATTATTTCACAGGGTTGGGAGTAGTATCCCCGCCCCGCCCCGTCTCTGCAAGTGGGGAAATTTCTTTCTGGAGACAAAATCTTCTCCATTCCCATCTGATCCTTACGGTGATCCAAATCCGTAGAAAAAATTATTATCTAAAGATTTAATAGAATGAACAAAGCGAATAGCATGCTACCTTTCTCTCTCTCAAAAAAAGAGAATGAGAGCAACAATATTTTTTTTTCGAGAAAGATAGCATGCTACTTGCTTCATTTATTATTATTATTATTTTTTATAAATACACGTATCTGAAAATGTGAAACAATTAGGCTTTCAACTTGGTATCTCGAGTATCAACTATCAAGCCCTTTACTTCTTCTTGCGTTAAGGACCGTCAATTTGTGTAGTTTTCATTTGATTTGTCAATTTCTTCAACATTCGGATTTTTTAAGATGGTCTGTGTAGTTCACCAATTTGATCTTAGTTTCATTTAATAAGTTGATTTTTCGGATTAACTTGTAGTCTTGTACATGTATCAATATACTTTCTCCCTTCAGTTTTTCAGTTTGAGTCGGTTTTTTAATTTTTCAGCCCAAGTTCGAACCATAATTTTTTTTATTTTAAAAATTTTCGAATCAAAACTGAACCAGCTACTATCAAAAACCGAATCAATCCCATGCCCTCCCCTAGTTAACTGGCGGCTAAGTTTAATATTAGTCCGTAGACTTTTAAAACTCTTTAATAAGTTTTATTTTAATTCTCTTGCATATTTTTATTGGAGGGGAGACTATTGTCCATTTCAATGCATATGTACAATCTCTTATTTTATTTTATATTTCAAATTTACCGTTCATTAGATACAATTTATTACATATAATGAAAATGCAGTTGGAATCATACGAAAAAACGCAGTTTGGATACAATTTATTACATAAAATGAAAGCGCTTTTTTTTCTCTTATTTTCCGTGAATCTTTTTTTTTTAATTTTTGACGTATAATCTCTCTTTAATAATAAATATTATAAAATTAAAATTTAATTTAATCTAGTTTTTTTTTTTTTTTTTCATTCCGAGCACTAACGAAACATGCCCTTAAAATTCTTGGATCCAATCAATCAGACCGAGCGGTTTTTGCTCTCGAAACGATCTAAACATGTTCCCGCCGTCCCCACTTATGTTTCACCTTCTCCCACTACTCACTGTTTGCTTCCTCTACGGGAGTTTTGGGGCGCATCCAAAGCCCCCAAACTATACACAACTTAAAGATGCTTTAAATATCTCTCCTTACACTTAGCCTTTTTCGTTCACTGCCACTTTTTCTACCTTGAAACCGTTCGTGCATGCAAGGTGTTTGATGAAATGCTTGCACTATAGCTTCTTGAGTTATTTCCTAGCCCTTCCCTTTATTGTTCTACAAGCTTGTGATGGGAACTCTCCACTGCTCTTCTGGGCTTGCGATTTTACTAAATGAAAATTGCTCCAAACCATGTAAGAACTACAATGGGCTCTCGCGGATGCACGAATGCTCGAAAGCCCGAGTATCGATTTTTACTAATTTCAACAACCCATGTTTGAGAGCCTTCGAATTGTTTGCTGTTCATTCGGCCGCGACGGATCTTGAGATCATAGATAGCCCGGTTGCCGAGGAAACCTTAAATCCTTATTCTTGTCCTCTTTCGCAACCTCTTCGGTGCCGATGGTCCGAAGATGAAAGGTTGTGGACTGCTTCAGAGATTGCAGAAGCGGTTAACGGAGAAATTATTCGCCGGGCTCCCTCCGGAACCATCTCTATCGACACCCGTACGCTGGTGCCTGGCCAGTGGTTTTTCGCAATTCACGGGGAGAATTTCGATGGCCACGACTTCGTCGACGAGTCATTAGCTGATAAAGGTTGCGTCGGAATCATAGGAAATAGAGTGTGTGGGAATTGGGATAGGGGTTTCATTAGAGTGGAAGGGGATACACTCACTGCCCTAGAGAAGTTGGCGAATTACGCACGGAATAGGTTCGACGGCATTTTGGTGGGCTTAACCGGGAGTGTAGGAAAGACTACAACAAGAAGCATGATTAGTCTTGCACTCGAGAGCCTTGGGCGCACGCACCAAACTCGCGGGAACTTCAATTATATGGTCGGGGTCTCACTTACGTTGATTGGAATACCTTTAGATGCGAAATTTGCGGTTGTGGAATTAGGGTTTGGAGGGATGGAAGGAGAGATACTGAAGATGGCACAAATGTGCCAGCCGTCAGTGAGAGTGCTTCTGAATGTTCGGCATTCTCACATGGAGCACTTCACTAGTTTGGAAGATGTTGCGAGAGCCAAAGGGGAGCTGTTAAAAGAGGCGAAGCCGGGTGATATTTGCGTACTGAATGCAGATGATCCTTTTATCATGAATGTTCCTGTGCCAGCTGGTGTGCAGAAGGTGAGGTTCTTGTTGGTTTTGTACCGCCACATCTTTAACCTTTTCAATTGAAGTTATATATTCTTAATTCAATGATCTAAGTCGTTTTTCAGAGTATTTCATCCACCCAAAAGGGTCTAGATCATTTCTGTGTAACTTTGTAGCTAGGATTTAATTTTATTTCATTTTATATTTATATCCATGTGACTTGGTAATATTAGTTTACGATAAGCGCAACTTTTTAAGTATCGTATTGAAATTTGAGTGTAATAACTATTCAAGATCATCATAAGGTTGGCTGATGGAACTGTGAGTGTATCACCCTGCGATCATTGTGTTATATCTATCAGATTATCATTTCCCTTTCGTTCTGCATTTTTTCAATGTTATAATTTCTAGAAAGCACGGCATTCAGATAATTATATGTATTCAGGTGGCCAACTATTTTGATGTCACACTACAACTCGTAGACGATTGAGGTGTTCTTTTTCTTCTTTCTAACTATTAAGCTGCACAGCTTTTTCGTAGTGTACTAGATGATGCGATGATGCTTAGAAGTTCATAGGTGATTAGGTAATTATGTAGAGGCCGAGCGAGGCAATGGAGCACAAGTAGCTCTCTCTCCAACTAGTAGACTTTTAGATCACGCTGAAACCACATATAGATGAGGCACATTCGATTGGTTTTTTTTTTAATTTCCTACAATCAATTCCCTTCCGTTTCCTATTCTCAAATAGAACAAACCATACTTCAAGTATCTTGTAACTGATGTTGAGCCTAATTCTTGCTTGTCATTAGGTGCTCTTTGGGCGAAAGAGAGGATGTGATGTTCGATTGGCATTGGCTGAGAGTATTGATGGGGGTCGTTCAGTTCGTGTGGTCTTAGAAAGTAACATAAGTGCATATCACGATCAGTTTCCGGTCCCAAGAGAATCAGTTCCTGAGCTGTAAGTTCCTTTTCTGCTTCTCTCTGATGCATATTATGTCTACCAATCTATATATTTGTGCATCTAACTACTCTAATGTATAATTATATGACTCTACTTTGTGTATCTTACAGTTCTTTTGTTTTCGTTATTCCGGTGCTAGAGTAACCTAAGAATCTTAATTTTAAAACTTTTTGGTGCCACCTCCGGAGTGAGATATAACGTGTTATATTTTGCTTTGTTTGCGCATAGAATTAGAGGTTACGGGCCATTATTGTGTTGCAAGTTTGGAATCCCATAAAGAAACTGAAATTAAAAGGATGGGATATATTTCACTCGATGTAAGGTACCGAGGAACCTCAACCAAAATTAATTACAGTACCCAAAAGATGAAAAAAATGTACAACAGTTCAAGCTGAATCGGATTAATATTAGGAAGAATTTGGTTCAAAATGAGAAAGTGTAAAATGATGTATGCATATGTGACAGTGACGTATGAAAATTTGACTAGATTTTTCATTTTTATTGAGTAGCTACAGCCGATGACCGAGCAGGGGCCCTAGCACTGGCGATGGCCTGACCAAAATTCAAAAGAGTGTTATACCTCCAAAAACACAGTTTTTAAGTCGAAGTCAATTTTGAATTGAAAATTAAAATTTATCCAATAGGAGATTCTCAAGCAAACCCCGTATCTACCAAAATCAAACAAAAAATAATGCTCTTAATTAGTTGCCCCTCAAAGTAAAAATCTACCTCTGTCCCTGCAACGACGGGTCATGATGTAATCGAAGTATCTAACTGATGCAATCCTTCCAATTCACGTGACAGTTGCATGTGACATATCTATATAACACTTTCTATTCAAATTTCTTTATCATCTAATGAGCTCAAGTCCGATTAGGTTCTCCTGCCTAATCTATGGTAATAAAAATGATTCGAAATTCGATTTCTATTTTCAGGGTTGAATTTAAAATCCCTGCCCCTGGTCTTCATCTGGCGACAAATGCATGCGCTGCAGCAGCAGTTGCAGTATCTTTAGGAATTCCCCTTGACCAAATTGGAGAATCCTTATCGAGATTCAGGCCTGTTCCCATGAGATCAGACGTCCAAGTTACAGAAGATGGCATTACGATCATCGATGACACCTACAATGCGAACCCCGCAAGCATGGCAGCGGCCATCAATTCCCTAAAAACAATGCAATGCATGGGTAAAAGGGTCGCAATACTTGGGGATATGCTCGAATTGGGTGCCGCAGAGGCTGAGGCTCATGAGCTTGCGCTGAAACTTTGTTCTGATCCTTGTATTGGGTTGGTGATACTAGCCGGGAAGAGATTCACTGCAGCAGCGGAGAAAGTGAATTTCATGAGGAATAATAGTGTTCTATGTGCTACTGATGCGGAATCGCTTCTTGCAACAATGAATGAGTTGTTGGCTGCGGAAGATGTAGTTCTGGTAAAGGGCAGCCGGGGAATGCAGATGGAGAAGGTTGTCGATATGATTAAGGCAGTCAGTGGTTAGCAGAAAAGCTATCTTCATGATTATGACAACTTTAATATCTGTGCTGTTGCTGTATCCTTGAACTGTAATTATAGATATTAAGACTAGTTGAAAAACTGCAATGTTTCTTCATTTGGAGATGATATGTAATTATATTCGCAGTTCTGAAGGCATTCGAATGTCATCAGCAACCATAATGCTACATGTAATTTACAATGATCATAAGTATATAATCTTTGTTATAGTTACCTGTAAACTTTCATTATATTGTCTGAATGATGTATTAGTTGAAATGTTCTGACGATGTTTAGTTGGAATAAAATCTGTTAATAGGAGAGGGTTGCTTGCTCAAATAATATTTCCCCTATTATTTTTCTGCTTTATGTTTAGCAAGTGGTGCAGAAATGCTCTACTTTCTTAGTTTCCGCTGTTTCACTAATTTCTGGTGGCTTTAAAAGGTCAGCATTCTGTCCTGTGGCAGGAGGCCCAGATTGGGCCGAGTCACGTTCGAAATGGCGGGAGGTCGGGTTGGGCTGAGTCATGTTCGAATTGGCGAGAGGCTGGTTGGACCGAGTGACAATCGAAATCCATGAGCGCTGTGTCTGTGCGCTTTAAGTGAATTGATTGTATATTTCTAACAGCTCGAACTTATGGAATTAATGGTTAGCGCTTACGATTCAATAAGTGATATCAGAACAAGAGGGAGAGATTGTTGGCTTAATGGGGCTAGCATCTTGCCCTATAGCAGAAGGCCAGGTTGGGCCAAATCACGTTCGAAATGGCGGAAGGTTGTGTTGGGTCGAATCATATTTAAAGTGTCGAGAGGCTGATTGGATCGAGTCACAATTGATATCCGTGGACGTTGTATCTATATCCATTAAGTGAATTAGTTGTATATTTTTAATAGTTTGAGTTTTGGGTTGAATGGTTAGCACGAACAGTCCTACAATTTCAGCTTTTTTTTTTTCCCCTTGAGGAAAGCTGTTTGGCTCCACTTTAAGAAAAGCTGTTTTGTAACCATTCAGGAATCTCTCTCTCTCTCTCAATTATGGTGCTTTGAAGATAAATTTAGCTTGAAAAGTCCTTTATATTTTACTACTAACAAGTAATTAAAACGGATATGTACTTACTTGAGCAATGACTCGTTCTGATTTAACTATCTAATCTTTACATCTTTTGATTTACTCTCTAATCTTTTAATTTATTTAATTTGAGAGACTTAATAACTCCTGCAATTCAAAATTTGGATGTGTACCATTTATTTTTATGCGTTTGGTTAATATATTTCATGCAATTTATGTGAGTATAGTTTTATTAAAATAAGTAATGAGCTTAAATTTTATACCAAAAGTGCCACCTTAAATTAAATATATTAAAAAGTCGGGTATCAAAATCAAAATATTTGAAAATTGGATACCTTAAGAATATGTTTCTTTGTCCCAGTTCCTAACCAAACTTTTGAACAACTTAAAAGGTGGTTTGGTCAAAGAAATCAAAATTGCCATTGAGCACATCAAAAGCATTTGCTTATACATTTCATTGTTAACAACTTTTCCACCCTTTTGCCTGCTAAAGGAGAACTCCCCTTCCCATGTTTCCCTGGGAACCTGGAGAATATGTTTGACTGATCTTTTTGTTTACAAAGGCTCTACTCTTTCCAATGCATGCCTAATTTCTAAAGAACAAGTGACATTTTGTAAAATGAAAAAAAAAAATGGTCCCTAAAAACAGATTCTAACAAGTGCTCGTGTGGAATTTGAACGCTTATCTTGATTGCGCGTAACTAAAATTCTTTAGGATCTTTTCTGGAGTAGAATCACGTCCTTTTCAATTCTTGTAGTTGTAGCTCGAAATCCGTTTGCAAGAAGTGGAGCTTTTTTTTTCAAAAGTTTTTTATTGAGAGAAAGGTAGCGTGTTAAGGGTTTTGTTTGTTTTTTTTTTTTTTTTTTCAAGAAATGAATTTAGCTGTAAGTGTAAAGTAATTAGGTTTCTAACTTGAGACTTCATGTATCAACAATCCAGCCTTTTGCTACTTACGCCAGGAACAGACCGTGGCGAATCTATATTGGTTGGAGTGTGGTCAATTAACCACACTGACTCCTCCCTTAAAAACTCCCCACATCTCTAAAAGTGGGGTCTATTTTGTCATTAACTCCACTTTATTGACTAATTGATCCTATTTTATTTTAATAAATAAAGATCGTCCTTTGCTCCCATGTGACACCTATTTAAATGTTATAAAATTGAATCCCAAGTAAAAAAAAAAAAAAAACTATTAAAATATTAAAAAAATATTTCATTTTTTTTTCAAAATAACTTTGGTTTGAGTGAAAAAGAAAATCCTATCTAATGATGCCATTATGCATCATTTTCAAAATATAAAAATACTTCAACATAATTGTCTTTCAAAATAGTACATCTTATTTTTCTTTAAGGTTTACTAATGAGGTTGAGTTTTGAAAAGATGTTTACGGTATGGAAGGGTAAATTAAAAAAAATTTAATAGCAATAAGGAGCATATAAGCAAAAGCTCATTTTATTAAAAGTAAATTTTGGTTACAACAGTAAAGAAAGTGGAAGAGATTTTAGACATTTTTAATATGACCGTGGTCTCAAAGATCTGTAAAAATATGACAGTCACGTAATAACAACCATTACGACAAATTTGACGGTAACAAAAATAGATAGTTGGTTAATACAGTACAATACACAAATTTTTTTGGTAAATATATGAGAGAAAGGTAGCACGCTATCCGTTTCGTTTATTTCTTTTGAAAATAAACTTAGCTGGAAATGTGAATCAACTAGGATTCGAACTCGGGACCTCAGGTATCAACCACCAAACTCTTTGCCACTTATGCTAGGGACGGTCGGTTCTTTGGTAAATAGTTTTAAACTTCTTCCAATTTAGATGGAGGACACACATAAAAGTGCTGTAACTAAGAGATCAAACAAGGTAGTTATGTTAAGGCCAACATTAGGGAAATCAAAGTAGGGGGTGTTTGTGAAGTAAAATCCACCAAGCGGCCCCATCTCAACAAATTTTTGTACGCTAGCAAGTACCAGGTCCGAACCCCGCGAATCCGTTAGCCGAATCAAACGTCATCTGAATCCCCTCCTGCTGTATATTCCCGACGATCGATAACCCTGAACTCGACGGAGCGAATGCCAGGCAGAACGTCCCCGCGCCGTCCACCGGGACTAGATAATTCCTCGCCGGCAATGTCAGCACGGCCCCGCCGTCGAAATACAGCGACACGGTCGGCACGCGCACGGTCCCGAATCCCGAGAGATCATAACACGCGTCGAAAATCGACACCGTCGGCCCGCGCGGCAGCCCCTCCGTGGCGTCGACGAATGCGTCTCTCAACACTCGGTATGCTTGCGGGGGTAACCTCGTCACCGCCGTGCCGGTGTCGACGATGACGCCGCCTGCACCGTTCTCTGACAGCTGAAACACTTGCTCCGGCACCGGAAGCCTCACCCCGCCGACACCTAACCCGACAAGGGCGATGTAGTAAAAGCTCGGCGCCTGCAGGTTCGTCAGCAGCGGCACCCACGCCGCGCCACGTGGCACGGCGGCGGTCCGGCCGAAGACCAGCGAGCCGTACGGCCCGGCCCCCCGGCTGACGAGGCAGTACCCGAAGGCCCCACCGGTTTGTGGGCCGAGCTGGCCCACTAAAGATAACGGGCCGGCCCCGAGGCCCAATAACCCCGAAGCCCAATTAAATAGCCCGTGATTACTGTGACCGCACCCGATCGCCACATTTTGGACCTGAGTGGGCCCAAACGTTAGGGTTTCGAACGCTAGGGTTCCCTTCGTGTACGACCCGTCCTCGTAGGCCACCGCGTAGCGGCACCGGCCCGACCGGCACGGTTCGGGCCGGTTCACTAGGCCGCACACGGTCGAGCCGCAGGAGACGCCTTCGAACGAGGCCGAACCGGCCGGGTCGAAGATCGGTTCGGCTTGGTCGTAGCACTGGGCGCAGGGTCGACACTGGACCCAGGTCACGTCACTCCCCGTGTCGACCACCATGTACTGGTCCCTCTCGGGCGCGCCGATGCCGACGCGTACCAAGTACTCGCCCACGCCTTCGTCTAGACCGGAGACCACGGCCGAGCCGAAGTCGTTTGAGGCGAACCGGACCGGCGCTGTCCGGTTCAGGCGCCGGGCCAGACCGGCGACTCGGAGGGCGTCGCGGTTGATGCGTTGCAGGAAGCGTTGGTGGTAGCGGCGGTCGTGGACCGGGAGTAGGGCGTCGCGGTGGACCAGTTTAAGAGCCCATTTGGGTTCGTCGCGGGAGCGCTCGTGGACCGGGTCTAGTGAGTGCGGAGTGTGGTGGAGAGTAGTGCTGGGTGGTCTATGGGTGGCGTAGACCAACTCGCGCACGTTGAGGTGGTGGAACTCCAACGCCGTAGCGGTGGCGAGGGGTATAATGGTTGTTAGGAGTTGGAGCACCATCGCCATTGTTATGGCTCTCGAAGCTCTAACCTCTACTACCATCTTCATGAATGCTTGAAGTGGGAGATTTGCATTGGTAATGAGTGGAGATAGAGCTTCATATATTTATATATATAGAGAAAGAGGTCTCCCACGAATCTCAAAACTGCATAAATGATGAATGAAATAGTCTCACGTAGGAGACTATTCGTACCAAATTTTTATTATTTTTTGTTGTATAGTGTGATACTATCTGATACAAAATTTATATCTAAAAAATACTGTTGAGAGAAGTAATATATATTATAGTCTCTTTTTTCTGTTAAATAAAATTTTTATATGAGGTGGCGCGGAATGTTTGTAACTTTTACATCTCAACCGCTTATTTGGTAAAAATTTAAAAACTCAAAAGCTTTTGTTTTATTTTAATTGTCATCCATTATTTGAGTGAAGTATATTACAAGTTAATCAAATAAAAAAATTTCTGTGGACATTTCAACTTATATAGAAATAAAAAATAAAAATAAAAAAGGCGAAATCAAATGCTTATGTTTAAATCCTGGAAAAGGGGAGGGAAAGTGCATGGGTTAATTGGTCTTTTTCGCTGGTCCACACCGGGCAAGTTTGCTTTAAAGCCGAAGAAAATGCATGCATAATGCGGTTTGAAATGATATAAGTGGTGTCTCTTCTTTCCAACAAATGGTGGGGTCTCCCCTGCTAATGTCTTAGCTTTTCTCATGTAGGGATTGGAGCAGGGACGAAGCTCGGAATTAAGATTCGGGAGGGCCGAGATTTAAGTTTGACAGAAAAAAATTCGATCTCGAATAGTAAAAAAAAAAATTTGTCCAATTCATTGGCTATCTATTGCTAGTGATAGCAGTGACAATGCGCTCAAAGAGAAGTAAGACTATAAGAGCCGAAGAAAAATGGCTGAGGAGTTCGGAAAAAGATTAGGACACAAATTTATTAAAAAAAATCAATTTGGCCCCCCTAAAGCTAATAATTTTTATAATATTTTAATTTTTACTATAAAAAGCTTATATGTAATTTTTATAAGTTGAGGAGGGTCAAGGCTACTGTGAGCCTCACTATGGCTCCGTTCCTGGATTGGAGTGAATAGTACACAGACAAAAAAGAAATTATTCTATTTATTTATGTAGTATATGATATGGAGCTTGGCTAGGCGTTCGTTCCTTTTTTAATAAAATTTCATCAGCAAATGGGTGTGTTTAATGGAACATTCTGAAGATAGAATTTATATTGATTTAGTAGAAAAAAAAAGATTAATTTAGTAGGAAACAAACACAGATTAATATATATATATATATATATATAGAGAGAGAGAGAGAGAGAGAGAGTAAGGCTGCTGTGCTTTTAGAAGCACGAAGGCCTCCGAGCTTCTAAGATATTTTCGATAATGGAACTTCTGAATTGACGGTCGGTTTCGTTAGATTTGAACTAACGTATTAAAAGTATCTAAAAAATAAATTTTACGATATTTCGATATTATTTATCTAGTGATAGAAAAAGTTTGAAATTGCCATTAGTAAGGACGCCCTGTTATCACTAACAACTTGGAAAAAAGCCGAAGCACTAAAACCGTCATTAATCTAGTTAAGCAAGCTTCCATTTGTAAGGACCCTGTAGTCCAAATAATTGAATTGAATAGTGAGCGAATATAAGATTAAAAAAAAAAAAATAGTCCCATGCGAGAATAGTAGTGTAATTTCTTACACTGTTGTAGTGAGAATTAATCTTTTATTGGGTTCATGTCTCTCTTTGGATATATAGTCAAGTTTGTACTAATAAAATAATTGCTTATAGTATTCCCATCTTCATCCAACTCAATGTTCTAGAATAATTACAAAATCTTTGGAAAAAAAAGCCGCATGCAAGAATCAATGTCAAAATATTATAGAGATAAGAAGTTCAGATGAGATGTGTGGGTGGAGGCGCACTAAGAACTATCGTAAAAGCAAAATTTGTCCTTCCACGAGTGAGACTCCGGCGATCACTTTTAGCAATACAATAACCACGAGCTACCCGATCGGCACGTCTCCAAGGTAGTGCAATGCGAACCAGAATAGCTCTTAGAGATCCAGCAAAAAAAGCAATATTGCAATGAAGAAGAATAGTAAAGTTTAGTTATAAAGTTCTGTGTAGAAGATAAATAGAAGGAAAAAGGTGTAGGTTACCTCGCCAATAGGGACTGCCACTACAAGCAGCCAATAGGAGGTTGGGTCCAATGATTATTTTATATCTAACCATCCTCACGTTAAGGTTAAGTTAATAATAATCTCAAAACAAAAAATAAAAAATAAGATTTAAGTATATGTAAATTGAACCAGCAAGCCAAAACCACGCTGGCCCGGTTCGTGTCGTGCTCGCGTGCATGTGATTAGTGGATGAGACCACTCTCTTTATTACTTAAGAGGGTGTTTGGTTCCTCAGAAAAGAATGAAAAAAAGTTTTCCAAAAAAAAAATTTCATGGAAATTTTTTTTTTTCAGTTTCTTATCTGTTTAGTTTCAAGAAAAACTAACTTTTTTTTCAAATTTCATGAAAAACTAGTATTTTTATTTTTCTAAAATTTGGAAAGAAGTTTCCCAAAAAAATTAATTTTTTTAAAAATTAAACAGGCGGAAAACAGTAAAAGGCGCTTTCCATAGAATACTTTCTTCTCGAAATTTTTTTTTCCCATACTTCTGGGAGGAACCAAAGAGTCTCTAAGCAAGTGACTTACAAATGGTTGAGTACATACCGACCGTCCCTAGCGCAAGTGGCAAAGGGCTTGATGGTTGGTACCCGAGGTCCCGAGTTCGAATCCTAGTTGATTCACATTTCTAGCTAAGTTTATTTCTATAAAAAATAAACGAAGCGGGTAGCGTGCTACCTTTCACTCAAAAAAAAAAAAAAAAAAAAAAAAAAAAAAAAAAAAAACAAATGGTTGAGTACATAAGGCACAACTACATCTCAATGAGTTTTTTTATTTAGAACTAAACTCTAGTATAGTAAATGAAACACGAGCTCTCAGGTAAAGCCCATTTGACTTTGGGCCACACGAAAGCCCCTTCTAAATTTTGGTTGGTGTGGTTACCTTCAGTTGGGCCTAAATGAAATTTATAAACCATATTTCAAAATAAATACCAATAAGCATCGCTTACAAGGATCATACGGCAACGTAGCTGATAAAGCTTAACCCCAACTGAAGGTAACCACACCAACCAAAATTTAGAAGGGGCTTTGGCAACACAAACCAATCAACCTCTGTGTCTGGCATTCTTGCTCGACCTTAGACGATTAACTCGGCAATTTGATCACGAGCATAGTTTAATGCCCCCGAAAGACTCGAGCGACCAAGCGATAAAGGTGCTGCTGCTACGACGAGCGCACAAATAGAAACGACAAAAGGTAATCGCAAAGTAGACAAATCACAAAAACAGTAAAATAAAATAGAATACAAGGATTTACGTGAAAAATCTTTTGCAAAAAAAAAAAATTACGGACGAAAGAGGAGAGAATTTCACTATGAAAATGAAAGTATAATATAATATAAGTACAAAACAATGTATCGCCTCTAGGACAAAAAGAAGAAAGAAAATCCCCCCGCTTCCCACCACAAACGTTCATTTTTTCTTCACAAATTATTTTTCAAAATTTATCGTACCGCAAAGTTGTCGGCGAATCAGGGGTAAAAAATCGAAGCCAATAACCAAATTTTGAAGCAGCTGCAATGTAAAAAACTAGCATAGACATAGAAAACTTCTCAGAAAGGCTAACTGAAGAAAATATCCATCATGTAATGAACAACTTACAAAAGCATCACATAATGAATTACATAACTAAGTTACTAATAACAATTGATGACTGGTCAAGCCTAGCATCTAGTGAAGTTGTTTGGTAATTTTATAAAAAATTCGACATCACATGGTGAATAAAACATCAAAAGGATATATAAAATCCTAAATCACTGTGAAAAAACTGTTAGTATTAATATTTTTAAACTGTGATTTAAACTTCAAATTCAACCCATGGGCTTCCTGGGCAGCCCACTCTCTATGGGCCTTGCCTAGGAGTCCGTGCTGAGGTTTTCACATGTGAGGTTTAGTCCCACATTGAAAATCAAAGGCTTGTTACTCCTATATATATACTCCTTTATTTTCTAGTTATTTACTTGGAAGAAAATGAGAGTTATGTGTTTGACTAAATGCACGCACGACACGAGCTGAGCCGGGGCGGGCGGCGGCGTGCGTGAACCCGGTCCACTTACACTTTTTCTTTTATTTTATTTTTTGGGTTTTATTTTATTTTATTAGCTTTCCTCGGGAAGGGATGAAATCCCTTATCTTGGAACGACCGGATCTTGCTCGGGAAGAGATGAACCAGATTTGGTTCGTCTCGGGAAGGGCCGGTTTGAACCAGATTTGGTTCGTCTCGGGAAGGGCCAACGGGTTTCCCTAGCTTTGTACCGTTGGGGCTTTCATCTATAAATAGATGAGGAGAGGTACACTTAACTTACACAGAAAACAGACCCTCTCTTCCTCCTCTCTTTTCCTTACCGAGTTTGATGTTTTTACACTGATATTTACATTCTTCATTTCCTATTTTTGCTGGATCTCTTAAAGTCCGTTGGGTTCGTTTTGCGCCACCTTGGAGAAGTGCCGACGGGGTGGCAGTGGTCGTTGTATCGCTAGGAGTGATTGCCGGAAGCCTCGTACGTGGAGGGACAATCTCGCTTCTAGGACAGTGCTCTCGCACGCCTCGACTCACAGGCCTCATCTATTCTCTACATTTTTATAGTGTTATTAAACTTTTGCTTGCGGTTTTTCAAAACTGAAGTTTAATTGATTTTGTTTGAAATTGTTTAAAAAAATATTTTACTAAAAGTTTTAGAAAGAAATTTTTGACAACAAAAACTAGTAAGCCAACTAATCAAACAAGATGCAGCTCAAGTATAAATCAACCATAAATGAGAAGTTGATTACGCCTTTGTTATAAGTACGAAGGTATACATATATCAAGATTAAACTTTAAAAGGGTGATTTTGTGATCGATATTCAAATACTAGTAAAAATTTTTCTGAAGTTTCGTCCGAAAAAGTGGCAGAGGCAAAGTATCAAGGAACTTAACAAAAAGCCAGCTAGTGGAACCATATCAATAGCAACACTGATGTTGTCAACACCACTCCCACCACATAACATTTATTATGCAAGAAGAATCTCTGCGGAACTGTGAACTTCTGCAACACATAAAATAGAACAAGTGATCCCAATCCTAACCAATTTACTCTATGCAGGAATCATATTGAGAGAAATATCTCCACATATACTTTGCTTATTAGTATACATGTGAATGTACATGTGTGTGTGTTGTATCTGATAGTTTTACTTATTTACATTGTGTTTCAAGAAAATGTTCTCCAATCATACCATGTCTCAGAGAAAGGGTGTCCTGCGGTGCCGTTCCCATTCCCCGAACAGGATCAACCGCATTTTAGGCAACCAAGGGCGATATATCTAACTACTTGAATGAGACATCTTTGAATTAAAGAATAGCAAGATTTTTTTTTAAAAAAAATAGAAGATTTGTCTGGGCAGTTGTACCAAGAGAGTTCTTTCTGCAACACTGCTGCTATCAAAATATGATGAGCTGAAATTTATTGCTCTAGATAAGCGCATAAGAAAGCTTTCTTGCTTGTGCGAGTTGTGAAGCGAGCTTCATACTAACCACGGAGATAATTACTATTACACGGATTTACCCTATGAGCTGAAGTATTGGAAGTAGCCTGCTATATGCGCAGTTCCGCTCTTATGGCCTTAGTGCCTAGAAGTATGAGTGATTACTCGATCATTTTGCATCAAACACACTGTAAACCTTGTATGGATGTGTCACTATAAATGTTAAAGTCCTCACCGCTAACCGAAAGTGCTAAGACAGGGGCCGAGGTCAACCATCGCTTTAGATCCTAGAAACTCTCCTCGTACTCGTTGGTCCACACGAATTTTTCCCTCTTTTGAGTCAATTGTACAAAAGGAACTACGATCCAAGAGAACCCTTCCGCGAACAGCCTATAATAGCCAGTTAGTCTCAGAAAGCTGTGAACGTCAATAGCATTCGTGGACCTCAATCCCACTTCCACAGCGTCAACCTTACTTTGATTAACCGAGATATAATCCTTGCACACCCTGTGCCCCAAGAAAGAGACTTCTTCCAACCAAATTCACATTTTTTTAACTTCGCATAAAGTTTCATATCGCACAGTGTCTGGAGAACAATCCTCAAGCACTGCTCATGCTGCTTTAGACTCTAGGAATAAATGAAGATATCATAAATGAACACCACCACAAAATGGTCTAAACAGTGCTTGAAAACCCAATTCATTCGGTCAATAAATACAGTTAGCGCGTTCGTCATCCCATACCACATCGCAAGGCACTCGTAATATACGAAGCAAGTTCGAAATGCTGTCTTAGAAATATCCTCAGCCCTGACCTTTAGCTGGTGGTAGCCCGAATATAAGTGGATCTTCGAGAAACCTGTGAGCCTTGACCGCGATTCAACTCCCTGTAGTCAGTAAATAATCTCATGCTTCCATCATTCTTCATAAATAAGACTGGTGTACCCTACGGTGAAACATTCAGTCGAATAAAGCTATTACCAAGTAGCTCCTGCAACTGGTCCTTCAGCTTCCGCAACTCCATAGCGGCCATCCAATACAGTGCTTTAGAAATAGGTCCTACACCTAGAACAGGATCAATTAAAAACTCGATCTCCTGATCGGACGACAGTGCCCAGCAAATCGATTGGAAAATTGTCTGCAAACTCCCTTACAATAGGAATCTCCTCAAGCTTCAGTTGTTCCTTCTGTGGGTCTATTACAGATGCAAAAACAGCGAAGGACCTGCACCGCAACATTTGGTAGCCTTTAAAGCTGAAATGATTCTCGAAGGCGAGCATCTTCAACTACCCATATATATAAACTCTTACCACTTTCTGACCGGAGCACGATATACCGCTTTCTGACCAAGGCAATCAATTGTGGCTCTATAGGTAGTAAGCCAATCTATACTGAGGATATGTCAAATTCTTTCATATCGATGACAATAAGGTTGACTGGTTTTGTATCCTCCATGAGTAGTGGTGGTATTAACTAGGAGTCGAAACTTTAGTCAGTGGTTACATTGTCAACACGGAGGCAGAGTACATAGTAATGACACATGCTTGTAAGAAGACCATCTGGTTGAAGAGACTTCTCAGAGAATTGAAGGTAAAGCAAGATGTGGTGAGGGTGAATTATGATAACTAGAGCACATAGCATTTGGCGAGAAATTCGGCTGTTCACTCTCAAATAAAACACATTGACATTTATTATCACTACGTGAGAGAGGTAGTAGAGAAGAGTTTTACCTCGCATCTAAAAGTTCATACGAATGCAAATCCAGCACATATTTTGACGAAGCTAGTTATTCGAGAGAAGTTCAATTGGAGTAAAACTTTGCTCGAGCTTGAAGCAATGTGAGGAGTGGATGTTGGCGAGATCTCCAGTTTAGCATCTTTGGTGTTTGGCACATGTCTTCAAGTGAGAGAAATGTTGGATCAAGGTGAATCCATGTTTTGAATAGATTTCACAGTCAAGCTTTCAAGATTTCAAGTCACTGGATGCATGTTCAGGAACTCAATTAAGGATGTTCCAGAACCTTGGTCATATTCAAGAACTTTGGAGCACATTCTGCAAAACCTGAAGGTGCAAAAGATAGTTTGTGGAATTATGTTCTGGAACATAGATTATTGCATTCCAGAACATGGGCCATGTTCCAAAATCAGGATCTTCGGTTCCGCTTCATGACACTTGGAGCCAGTTCTGGAGTGACAGGTTTTGAAACCAAGTGACGGGATGGACTAGATAAGTTAGATCGACTTCAACTCGGTCTAATTTTGTACTTTAAGATTAGGGATAGACCAAGAACATCTTGTAAAGAGTTTTTAAGTGGAGATTGACAAATTGAAATAAATCAGAGGACTCGGATGGACGGTAGTGATCATTTCTCTTTTATTTTGGTGTTTTAGGGTTTAAATATATATAATCCCTATTTCTAGGTTTAGAGCTTCATTGTAAAACCTTAATTGGGAGAGAAAACATTGAAGAGCATTGAGAGAGAGGTTCTTGTTTCTAAATTTATTCATTATACTCTTTGTGTCGTGGATTAATGAAAGAACGAATTGAGAAGGTCTTGCCTGTGAACGTAAGTCAACACATCGTTAGTCGAACCATGCAAATCTTTTATGTGCTTTGTTCTCTTTGGTGCTTTTTGTTATTATGCTTATTTTCTCAATCGTTTTCATCAAGTTCCTATACATAAGATCCTATTTCCACTGTACTCTCGTGTTGAAAATATTTTGAGGTGTGCTCTGTTATCCCTCGCCGGTTCTATCAGTTAGGAGTGATTTCCTACTTTAGAAGTAGGTCCAAAGTGACAAAGATTTCGCATCGCCCTTTCTAACAGTAAATCGCAGTTGCATCGACTTAAAACCTCATACTTCAAAATTACATCTTGTGGCATTAAAACTAGAACCATCTCGTGATGATGATTTGGCTTGTTGCGTGCATATAGTTCTTTCTCTACCAATGCAACAAGTTATTAGCTACTGCTACTAACGATTTGCTGAGACAATAAACTATAATTTTGCAACAAATTAATAGCCAAAGTGATACGACATGTTGTGGTAATAGACCGAATCAATATGTTCTAATTTGGGGAACATTCTCCTTCTTTTGTTTCATTTTCGAAACTAGAGGAGTCTTCTCACTTCCTTGCACACTCCAAAGGGCTTCCTGCATTCAAATTTAGTTTTTTTGGACGTAGGCATTCTACGAACTGCAGTCGTGCCGCAATTTGCAAATATGCTCCAGTGTACAAGCTAAATAGGATGGAAAAATGAACTCCGTATGATTTATTTTTGTTTCTTGTCAAATCGTTGGCGCTAACCATTAATCCCAAAAGCTCGAGCTGTTAGAAATACGCAACCAATTCACTTAAAGCGTACAGAGACAGCGTCCACGAGTCTCGATTGTGACTCGGCCCAACCAGCCTCACGCCACTTCGAACATGACTCGGCCCAACCTAGCCTCCCTCCATTTCGAACGTGACTCGGCCCAATCTGGCCTTCCTTTAAGCCAACATTTGTAGTTGAGAGGTCATTCAGTGTGAGAAGAGCTACCGCGCCATTCAGTGTGAGAAGAGCTACCGCACGAACGGCTATATAATTTATTTCACGTAAAGCATTTAACTTGTATAAAATTATTCGAAGCCTACGAATTCTTAAAATTGAAAATGCTTCAAGAGCAGCTAAGTCCTATGAATAGTCTTATCAAGCTAGAGATGAAACAATCATTCACTAATCATCTGTCATGAAATTATTGGAGTTATTATTATTATTTTTTTTAAAAGAGAAGGCTGTCTTGAAATTAATAAAGAGCCCAGAGTGGTGGCAGAGCTTCAATTCCTCAATCTTGCTACTGAAGTTGGGGGTTTTAATATTCGGCAGTGGTGAAACAGTGGGCTTTTATGAATACAGTTACGAACTAAATGAGCACCACAATAAGAGGGCATTAATTGACCAGCACTGTTCATCATTACTCAAGCTGGGGTTCTTCTGCTGCTGCTGCTGCTGCTGCTGCAGATTCTTCTTCTGCTGCTGCTGCTGCTGCTGCTGCTGCTTCTGCTTCTGGGAACAGCGACAAGCCGATGTGTCGAAAATTTACTGACCCAGCTCCATCCACAGCTTCTTAAATCTCTTCCCAGTTCCACGGTGCAATTACTTCGTCCTCTCTTTCCTAAACTGGCATATATAGCTCTGCTGATCAACAAATAAATGCCCAACCAATTGCGGGAAACTCGACATTCCAGCATCATTAAAAGTTGTTGTTTTCAGTTGGATGGTAAGAAGAATAATATTATGCCTACTTTTCCAATAGTTTGAAGCAGAATTTTAACTGTTAGTAATAAATTTTTGGGGCCACCGACCGTCCCTAGCGCAAGTGGTAAAGGGCTTGGTGGTTGGTACCCGAGGTCCCGAGTTCGAATCTTAGTTGATTCACATTTTCAGCTAAGTTTATTTCTAAAAAAAAATAAACGAAGCGGGTAGCGTGCTACCTTTCTCTCAAAAAAAAAAAAGTAATAAATTTTTGGATTAATTGCATACAGGTCCCCGCAAACATGGTGAATAGCAGATATATCCCTGCAAAGTTTAACTTTTGTAAAATATTCTTGCAAAAGTCTAAAGTTATGCAGATATATCCCTCTGGTTTGTTTCTGTTAGAACTCTGTTAAAATTTTAACAGCAGATGAATGAAATGACATTTTTGCCCTTACAGATATGTCCCTCCAAAAAGAAGAAGAAGAAGAAAAAGGTGCTGGCAGCGGCGGCCGGCAGTGGCGGCGGCCTGCGGCGGTGTCCCCGCTTCCCCCCTTTCCCCGTGGTGGCGTTCCTCGACGTATGGATCGCCGCGCCCGCGCGACAAGGACGAACACGACGAGGGTTTCTTCGAGGGCTTCGGCTTGGGATCGGGAGAGGAGAGGAGGAGGTGGGATCGGCCGACGGAGAGGAAGCGGCGGCGGCGGAGGAGGGAGGAGGAGGAAGGGGGCGGCGTCGTTCCGATCAAGGAAGAGGAAGATGAGGAAGAGAAGGAAGAGGATGAGGATGAGGGTAAAATCATCATTTCACATTATTAACTAATCATGGTTAAGCATGTTAACTGTGGTTAACTCAGTTTTTTTAACAGAGTATAACATCAGGGACATTTTTGCAGACGATAGGACTTTTGCAGGGATATTTTGCAAAAGTTAAACTTTGCAGGGATATATCTGATATTCACCAAGTTTGTAGGAACCTGTATGCAATTAACCCTAAATTTTTTTTAGGTGGTGTTTAGTGCTTATTATTTCGTAATTTGTGTAAATATTTTTATTATACATATTTATATTGTATAGATTCTATTTCTATCTACTATTGGAAGTGGATATAGCAGTAAACTTATTAGGAATCTGGATGTAAATAATATCACATGGAATAATAAGTAGAGTGAAAATAAAAGGAAAAAGGAGGAAAACTTCTCTTCCCTTATATTTGTGTCTTATATTTGTGTCGGAGATTTCTTGGTCCACCTTAGGCTTTCTTGCTTATAATTATCCGATGTAAAACTATTTACATGTGAACTCTTGCAACTTGAAATGTGCCTCTCGGCTCCGACAGTTTTTTAATGCACCAACATTAGAGCCCATACCCTAACCTGCGCATGTTAAGCCCAATTTTTTCGAGTGCATCAAACTGTCATATTGCAATTACGACTCCGCTCTACGGTATATTTGTAAAAACTACCAACTCGATCGCACCACAACACTCAGACGAGTAGTCCAGAATCATCAAACCATCGGGACTTTGATACACCACTTGTTGGAAAGTTTTGGGCCTAGTTCAGATCCACACGAGCTTAAAGATATGATATATCTAACAGAACTTATTCAACTGAATTAAAAACTTAAACCTATTAGGTCCGTGCCTACTAGTATACATACCAACTCGTTTACTCTCTTATAATTGTTCGATATGAAACTATTCATATATAAACTTTTAATAGTTTGTTCTTTCTCTTTCCGATAATTTTTCTTTCTTGTTGTGGATCTGTGATAAAAAAAAAAAAAAAAAAATATGATTCGAGCTTGTGCTGCCCATGCACAATATTGAGAATCACTTTTCGTTCTCCAAAATGCTATAATATGTACTACCGGTGTACGAAAAGAACGCACATAAAATAAATAACGCACATCATGTAATTATTAGCATATTTTATGATCTTTGAGGAGATTTTTTAGGATACCATAGGAGTACTAACCAAAGTGGCCTACTCCTTGCATGTTAAAATCATGATCCCATTAAAGTTGATAAATTTAAATTATTTTAAGATATTAAGGGGTTTTACAACTTAAAAAAAACAAAAAACAAAAAGATTGCAACAAGATCACAAGCGAACAAAAAGAGATAATGATTCAACACTTGCTCCGAGTGCTCAATTCTCATTTTTGTTGTCACCTGTTAAAACTACTCTCTCCGGGTCTCTTTTTTTTTATTTATTTATTTAAAGGTATCGCTTGGTTCGAGAATAAACTATTTTAGGCTATTTCTGGGATAGGTACAACTCTTGGGATAAGTAGGAATAAAATTAATTTTACGTTTGGATAAAAATTGAATTTTCTCGGGGCATTTGAATAGTTAGATTGGAATAGTAAGGATAAGAATAATTATAGTTTTAACATAATAATATTTTATCTAATTAATTAATACAAAATATTAATTAAATAATAATTCAACTTATTTAATTTACTAATTAATCATGAATATTGCTAAATAACCCTAAATATTAATTAATTAATTAATTACTAATTAATAATTTAATTAATCATAAGTAATTTAATAAATTAATAAATAAATTAGTTAATAACAATGAGATAGTTAAATTAGTCAAAATATTAATTAATTAATCAATATAAATATTGATTATTGAATAAGTCCACTAAATAATTAATTATTTAATTAAATAATATTTTATTATTAATTTAGTAGAAGTATAAGGAGAGGAATTGTTGTTCCACCATTTTGGTGAAACAACAATTTCACCCTCTTAACGGGTTATCCTAGGATAACCCGTTAAGAGGGGAATTGGCAAATTTTTTTTTGTTTGAGAATAAAGAGAGGAATAAGGTCCTTATTTTCCTTATTCTCCTCTTTATCTTTGAACCAAACAAAGCTTTTTAAATGATTTAAAACTTAGTGTGCGTTCACATTGGGTGGGAAAAGAAGAGAATGGGGGAGGGAGAATAGTAATTTTTCTTTCGTTTGGTTCGGGTATAAGTAAGAATTGCATATTCAAGGGATAGGTACAAGTTCAGGTATAAGCAACACTAGACCAATTTTGCGTTTGGATAAAAATTGAGTTATTTTCGGGAATAAGAAAAATAGCGTTTGGATAAATAAGAAGGATAGTGGGCAGTGGATAATTAGATAGAATATTTATTTTAAAATTATAATTACTCTCATTCCCACTATTCTAATCTAACCATTCAAATGCTATTTTTCTTATTCCTGAAAATTATCAAGCTTTCATCCAAACGCAAAATTAGTCTTGATCATGCTTATCCTCGAAGTTGTATCTATTACAAAAATAAGTAATTCCTACTTATTCCTATAACAAAATAGTAGCGAGATTAGAATTACCAAAATTATTATTATTTTTGTGTTGTTAGAGTAACATGTTCAAATCATAATTAGATGCACTGAATGTTAGAATAAGCTAAACGATGATAACTAATTCCGTATAAATTTTGAAAGCAAGGAGTTTGAATTTTTCTTTTTAAAAAGTCTAGGCATGTTTGATTTTGTAGCATAGTATATTTCATTTGTGAGATAATTTATTTTATTCTAAAAAAATAACTTAAACGTAGAATATGGTATCTATTATAAATATCTAATCGCATTTCTTATCTACTAAATACAATATAATTGCATAGTAAACTAAAAAGATATACCGAATAATTTGTTTATGTATTCAAACAAAATCTAAACATATTCTGGATGTATCAAAATATAGTTGGACAATACCAATTGTTGGCATTCGGTTAAAACGGATCGGGTGCGTCCATGATAGGGCTCGATCCGACGGTTATTATGTTGTCTAATTGGATTAGAATTAATCTCGCATTTAAATTGGAAAGCTAATTAAAAATATATTCTAATAATATTAGAATAACAATGATAAATCGATTCGGTCTAATCTCTTACTTATCCATTAAGATTTTGGATCCCTTATAAATATATGGACTATTTTTTGTATAAAAAAACTATAATAAAAAATTAGAAAAAAAAAATACTCACAAATTTGTGAGAAATTCGTGAGCGTCTTGTGTGAGAGAGAGAAACCACATCCTCCATTAACCTATTGTTCTAGAGAATTTTGAACGGTGGATTAGAAATCGTGCTCGTTCGTAGTCCGCGAGTTTGGAGCGATATAAGACCTTCGTATACGATCCGAGGACACGTGAATCAACCTCTACGATCCAGGCTCATCGCGTTCTAGTGCGAGTCGCTTCCGCAAAAAATACTAACGAATACTTCCGCTGTGTTCTGCACCAATGACTCTTAATCTTGGCAAATTGATATTGACAAAGCATATTTTAATATTACCTGCTTAGGTAATAGTAGATGCCAAAACATATTTTGACATTGTCAGAGCATGTTTAATGTATCTATCCATAAATTAAAACATATTTACTCCCACAATTATTGAAATTTCTTTAACACTTATTCTAATTCTACAATCAAATGTGCGCATTGTTTGAGTGATTTTAATTTTTCTTTATAATTTAGACTGAGAGTAAACCAAATGTAACACATAATAATATTGTACTTGTTATAAGACAAGGAATTGGAATGATGGGACTACACAATACAAAATTTTGGAAGGACTATGGATTGGACTAGTAGGAAAAGAGACATTTCCCCTGTTCTCTCTTCTTTTTTTATTTTTATTTATTTATTTATTTATTATTTTTTTTTTTTTTTCCCAATACAGTGACTACTAAAGCAGAGCACCACTCTTTCCATCAGCTTTTTACATCATCTCAAAAGATGGGAAAAAACCAACCCAAAAAAAAATAAAAAAAGGTAGAAAAATCTAGAGAGGATCCTAAACTGATAGGCAACTTTTGATTGAAATTAATCCTCCAACTTTGATGGGTACTTTCTTAATTTTTCATTATTTTAATTCAACATATTTTATAGATAAAAATATATAAATTTTTTGAACCAAGTAATCAATCTTTTGAAATTTTAATTCAACTTTAATTTTTTAATTTGCTTAATTTGGGTTAATAATATTTTGACTTTAAAATTTACTAGTGCAGATAAATTCTGTATATTTTTACATATTTTATAAATTAAGCAAAAAATATTGTTTAATTAATAAAATTTACAGTTTATTAACTAAAAAATATTTAAAATAGTTAAAAATAATATAATCTAAGTTAAATTTCAAAAAATAGAAATAAATTGAGAAAATATTAATCAAAAGAAAAATTGTTTGGTAGTTTTCTTAAAATAGCATTTATGACAAAAAAAAAATTGTTTATAAGAGAATCTCCATACATTTTTGACAAAAAAAAAAAAAAAAACAGTCACCCAATAGCAACTCAGAACACCATTGCTGCATAAATTTTTTTTTATAAAAAAAACAGCTTTTCAAAAACAAAAAATAATAATTCTCATGAACCCAATTCTAAATTGTAGCCAATGGGATGAACAACAACATCAACAACAACACTAGAGATGTAAATAAAACACATCTAGTCTAGCACTAATCAACAACCCCATACACACAAATGGAAAATAAGCACTTTCACAAGAAGCGCTTCCCCAAAACCCCCATCTCATCCACAAAATAATACACCTCCACTTCCTCCTATAACCCCAAAAAAAGGCACTTAAAAAAAAAAAAAAAAAAAGCCCCTACTAAGGCAAGACCTAGTTTAATAATATGGTAACTAAAAGCACCGCTTTTATATTTTATAAAAAAAACCCAAAACATTTATAAAATTACAATAGCGCGGTAATTTTATAGCATCAGAAGAAGAAAAAAAGGAAAGATTAGAAGCGCTTTTAAAACTTTTGGGCTTTTCCGAAGCATAAAGGCGGTGCTTTTATATATCCACCGCACACTATCTCTCTTTTAATGTAACTCTTTTTCTTTTTTTTAAATTTTTGGTTTTTTAGTAGAGAAAGGATGAAGAGCAGCCGTCGTCGAAGTTGAGGGCGTAGCTGAAGGCGTCGTAGTGGAAGCTGAAGCGCTGCTTCTTCGCCCGCCCTCTCTCGACCTTCCGCATTATCTCCGCCCGCAGCCGCCAGTACAGGCTCCGCACGCGCCGCCTCCCTCCGCCGCCCAGCGCTGCCGCCGCCGCCGCCGCCGATGCAGCCGCCGCGTCCACCGCCGCCACCGCCGCCGCCATCCCCAACCCCCGACCCCCCTACCAAAACCCTAATTAAAAAGGTGAGGCTTTAATTCCTCTTTTCTTCTTTCCTTCTCTCTTTCTCTTGTGTTGTGAACGGGAACGGGAACGGGAACGGGAACGGGAATGGGAATGGGAATGGGAAGGGGAAATGGGAGTGGGGTTTTTTTTTTTTTTTTGTTGTGAGGGGACGCAGTGGTGGTAAGTGGGAATGTGGGGAGGAGGGGACGAGTTTGAAGATGCCCCTCTCTCTCTCTCTCTCTCTCTCTCTCTAGGTCTCTATCTTTTTCTCTCTAAAAAAATTTTCAAATACTATTTATGTGGTTTCGCACTTTCTTATTTTAATATTCTATTAGTTTGAAGTGTATCACTTTAGTATCCTGTGATTTTATTTTTCTCTTTTTATTAATTATTTTGTTAATTTTTTCGTTAAATTAGTGAGAAGGTTAAAACCATAAAGTACTAAAATGAATATTTGATAAATCAGAGATGTGTTATCTGAAATTTTTTTATATGATTTAACGAAAAAATTAACGAAAAGAACAAAAAAAAAAAAAAAAAAAACGAAACTATATGGTACTAAAATGAGAAAATATGAAACTACAGGGATGGTATTAAAGTTTTCCTTTTTTTTTTATTTTTCTCTATGGGTTTGCACTCTAACCTCTGCAGCTACTATTTACTAGAGTACCAGCAAGGGTGAAAATGTACACATGGAGGCCCCTCAACTATATTTCATGTGCAATAAGCCCCTAATTTCTCAAAAGTACTTTTTTTGGTTCTCGAGAAGATTTTTAGGTACCGTTTTATATATGAATAAACTGTTTTTGATTATTACTGATACAATTCTTGAAACCAGTGAGGATTGAACTGATTTTGCTTTTAGATAAAAATTAATTTATTCTCGTAAATAAAAAAATTAGTGTTTGAATAGTTAGATTGGAATAAGTGATAATACGAATAATTATAATTTTAAAGTAACAATATTTTTATATATTTAATTAACATCAAAATATTAACTAAATAATAATTTAATTGAACTTAATTAATTAATTAATCATGAATACTGCTAACATAATCATAGATGTTAATTAATAAATTAGTTAACATTAATTGATTAATTAATAAACGAGTTAATTATTTATTAGTTAGATAATTAGTTAAGAAAATAATTCGATTAGTCAAAATACTAATTAGTAAATCAGTATAGATATTAGTTATTGCATAAACACACTAAATAATTATTTTTTTAGTTAGCTAATTTGTTATAAATAATAAATTAATTATTCAAATAGTTAATTAAATATTTATTAGAGAAATAAATTAAATGGTTATTATTTACCTAATTAATAATATTTTTATTATTAAATTAGTAAATACGATATTTTAAAGTACGGACATTAATCAATTAAAATCTTTCGTATTATAGATGTCAACATATTAATAATATATAAAAGCAGCATATAAAAAATAGGGATAACTTCAAATACCATCCCTGTGGTTTCGTGTTTTCTCACTTTAGTGCCCTGTGGTTTAAAACGTATCACTTTAGTACCCTGTGGTTTGGTTATTCTTTTTTTTTGTTATCTTTTCGTTAATTTTTTCGTTAAATTATACAGAAAAACTTCAAATATCCCACATATGGTTTATCGAATATTCACTTTACTATCCTGTAGTTTTAACTTTTTGTATAATTTAACGAAAAAAATAACGAAAAGATAACAAAAAGAGAATAACCAAACCATAGGGTACTAAAGTGATACGTTTTAAATCACAGGATACTAAAGTGAGAAAGCACGAAACCTCAGGGGTGGTATTTGAAGTTATCTCTAAAAAATATGTATACATATAGCAACTCTTTGCTAAGATGATCCGTTAACTTTTATATCTCTATTAGTTATAATGTTTGTTTTAGATTTATTTGCTGAAAAGTAATTTACATTAATAAATTCTATACATAAATTTGAATATAAGCTATTCAATTTTTATTTTAATTTGAACCATTATGACCTTCGTAATTATAAAATTTTCACGTATATTTATTTTAAGAAAAATGCAGTCAATCGAATTACCTAATATGCTTAAATCATCTTCAATAGAATAATCAGCGCATTCAAATTTTATTATGAAACAGCCATTGAATAACTTAAAAATAAATTAATTAAAAGATTAAAAAATAAAATAGACACTCTTAAATGTTCGGTAATTCTCTCAAAATGAGTTCTTAGGCGGTGGGATTAAGGATGCTTTTAAACTAGGGCGGTCAACGAATCAAACATGAGCGAGCTAGAACCGGTTTGTGTTCCTTTGTTTATTAAATGAGCCAAAAACGATCTAACTTATTAAATATCAAACTGAAAAATCTAGCTCGTATTTTAATTTGTTTATTAACGAATCGAACACGAGCTGACTTGCGAACAGTTAAGTCAATTTGTCAGCTCGATGAAAAGTTAAAAAAATTTAGAACATTAGAATCATAATCTAATAATTAAATTTTATAAAATATATGTCTCTTCACATGTTGGGTTGGCCTGAAAATCTAAATAATAAAAACGCTCGTTGAGACCCCTATTTTCTGATAAATAGAAATTATAAATTTGTTAATTCAAAATATAGTGTTTGAATATAAGAAAGAAAATAAAAATTTATTTCCCTCTTCTTATCCGAACCAAACACTATAGTTGAGGGGGGGGCAGGGTCCCCAATATTTTTTTTTTTTGAGAGAAATATAGCACGCTACCCGCTTCGTTTATTTTTTTCTTAAAATAAATTTAGTTGAAAATATGAATCAACTAGGATTCGAACTCGAAACCTCGGATACCAACTACCAAGCTCTTTGCCATTTGCGTCAGGAACGGTGGATGTCCCCAATATTTTTTAACCTTTAAGTAGGTGGCCTATGTATTTGCTGTAGGGAATGTTGCAGAGAGAAAGAGAGAGAGAGAGAGAGAGACTCTGCGGTCACATGGGTCGTGGAAATGACACTCATCAATAGATGATGGATGCGTGAGTGGGGGGAGGGAGTGAGGACTGAGCGAGCAATTTTGGGTTTTTTCTGGGGGTGTGTGCTTTAATTTATAATATAATTTATATTTATTGTTTTCCTAAAATGAGTAAGAGTGGTGATTATGCAATTATGTGGTTGTGTATGGGTCTTTTTGATAAAAGAAGGGGAGGTGGATTTTGGGGGAGTTTTTATTGGTCAGCAGCAGGATGTAGGTGAATTTTGTCATCTTCTTGCAGCGAATAACTCAGCGATTCCTTTTCCTGCTGGAGGAGGATTTTTTTTTTTTTTTTTTTTTTTTTTTAAAGGAAAAATGTATAAACATTCTATAAATTTTAGTTTTTTTTTTTTATAAACACCAAAGGCTTTATATGGCTTAGATTTACTCACTTGTCTTATATTTTATTTAATATTAAAGATCTATTTTTTTTTAAATGTAAAATTATGACGTGTAAGATGTACACTCTATAATAGAGTGTATAAATTGTATTTTTCTTTTGAAATTCAAAGCACGTAGCTTGGGTGGGACCCACCACCAAACTTATTTCTCAGTGCTAAGCTGCATTATTTTTATAAAAAAAAAAATAGCTGCTACCATATATATTTAGATAAGTTTACATATTTTCTCTCCTTACGATTCACTCAAAATTCTTTGTTATCTATACAATTCAATTTTAAACTGCAAATAACACAACTTCATGAATTAATCTACTTCAATGTGATTGTCTTTTTATTTATTTATGTATAATATTTTGAAGCGCTTATTCTAGAAGACAATAATGCGACGTAAAAATGTAAAAATATATAAAATTTATCTGAACTATCAATCATTTTGAAATGACTATCCAATTTTTTCAAAACTTTGATTTTAATCTCAAACCTTTCGATTTGTTTGCTTTCAGTCGGAAAACAACATGTAACTTTAAAATTCGAATCTGTCGTTTATCTTTACGGTTATAGTTAGTATATTTCATACAACTTTCACAACTATAAATTTATTAAAAAAATAATAGTTTAATTTTTGAAGTGAAAGTGTAATTAACTAACTTAAATCAAACAAATTGAAAAGTTGGAGTAAAATTAAAATTTTAAAGGTTATATAGCCGATTCAAAATAATTCATATTTTAGATATGTTATTTATATTTTTACCTATAAACTTAGAGTAATTCTGAATAAAGTAATATTATTTTGTAACAACCCAATTCAGTAGTAAACAAATTGAAAGGTTGAGTAGTAAAACCAAAATTTTGAAAGATTATATAAAGTCGATTCAAAATGATCCATATTTTAGATAAGTTATTTACATTTTTACCTATAAACTTAGAGTAGTTCTGAATAAAGTATATTATTTTGAGACAACCCAACGCGATAGTAAACAAATTGAAAGATTGAATAATAAAATCAAAATTTTGACAGAAAAGATAGACGATTCAAAATGATCCATATTAGATCAGTTATTTACATTTTTACCTAACAACTTAGAGCAATTCTAAATAAAGTAATATTATTTCGAGACAACCTATCTCGGTAGTAAGCAAATTGAAAGATTAGGTAATAAATTCAAAAATTTTGGAAGGTTGAATAGCGATTCACAATGATCTATATTTCAGATAAATTTTATACATGTGCTGTACATTTTTACCTACAAATTTAAAGTAATTCTATGTAAAATAATATTATTTTGAGCAAACTCAACTTTGGTAGTAAATATAAGGGTTAATTGCGCAACTCCCTATAAATATATCTAATAGTATATATATACCTACAAAGTTCAACTTTTTATATTTATATATTCCTGCAAAAGTCCTAACGTTTTTAAATATATTCCTACTGTTAGGATCCGCTAGAAAAATATAGTTAACCATAGGTAAATTGATCTTTTTACCCTTTTTATATTATTTGTGATAGCAGAAAGGAAGAAGATGATCGTTGAAAATTTTTGGGAGGATATTTTTGTATATTTCTAACAGTTGGACTTTTGAAATGACATATTTGTGATGGTAAAAATATCATTTTATTTATTCTCTGTTAAAAAATAAACAGTGCTCTAACGGTAACAAATCAGAATGGCAAATATAAATATCACTGAATTTTTACAGTAATAAATATAAAAAGTTGAACTTTGTAAAAATATTTGCTATTCGAGATGTTTATAAAAAACTGTATGAAATTAATTCTAAATATAATTCGTAGCGTCGAGGCAAAAGGGTGTTTACTTACGGTAGCTAGGAGGAGTATTTCAGAGGGAAGTGCAAAATGGATCCGAGGGAGGACTGGGCGAGCGGCAGACCGAGCCAAGAAGAGGAAATTAATTAATTAATGCTGCGGGACCTCGGGCATCCCGAATTCCAGCTTTTAATGCGAGGGTTTGATGTTCCTATCACGACCTGCCCAGCAGCAGCAGCAGCAGCCAGCAGCACCAGTTGCGGTAGCGGGGCTGGTGGTGGTGCTGGTGGTCGTGGACCTCCGCAGGAGATGTCCTGTCTGCTCTCGACTTCCGAGCTGCTTCTGCCTGCCAAGTCAAAAACTTGGAGTTGGAGAAAGCCAACAGTGCGGATGTTTGGCGTAGATTCTGAAAAATAATTTCATAACGAAATAATTTTTTTTAAAGCTAAATTACAAAAAGTTTTTTTTTTAGCTAAATTACAGAAAATTTTTCTGTCAATATTCGCTTTTTTATTTTCTACTCCTGTCATTCAAAAACCTATACTTTACCTCCTTAAAAAATAAAAAATATTCACTTCGTCCCCGCCGTCAGTGTTCCGTTAGATTCCGTTTATGTCTTATTTTTTATACCCAAAATACCTCTGAAACTCTCATTCATGCCCACACATATGCCCTCGGCCGCCGCCTCGTCCTCGCACGAAGTCGGAGTTGGGGTCAAGGGAGGCGTGGGCGAGGTGCGGGATACGGGATGAGCAAGATTGGGGAGGAGGGGATGAAGAAGATGAGGGTATTTTGGTCATTTTGTCACACCGTACCTCCCCTGTGAACATTTTTTCATTTTTTAAGGGGACAAAATGTAGGTTTTTGAATGACAGGAGGAAAAAGTGAAAAAGCGGGTATTGACGGGAGGTTTTATGTAATTTAGCCTTTTTTTTGTAAATATTGTTTTTTTATTTTTATTCTCTAATTTTTAAAAATCTATAATTTGTTCTTTTAAAATTTCATAAATATTTTCAGGGAGGTACGGTATTAGGAGCCGTTTGGTTGCATGTAGTTGCAACTGCACTGCAGTTGTAACTGCATGCAACTACTAATTCGGTGTTTGGTTTGATGCATTTAACTCCAACTGCTGCAGTAGAAAATACAGGCGGATGCCCAACTGCAGCAGTTAGAACTACGCCCAAATTGGCCGCGGTTCCAACTGCAACAGTTGGAGAGAGTAACTTTAAACAAAATGTAAGCTTACCTCCTATATTATTTTCTAAACAAAATTTTTTTTTTTTTACATTGGAGATAATCTCACCATCATATACATAAAATGATAAAATTTTAAAAATCATTTCTCAACTACATACAACCAAACAAATTATTTATAGTTGCAGCGCTTTCTACTACATCCAATCAAACACGATGTGTGTAGTTACAACTACTGCATTGCCAACTGCATGTATTTTCAACTACACTGTATTTGTAATTACATTTAACCAAACGGTCCCTTAATGGAGATGGCAAAATAACCAAATTATTTTTACTTCTTCTATAAAGAAAAAATAATTCTTCAATATATTTCTATCATTTCGAAGAGTATTTTTAGTATAAATTATAAGAAATGAACGGAATAGTGATGGAACCCTGACGAAGGGGTTAAATGCAACAACTTAAAATATTGAGGGGGTAAAATGTAAATTTTTTAAAGTTATAGAGGAAAAGTAAAAAAAACCGGATATTTATAAAGAATTTTTTTTAATATAATTTAGCCTTTTTTTTAAAGAAGCATTTGGTAATATCATTTTAAAAATTTAATTTTAAATTTTAGAATTAGTTTTTTAATTTAGATATCCAAAATCAAAAGCAGCTAAAACTTCTTTTTTTAAATCTAATTCTTATTTCAGACTCAAATTTAAATTAAATTTAAATATTTTAATCAAAATTAATTCTGTAGAAATTACTTCTCCAATAGCTAGACCAAATAAACTCAATATATCTTAAAAATAATTTTTATAAAGTAAATTATAGCAAAAGT